>JACMZG010001870.1:25266660-25364160 GCA_018340805.1 Microvelia longipes
ATATATTATATATATATATATATATATATATATATATATATATAATTATATATATATACATATATGAAAGTCCCCGTCTTTCAGAAAAACTAATCCCCTTTCCCTCTTCCAAAAACCCCAACCTTATTTTTCCCTTGGAAAATCGCTATAAAGTTTTAATAGAAGAATAGGAAAAGAAAAAAATTGTGTAAAACATTTGTAAAGTTCAACGGATCAATATCTCACTCTTTGAAAGGATATCAAATGTGATGATATAATACAATAATCATCGATAGTGAAATCTATGGATTGAGACAGAGATTCGGCGACAAATTGGATTATAACAACTGGAGAAAAACTGAAATAATTCTGATCCTATATAGGTATAATTTTCGATCTTGTACGCCATTTAAATCGGCACCATTTAATACGCTTCGAATTGACCCTCTGTAATCATCCCGTCTTATATTTTAACGTAATTATATAAAATCACAAAGTGAAAGTTATTAATAATTTGTGTCATAAAAAACAATAAGGAAACGTATAAAAATTTGACAATTAAATAAATACGTTTGCAATACATAATAATGCTTTTTAGTTAGCTGAAACCGTTATTACTCGATTTAACAGGTAACAATAAATAACACCTTTTTCTGGAAAACTTAACTATTCCCCTGTCTATAATATAATCATAATTTTTATTTTTTCTCATTCATACTGTTAGTATTCCAATGTACCAGTAGTATACCAGCTAAGTTGAAATTAACTGTCATGATATTATCTATCATCACATAAGCTATCACATATTCTATCTATCATCAAGAACTAGAGCAGATAGATACTCGGGAACTTCAAAGGTCGCTAGGAGCCATTAATGCTCAGACATTAATGACGATTTTTTTCTAAAGAAAGTGGCTCTAGTTGCACAGAGAAACAACATAAATTTAATCAGGAAGCTAAACTTTTAAGGCTGGATTTTGATTCCATAGCTAAAAATAAGAACTTTTCATTTTTAGAATTTTTTTGATCTGACCATTAGTTTGGCCTCTGGAGAGCTCTGGACCGAAAAATAGGCATAATGTAACCCTAAATAACTTTCAAAATATAGGAAATAGGAAAACACTGCAGAATTAATTATTATATAATAATCAATTAGGATAATAATCATTAGGATAATTTAATAAGATTTATTAGGGTAATAATCAATTATTGTCCTTTCAAAATTTCGACTTTTTGAGAGCACTTGACTGATAAGGTTGAATTAACCCATTCCATGGTCCATTGCTCTCAGTGAGATTAAGCTAGATAGTTTGAAGTTGGTAGAAAAATAAATTTTTGCACTAGAAAATATTTTTTCAATGACGCGTATAACTGTTTATAATAACATCGCAAAAATTGACAACAATTCATGAAAAGTTAAAAAAATGTTCAAATTAATTTGAAATTCGGCATCAAATTTTGACTGAACTTATCGAATGGCATGTTTTTTTTCAAAAATTGTTTAAAATAATCCAATTAAACTGAAAGTTTGGTACAAATTTATCTCTTCATGTAATAAGTAAGTTCATAAACGTTAGTATCTGGATGGGTGACCGCTGAAAATCAAACGTATGTTTTCACTGCCTACCATCGAGTGAAGTGAGACCGAATACGTACTGCTGTATAAATTAGGTAATATGCAATTTCTAAAGACGAGCGTCTTAAGTCCGAAGTGGTGAGGACGATCATAGCTAATATGATCTAGCGAGAAAAGTTTTGAGGTACCCCTTACCTGATTCCGTTGATAAACAAGACAGTAACAACATGCTATTCTAGTATACTACCATAGATATAACAGGCGTATTAAATAAAACGTTTAATACTAGTATTCAGTAATTAAAGAATAAGTTTGTACCAAATTTAAACTCAATTGTTTATTTATCGATTTTTCAATTTTTTAATACTGATAAAAGACGATGAAACTTGGAACATGTGTTAGTCGTACATCAGACTAACATGCATGTTAAATTTTAAATTGATAAAAAAAATTTAGCGTTTTATAAATTTGCGCGAAGTCATTATTGACAGTCAATAAGATCATAAGATTTTTTTCAGATAGCACAATAAGAACCCTAGATTACACATATACAAGACCTACACACACACAGACAGACAACTTTGTAAAAAAACTTCTCAAGAGATATAAAAAAACCTGAAACAGATAATTCAAGTGAAATCCCATTTCGGATATTTTTGTGGTATAAATGAAGAAAGTGAAAATTGTTAATTTTATCAAAGTTTTTAAATCTTAAAAATTTATGCATGGAAAATATAATTTATCTCATAATCTTGAATATAATCTCAACCATTTATTTCATTAGGTCCCATAAAATACAGGAGACTGGAATATATTATTGGTTTTCCTCGTTGGTTTTTTATTGGTTTACTTTTAACGTACTTAAACGTATTTAAGTATAATATATTTGTTATTTCTCCTCTTATAGCAACAATAAAAGATAAAATGTAGAAATGACCCTACATGAAATAAACCAAGAGCATCTTGATCTCATAGGAACCTGGTTAAAAAACTGGAGAATCAAAATCAATCCCTCTAAAAGCAACCATGTCACCTTTGCCTTACGACCTGGTGAATGCGAACCCGTAGCTCTTAACCAAGAACTAATCCCTCAATCTTCCTTTGTTAAATACCTTGGACTATACCTTGACAGACGGCTCACCTGGGCTTTGCATACCAAGACAAAGCGACAGGACGCTAACAGACGCTACAAACTACTACAGCGACTTCTTGATAGACGCTCACAACTAACATTACATAACAAACTACTTATCTACAAGACTATTATAAAGCCCATGTGGACTTACGGAATAGAACTTTGGGGTAGCACCAAACCTTCCAATTCCTACAAAATCCAATCCCTCCAATCCATTATCCTACGTAAAATAGCCGATGCTCCATTTTATGTCTCCAATAATACCCTACATCATGACTTTAACATACCTTTTGTCCGTGACCATGCAATATCTCGTTATATAATCCTTTCATGCCTCCTTTGCCACCATCCAAATCCTCTCGTACGTACTCTTTCCTCTGATGAAAACCCTAAAACCCTCTCCGTAGACTCAAGCGGCAGTGGCCGCGAGACCTACTTAGAGACCAAACTTAAAACTAACTTTTTTAAAAAAAAAAAAAAACTATCCTCCGTCCGCCTAGCTCTAAGCGGCTTGCACTGATGCGAGGACATAGAGTCCACACTTGTGTATTTTAGTAATCGAAATACACAAGTATGGATCAAGACTGGTGCTCGTACGGAGGCAGGCTGCTCGGCTATGCGGATAGAATAAAAACAGATTTTGATCTAAAATTAATAATTTAATCATGCTCTTTATAGTTCATGTCAGCAAGATCTGCCACTGGGCAGACACCTTGTTTCATGTCAAGTTTCAAGTTAAAATTATATCCCATTATCTTAATTACTTATAACAATGTAAATGTAGTTGTAATTACCAATAAAAAAAAAAAAAAAAAATGAAATAAACCCAAATAATGTATCAATCTACGTTTTAATAATAATAAGTCTAATTTATGAAGATCAGATTATACACAATATTCTGAGAACGTATTTAGTTGTTTACTTTATAATTTTTTACTTTATTTTTTCTTATTTTTGCCTTAAATATTTTAAAAAAGGGTGTTGCAACCTTAAATAGAGTATTAACTTTTTATTTTAAACTTTTATTTTAACTTAGTAACTTTTATTTTAGTAACGGAAAAACATAAAAATTATTTTTAGCTTAGCTTTAAAGAATAAAGAAAAGAAAAGTTTGTTAATTATGTAAAAACTATACGCAATATCGTAAAGAAACACTCAGTTTTCCCGAAGTAGGCAATTTTCTCTTTCTGAACGCATTAAACTTATGTCATAACTTATTATAACATAAGTTTAACTTATGTTAAACTTAACTTATTATGTTATAAACATTGAATAATACAATTTATTCTTCTTGCTTGTATACGCATCTCTTAAGAAAAATTATTACTTCAGGTTTTCTCAAACAAAATTTGAGCAAATAAATTTTTTGAAGTTTTTGGCTTTGTCCTAAGAAGAATGCGATTATGCACATTTCCTAAACACCGCCTTAAATCGTCTATAATGAGATGAATTATAAATATAAGCCTTTAAACAAGACGATTTCAGTTTTTACGCGGCGTCGGCAAGAGAGGGCGCTTCGCGGCTTTCACATGGTTTTTGTGTTACATCAGTTTATCATATTTCTTCCACGGCTTTCACATGGTTTTTGTGTTACATCAGTTTGTCATGTTTCTAGTTTATATAAGTGGCATACTGGCACGATATGGCATACTGGCACGATATGGCATACTGGCACGATATGGCATACTGGCACGATATGGCATACTTCCACGATATAAGCGAATTTTCAAATGTATTAGTCAAAAAACGGGATTTGTTTACATTGTGTTTTATATGTCAATCAATAAACGCTGATAATGTGCTTTTCATACATGGTAGCACATGTTTCAAAATTTTTAGCCCGATCTTAACACTTTTTTATGTTTTGTGATTTTTTAAAATTTATGAGTTATATTGTAGGTTAATGACGTTACACATATTTCATAAACAGTAGGGTTCGGGACTTAAACAAGGTTGATTTTTGTACCAACCCAAGTCAACTCAGGTTTAAATGTCAGTGTGATTTACTTGTACTCTACTTTAAACTAATAACATGTTTTTTTTTTGTTTGTTTCAGAATTGTATGTAGAGAGTATGGAGTACTCCCCTAGACAGGGGGGATGAAGCTGAGAGAAAGGCTAGGATTGGGTGTGTCTGTGGGTGCATGCTTAATAACATTAACACTACTAGTACATGTTCACTTGACTAGAGTAGAACGGGGTGGCTTCAGGCCTCACGGGCCACCCGCCGGATATAGGAGGCGGACTTTGGAACGAAGAACTAACGCAACGACATTACCGCCGCCCCCACCTCACGATGAGTTCCTCGATCTTATCGCTGCATCGTTTCACCTCGACAATGGAGTTATCTTCGAAACAAATGAAGAGGTTGAGGAGAATCCAACATTATCCCAGTTAACAGACATACCAATCCGGTAAGTGTATGCATCAATCAAGTAAGACTTCCCGTATCGATACATATTTTTTGTTTCAAGATTGTATGATAACATAATTTCTTAATACTTTATTATAAAACAACTAATATTGAAGAATCAGATACCGTCGATACTTCCTGTTGGATATAAATATCTCTGGACCGGTTTCGGCATATCGCCATCATCAGCAGGCGGGGCAACTCTTGAGCTCTGAACTAATAAAGTGATATCAGTGAATAACTTCTAGTGTCAACGACGAGTCCTCAGAAGATATACCTGTTTAGTGTAGGATATCGTACACTGTACTCAAGTTATAAAGAGCACTTACGCACATTCATAAAAGATAAATTAGATTCTAACTTCGTCAACCACCTTCGCACACACGGACACGAACCAGATATAATATCAAACTCAATGACAAGACCTAAAATTGACGTACTGGAAAGATTAGAAATTTACAAATCAGATTTTTTTATACAAGCACTGAATTTTTTTAGTTGTACTACAACTAACACTTGACAAAAAACAAAAACCGGAAAACCATGACACCGGTACACACCATAATAAAAAGCACAAAGCATCATAACGTAAGATGACTCACTCGCACACCTGACTTCTCAGAGTCAAGGCCTTGACTTAGTACTCATTCCCTATAAACCCTCACCTACTTCCTTCCTTATCTTCAGAGGGCTCGCTGTACTCATTGATCTAGAAGTTATTCACTGATATAACTTCATTAATTAAGAGCTCGAGTGTTGCCCCGCCTGCTGATGATGGCGTTAAGCCGAAACCGGTCCAGGGATATTCTTATCTAACAGTAAGTATCGACGGTAGCTGATTCTTTAATTGCTTCTCCAACTTGCGGTAAATTAAACCTCTGTAACAATTAATATTGTTAGAATTTGTGTTTGTCTCTATGGTTGCAATATAATTGACGATGAACACTAGTGAGACCTAAAATAATTTTAAGTTTAAATATGAAGTAACCTGGAGAAACTTTTAATGTGTGCTCCATCATTATTATTATAAAACAATCATTGCAGCAAAATTTTGTTGCGGTGATCATACATATTTAGAACTACTTATAACTTTAAATATTTTCCATAATAAAATTTTTGATAAGTACGCGTACAGGTGCTGCGAAGCGTAACACTTTGAATGGAAGGCTATTGTTTTAAATTCAGTTATTAATTAGTAATACCAATAACTGACTTAAAACTTATAATTCTATTAGTCATAATTAGAAAATATAATGTAATAAGTGAGGGCACTTTTGAGGATTTTTTTTCCTTAAAAGTACCCTAGCTTTATTACTGAACATAATGAGGGACATAAGGAGGATTCAGCTCTTAATAGAAAATATAAAGTAACCCTAAATGTAACTTAGTTTGTCGAAAGAAAATGTAAGAAAAAAATTACTTAACCAGAAAAAAGAAAAACAAAAGAAAAATTATTAACAACAATGACAACTTAAGCCAGCAAATTTCAAATAAAGCACTGTGATGCAATTTGAGCACTGCATAAGCTATTATGGAGTACAATCCAGTGATTGCACTCAAAGAATGTAAAATGAATTTAAATACTATTACCAAAACTACAAATAATGAACTATTTTGCCTAACTCAAAGCACATCTCTAAGTTTTGAGAAGCAGATCTAAAACAAATCAGAAGTTATTAAAACCTTTACCAAAACCAAATATTCAAAATTATGCAAGATAGAATTCAAATCACAACCACTGTATAATATCAGAATATGTAAGCAAGATAAATGTAAAGAGATGATACTAGACAATATATATCTATTTTAAACAATAAATTTAAAAAAATTCGTACAATAAATCCACGCTTATTTCATAAAGAAAAATTACGGTAAATTTTAAATCAAAGAAATGTATACATCATTTTTAAACATAAACCAAGATAAAGAGATGACAACAAAAAATATTACAAAATATAAATCGTTCTTTTAAACAATAAATTTCAAATATATACGACCAAATCTATTTTATGCAACCTTAATAAACCATTGCACGTTGATTTCATGATGAAAACAATGTATTTTATAAGTCACCAACCGTTTTGATCGTTTAATATTAATAAGGCAAATATTACCATAAAGAAACAATAGGTGACCCGATCAAATGTATTGTTGATTATAAAGCAAATTTAACATGATGGAAGAAAATTGCATGCATTGATGAGAATGCAAAATTTTAAAATCAATGTCAGAACGTAGAGAAATTGTTGTTTTTGAATTTAAAAGAGATAAACATAATTTTCGTCTATATTGATAAAAGGTTTTATATAATATCATTTGACTCTACTGAGTTTTTGAAAACATTAATAGTCTTGCACAGTTATATTATATTTAATAAAAAGGAAATAGAAAATACTAATTTTCTCCGACAAACATTTTGTACTTAAGTAGAAATTTGTGTTTTGATCCAAATTAGAAAGGAAGGATTCGGTTGATTCTGATCTTTTATCTTTACTATCGGATATATGATGATCTAGAGAGATGATTCCTCTGAGATGATCTATAATTCTATTGTAACATAACAATAGAGTTATTCTCTCTTAGAATTTTGTAGATGCGGAAACTCACTAGAAATAAAATTTACTTAAGATAGGTTAAAAAGTTTCTTCGCTAACCAAGTGAATTTCCTTTTCAAATCTTTCTTCCTTAAGTTTCCTGAATCCATTATTTGTTCAAATTTTCAATATACGCTTTATATTTTTTATTACATCAAATTACCTGATTTTTTTTAAAAGAATCATGAACTAAGCTTTGAATGAGTGCACAATACATAGCGTGGGGTTAATTTCAGAAGAATTAAAATAATTGGAATTGAAAGAGAACAGTCTCTCTACAATAACTTGTTATATTTAACAAGGTTGACTTTCGGATTCGATCTTACAGATCATCATCAGTGGCGGTGAAAAAGAAGGAAGTCAGACAATCATTTGTCAGGAAGCTTAGTTTTATAATAAAATAAGAGTCCTATAGCTGACAGTCAGTGTTTTAATATTGAACTTCCTGACGAATGATTGTCTGACTTCTTTTTTCACCGACACTAATGATGATCAGTGAGACCGAAAGTCAACCTTGTAAAATATAAAAAGTTATTGTGGAGAGACTGTTGCCTTACATTTCCTAATATTAGACTCCACAGCTCAATGCAATCTATCAAGATAATTGTATCTACCCTGTAACATAAACATGCGCATTGTACATGTCCATTGAAAAATCCAGGCAATTCTAATAAAAATTAATAAAAAAACCCACAATTTAAGTAAGAAATGAATGCCAAGCAAGCAGGAAGAACTCTAAAGAAAAGAAGGTCTGCCCGGCTCACATCCACGACAGAGAATAATTTAATTTAAATTTTCACTCGGACTTAATAAGATATTATGGTAATATTAAAAAATAACAATAAAATATCGGAGGATTTAGCTTTCACTAATAAAATAAAACCTACAAGGAAAACTTAAATAAAAAAAATTGAATGAAAAGTTAATCCAATTTAATTTTGATTTAGTACTAAGGAGCTTTCTGTAATATTAAATCTTTTCATTTTGCTCTTGCCTATATAGGACCAGGAAGGAAACGATCCTTAAATAGGAAAGGACTCAGACGTTTTAATTTGATATTAGAGATTGATAAAAGACGAATTACTTTTTTCTTCTAGACTATCTTGGGATATTTTCAATTTTCAGCGCTTTTCCGGTTTCTAACCGTAAAGTTAAGGGATTGTATCCTTTTTCATTTGAGTATAATATATCTTTTTATTAATATTTAAAAAAAGTTATTTTAATATAAGCTTTAATAACTTTATTACTTTTTAATAACTTAAAATTAGCTCTTTTTAAAAGTACTTGTTAATAGCTTAAAATTATTTATAATACAATTATAGTGTATTTAAAAGGAAAATATTTAAACAAATGAAAAGTATAAACCATAGACTAATAATTAAAAATATTTAATTATTATACATTATATATATATATATATATATTATATATATATTATATATATATAATATATATATCATAATATTATTATATTACTTTGTCAGTATTTGACATCATAATTGTTAACATAAGATAATAATAGTTTATTTGAAATTTAATGATTTAATTTATAGACTGAATATTAAAAGTCAGCAAAAGATCGACATCACCACCTATTAAATTAAAAGTTAATTAAAAATTTATTACACTATATTTCTCATTGACTCAAATTAAAATTACCAATGATGTCGCATTAAGTTCGCTTCAAATAGCTGATTTCAAACTTAATTAAATCACTTAAATATTGCTTTATTTTTTATTAAATTTAATTCTTTTCTTTATTGGTATGCAGGTTTTGTTTTACATTTTTTTTTATCAACCCTTTATTATTATAATTTCTTTATAACATGGTCTAAAGGATAGGGGTTGGAGTTTATTGTCTATTTCTCTTATATATCTTCCATAAAATTCTCTATCTACCCTTAAGTTAACTTTTTTACTAAAATTAATTATCTTCTAACCTTTTATGTTCTATTTTATTATGTTTATCTCTATCTATTTTCCGTACATCAGAATCTCAAACCTATTTCTCTCATTTTATCTTTCCTTACTATTTCTCTGCTCACCTGTCTAGCAGTGTCTCGGCTAGATCTTGATTTCAGTTAGTTGCTAAAGCACACTAAATACACACAATTCAACTTGCTCAGGGTAGAGGACATTTTCGACTGTTTAGAACCACGATTCTCCCATAATTTTAAGGATTCAATGTTGGTGCACCAGAAATTTGCCACCCAGAAATAATTGAACAGTAATAAAACTAATTAGTAATATACCTGTAATAAATATACATACTCAATTATTAAGTTTCTTTATTACCTTAACATTTAACACATCTATAAAAACTATAAAAAATTGTTCAGTTATAAAAGGATATATATATATATATATATAAATATATAATTATATATATATATATATATATATATATATATATATATATAAATATAATATTTATATATATATATTATTATATATATATATATATATATATATATATATATATATATATATATATATATTATATATATAATTTAAATAATTTTTTTATAGATGTATAATATATACATCTATAAAAACTATAAAAAAATTGTTCAGTTATAAAATAATATATATATACATACATATAAAAGTTACAAAAATGTGCCGAACACGAAAAGACTTTTTTTTCGTGCCTCTTTAACTTTATCACTCTCACAAGCGCTACACATCCTTACATGCACTACACCTCCAACATTCTCTAAACATTATTCTTTATATATTATACCCCACTAAAAAAAATAATTATTATAATTATTAATTTAAAAAAATCGGGTATAGGGTACCTCGGGAACTTTTCCGTATCACATCGGATTCGCTACGCATTTTTCCTGCTTCGCTCGTCATCATATACTAAATACATTCGTTTTATCCTCAGCTGTCACTCACACTGACCACAGCACTGACAAAGCATAATGCTTCTTAAATTTTATGAGCCAAAAAAAATTATAGATATACTTGTCATATTGAAACAAAACTTGGTACTTATTTATTACGTAATGGTTTACCATTGTACTGACTTTCGACTTAATTAGATTGTTTCGGATTTTTTTACAAGTTTTTAAAAAAACGTATACAAGTAATTTGATAAACATTGAACTAATGCTGATAATAAGATGAAACTTGGCACACGTGTTAGTCTTATACATGATTACATTCGTGCCATATCTCAATCCCATCGCATAATTTTTTGTGTTTTATGATTTTTGATGAGATATTATCGCGGGTTAATGATATTATAAAAATTATTTTCGGAATAGCACAACACAGCAATAGAATGATTTTTGTACAAAGTTTCAACTCTTAGCATAAATACACTAGGAGCTATGATGATAACAGACACACACGTACAGACAGACAGCTTTGTGAAAACCACTCATGAGGCCTTAAAAGGGCCTGAAACGGAAAATTCCGGTTTCATATTTTTTTGTAAACACTTTTCCTATATACCTATGGTATAAATGAGGAAAAGTAATAATGAAATATATAATAATAAATATAAATAATAAACTATATAATAATAATATATCTTTAATATAATATAAATGCATACTGGTTAGGTTACTCGAGAAACTTAACTTTTTTAATTATCAAACGAAATATTCAAAAACTTTCAATTTTAACTTGAATTTACATAAAGAAAATTTTATTATCAGTGTGAAGTAGCGACGTCGGGTTCTTTTTCCATTTTATTTCTTTTAAAGCTATAAAACCTCTTTATAGAGGGAATCGTCTATAAACTTTCCAGCAAGATGTTTTACAAAATGAATCATTTCCTTGAAAAAAATAAATAAATGCAGAGAGATGCTTATTGATTCCCCTTCCTGTTCTAAAAATTTCAATTTAAGATCCCAATTTATTTAATAGATTGTATATTTAGGAAGAAAAAAAAACAGTTTTAACATTTATTTGAAATTTAATTTATTTTTAAAGAAAGGTTTTTAGATTAACTTCAACCATCAAAATCAATAGATATTTTATTTATTTACTTAACAGGTCATACCTAAGTCAAAAATTCAAATTAAAGAAATTCTATTTATGACATTTTTTGCAAATTCTTAAATGAAACGAACATTTTGAAAATTCATCATGTATTAAAATTTTATTGATCCATAAAAAATGAGATAAACCCCTGAGTAGTGAGAGTTTAAGTAGAGTATGTTGATATTTTAGGTAAACATAAAATAAGAAAAATGTTCCAAATAAAATATTTAAAATAATATATATTATATATATATATAATATAATATATATATATATATATATATATATATATATATATATAAATATATATATATATATATATATATATAAATATAAACTGTAATTACCAATAAAATAATTTGTAAAGGATGCTTTTATTTCCTTTAAAATTTGCCACCTCAATCAATTGAGGTGGGAATTGATTGGTTAAAGGTTACCGAGTTTGTGGCATATTTGGGAACATAGTAAAAAGAAGTGCTAAAAGTAAAGAGTAAAATCATTTGCTGGTTGTTTTTGGTTCATAATTTAAAGTCTGACTCTACTAACTAATTTCATAGAGCAAATTTGTATTTCCAAGGATAGTTTTCTTAAGTTTGTACTAAAGGAGAAAAGTTTGACTTCATAAGTAGAATAATTTAGTTGCTCAGGCAGCACAAGCGGCGTAAATAAGGATTTAACTATCCAATATAGTAACTTAGCGACAAACTCTCTAAAACCAGTTTTCTGTTTAAACTTTAATTTAAAAACTTCCTAAATCAGTTCCTTGACCGTGACTTCTCTTAACAATTTTATATAATATAAAATTTTAGAAATATAGCTCTTTTAGGGTTTGAAAGTATTAATATTATAATTAATAATACAATTCATAGAAGACAGGTAGTAGCTTTCAGTGGTGGACAATGATAAATATTTGGGGAGACTGGAAAAAAATTAATAGCTCACTGGATAGATAAAGCTTATGAGATTAGGGCACCTTTAGTGGGACTACACTAAAGGACAGTAAATTAGTCAAACTGTTAATAAGTTTCACGACAAACAATCAAGCCACGTAGGGTAAGGTAGGCAAACTAAATCGACCCCCTCCCTCGACCTCGTCGTCCTAAAAACCTTATAAGCGTTTTTAGGGGGGTTTTTAAGGTTTAATCACCTCCGATCGGGCTAAAAGTTTACTGGAATTTTTTTCATATATTCGAACAAATTTAAGGGTTTGGAGCAAGGAAAATAAATAGTTCATTTTAAGGGACACCCTAGTGGACACTGACGAATATCTGGAGAAATTGGAAAAAAATAGTAGATCGCTGGATAGATAAAGCTTATGAGATTAGAGTACCTATAGTGGGAATTCAGACAGTACATTAGTCGAACTGTTAATAAGTTACACGACAAATAATCAAGCCACGAAGGGTAAGGTAGACAAACTGAATCGTCCCCTTCCTTCTACTTTCCTTCCTCGACTTCCGGCATCCTGAAACACCTAATAAGCGTAATTTTTTTATGAAAAATCGCTAAAAGATGCATTAAAAATGATGTTTTATATGCTTAATAGATACAATTAGTGTGTGAACGTGTGAAGTGAATGAACACATTCGTGTTTATTTGAATAAACAATGTAGTTTATTCAAACGACATTGCCGCCGTCTGGCATATCACCATCAATTCATAGAAAAAATTAGAAGCACCTCTAGTTGTAGGCGGAGAAAAGAGTTAAAAAGAAATTCTAAGGAAAGCAGCATCAAAAACATTCAAGAGTTTAATTATAATTTTTCCTTTCATTACTAAACTAGTTCGTAAAAATTTCAACTAGAATTCAAACAATTTTAACAATTTCTTAGTTAAGATTGAACTGTTACGATTGAGGTATAAAAACGGTCGAAAAGCTATGTCATTTTGACAACAGAAGTCAAAAGTGTAATACAAAGGTTTAATGTGTCCAAATTATGTGTTTAAAACCATTAAAAGAAGTGAGAATGTAAAGAGATTATTTATTATTATTTCAAGTTCTCTTTTGCATTAAATTTTAAAAATACCACTAAGAATAAGTAGAATGAATAATTTCTTTTATTTTTGTAACTTATTTATTTTAATCACAGTACGGTAATAATTAATCAAATAAACGAAATATAGTAGTAAACTAGTGACTTTGCTTTTTAATTTTATAATTTCAAAGATGTCATTTAGACAAGAAGTATTAATATTTAATTAAAAAGTTAAAAGTAAAGATACTTATAAAACCGACCTTTTACGCTTTAAATGTTTAATTATTAAAAAAAGCTTTTTTCGCGTCCTCTACCACTTCAACAAAATTCTAATTATCATAAATCCTTCTAATCCTTATTCTACGAAACGTATCTTTAAAACATAAGAAATGCTTTTAAAGACAAAACCCTACATAAAGATACATTTAATGTAAAGATAAAAATAGGAATGTAAATTAAAAATGTTTCGCTAAAAAAATGTAAAATAGCTGCTATTTGTTTCTTACGCTGTTCTTCTAAACCCTCAAGACAAAAGCAGTTTTCCTAATTTACATAATCTTTTACTAAATATTCCTTTCTTTACTTAATATTGTCATTTCTGTTGCTTTGGGATTACTTTTGTATTGCTAATTTAAATTTTAGCAGATTTATTACTTAGGGTCAAACGGATTAAGGTTTCACTATTTATCTTTGTGACTTTATTCTTACTTGTTGTCCTATTTTTATTAAATTTTTAAATCGGCAACAGTTCTGATAATTCGAACAAAGTTTCATAAATATCATAAATCCGTTTCAGGAAAAAGAGTTGTTTGAAGCAATTGAAATTTTTAATTTTTTTGGTGGCGGCACCTCCTAAATTTATTAGAGGGTCCGTCCAAAAAAAAAATTAAAAAAATCGGGTACTGGGTACCTCGTAACTTTTCTTCATCACATCAGATTCGCTACGCTCATCCTCCCTACTTCGGACTCGCTCCGCACGTCCTCAGAATATACCATTCGCCAATTTATACTGCAAAATGTCTTCTGACTCGCTTTGCTCGTCTTCAGATAGTAAATGCATCCTTTCCATTCTCAGCGGTCACCCATACAGCACTGACCACGCTCAATACTACTTAAGTTTTATGATCCAACAAAAATTATAGATGTATAACTAGTCGTATTGAAACGAAACTTTGTATAATTAATTATAACGTAAAGGTATAATGTATGTAGGTATAAGGTATGTATTAAATTTCAACTCAATTGGATCATTTTCTGATGTTTTACAATTTTTTAAAAAACGTACACAAGACATTCGATAAAAATTGACCTAATGCTGATAATGGGATGAAACTTAGCACATATGTTACTCTTATACATAGCCACATTCGTGGTGATTTCAACCAGATAGCATAATGTTTCTTCTTTTTATGATTTTTCGAAGTTTTCGCTAAGTCATAATTGCGGGTTAATGACGTCATAAAAAAAATATTTTCCGAATTGCACAACTACAGTAGTAGATTGATATATAAGGCTCGAAACGCTCGTTATATAACAATAATAAGACGAGTCTAACATATCTTAATACTTTAGTGAAAATAAAACATTTAAAAGATAAACCAAAAGATAAAATAAAAGATAAAAGATAAAGATAAAAAAAAGATGAAGACATGACCTAGTACCTAGAAAAATAAAGTATATTACTTTTCACTATTGATTTATAACCTAAAATAGAAAAATTCTCGTCGGAAGGTAAATTTGCCTCTAAATTCTAGACCTGCACTGTTAATGTAATTATTGCAAGTATGCGCGGTTCGTACTAAGCATGTGCAGTTTGTTTTTGGCATATCTTTTGTGACGCATTCTTCTTTATTTTTTATCCTTAAGGTCACTTTCTAATACGGCAAATCGACGGAACAAGTCCATCCCTTTTATTCAAGATCCTCGGAGTAAACACACACAAAAAAAAATATTGGTTGATCACATTACGTTATAAGAATAACAACCTCTTCAGCCATTCAAATACCTTGGTCAATATATGCAGTCGGGAATTCACTAGCAGATGCCAATGCCCAATGCCTTCTGGACCAAAACCAGAACTCGGTCTAGTACAGGTCCAGTCATTCACACATTAGGCTAGTATCAACAAAATTATATTTTTTTGAAACCACAGTTCGTCAGGAAGATTTAAAATGCACAAAGTATAAAACGATGTTAGGTCATGTTATTGGTTTAAAATGAAACCTAGGCATACAGAGCTATATTCTAAGCTGAAATAGGCTCCTGATTCATAGTAAATTCATAAAATCATTATTTATTCATATCAGGCTGGATATCTTCCTTGAAACAGAATCTACGTTGGATAAGAATTCCTTGGGGGCTTTAAACAACAATCTTACTATCAAATCTTATTTTTATTTTGTGAGAATTTTGAAAACAAATCAAACATATTTTTATCAAGCATTGATTCGTTCATTGGATTTCATTTTTTGTGAGATTTGCTCTACAATATTTCTTTAAACGAATTCTTTAAAATACATTTATAATGTAAAGTAATTTGTAAAAAGCAATAAAAAAGAAAATCCAATCCGGGTCTTGTATCAATTAAAATTGATTCAATTTTAATTAAAATCAATTAATTAATTGACTAAAAATGTTACTACAAATCAGACTCTTAAAAATGCTACGTTTTCATTTATTGAACAGTAAGTGCACATAGTACAAAAATATTACGGGATAGTAAGAGCCTATAGTAAATAAATATTATCTGTTACACAATTAATTGAAGACTGCAGTCCTCAATTAATTGATATCATTATTATCAACAGTCTATTAAATCTATTTATTAAATAAATATTACAGGATAGTAAGTGCCTATGGTACAGACATATTACGGGATAGTAAGTGCCTATAGTACAGAAATATGACGGGATAATAAGTGCCTGTAGTAGAAATATTATGGGAAAGTAAGTGCCTATAGTACAGATATATTACGGAATAGTAAACGCATATAGAACATAAATATTACGGGATAGTAAGTGCCTATAGTACAGAAATATTACGGGATATTAAGTGCTTATAGGACAGAAATATTACGGGATAATATGTGCTTATAGCACAGAAATATTATGGGAAAGTAAGTGCATATAGTAAAGAAATATTACTGGATAGTTAACGACTATAGAACATAAATATTACGGGATAGTAAGTGCCTATAGTACAAAAATATTACGGGATAGTATATTCCTATTGCACAGAAATATTACGGGATAGTTATCATTATTATTAGTATTAAGTTGGGTTGGAGTAGAGAAGAGACTCTTTTGAATTGCTACTAGAAAATGATATTGTCCTCATTTAGTCCAGGTCAGAATAATCCATTTCCCCGGACTAGTTCCAGGATTTTCTTTACCAGATGTTCCATTGGTAGAAATAATTTGTTATAGTAGCTACTGCTCAATTTAGAGAACCAGTTAAAGGCTAGAGAGGAGAAAGTAGATACTAGATTTGTCTAAAGACTCCTAAGGTATTTGAGAATTGAAGGTGATCGACAGTGACCAGTTAGTAGCCAAGTAACTGTTCTAAGCTCTTTCAGATAAAACTGAAGCGATTGGTTGGCTAAGTATGGCTACTAGCTAGCTAAGTTAGTTAAGTATGGGTTACGGGCTCATAAGAGAAGTCAAAACCCTTTCTGATAAGGACGATGTCTCGTCGTTTATTGGAAGGATAATCACGAGTCATCACCAATAGACTGTTTTTGACAGTAAATATGCAATTTTGGTGACTGTGTTTCGAAGCTTAAACCAAACATTTGATCCTAGTATGTAAAGTTTAGAGAAAAACGTAACTAAACACTCTGCTCTTCACGTTTTGTTTTAATTTTATAAAAACGGCTTTAAAGATATTTTTAAAACTACAAATAAAACTTATCATTTCACTAATAACACTTTCCCCAAACTTTATTTAGATTCATAACAAAATAAACAATACTTAAAATTCATACATAATGAATTAATTTATATTTATATCTATCAAACTAAAATATGAAAGTCATAGTATTAATAAAAAAACACGAAAGTGAACTTGAATTCAAAGAAAGTTGTTCTGATGCGAGTGCGTACTTCTTGAGATTTTTGCATGAAATAAATATTATTAATATAAAATGGAAAGTTAATGATAAGAGTTCTATGTTTAGAATTCTTCCTTGATAAAGAATAACTTTAATGAAACAATTAACAAGTTGTGGGAAGTAAGAAAGGAAGCAAAAAGGATTTTATATCGTGTGAAATATTGTGACCGAGATATATTTCATATTAAAATGTATTTTACAGGTCAATGTGAAAGTGAATTAAAATAGAATTAAAGTATGAATATATACAAAGGATTTTCATGAATGAATAGCGTATACCAAGTGCCATACAAGTGTCTTCACCTTTACATTTTTACCGTTTGACAGAAAGTAATATCAATTGGAGTATCTGTCATTCGTCAAGTGAATTTCAATTTAGTGATTGTACTTTAGGTGTCCTATTAATTATGAGTAAAGCAAAATAAAAATAAAATTTAATTAAAGAATATACTTTAAACGGACGCTTTTAAGATGGATATTATTTTATCTCTTACAATAACTTAGTTAACGCCATTTTATACATAGACCTATAACCTCCTTAAATTGGAAAATTGACTTCTAATAATGACAAAAAAATGTTGAGTAAAGCGTTTACGAAGTTTTTCAAGGCTATAAATCGAATGAAACCAGTACCATATCGATACAAGCACTCAAGTACTCATACAGTCAAAGACTTAGATTTGAATCTTGGTGCCACAGATTATTTTTATTTTCCCTCATTCACACCCGTAGGTATATAGAAAAAATATTGTCATCCGTAACCGACTTGTTACCAGTATTATGCGTTTCAGGTGTTTTTAAGGCCTCCTGAGTGGTTTTTGCAAAAGTTGTCAGTCTGTATGTGTGTGTGTATGCTATAGAGTTGAAACTTAAAAAATATTAAACAATCGGAAAAAATTCAATTGAGTTGAAATTTGGTACAAGTATACACCTTTACGTAATAAATAAGTACACTTTATTTTGAACGAAATAAGTTTTATTTCAATACAAGTATGTCCATGATTTTTGTTGGATCATATAGTTAAGCAGTATCGAGCGTGGTCAGTGCTGTATGGGTGACCGTTGAAAATTAAACAGATGCATTTACTATCTAAAGATGAGCGAAGCGAACCGAGGACATGCTGGAGTATAAATTCAACTTTAACGCTTCCAACGAGCGATGCAAGTCCGGAGCGGGGAAAATGAGCGTGGCGAATCCGACGTGATGAGGAAAAGTTCTGAGGTACCCGTACCCGATTTTTCCTGTTTAAATCACAATGTATAAGAACTTACAAAAAAAACTGGCACTACTTTCAGTAAGCCGAGCGAATTTCCTTTGGAATGCTTGCTTACTAGCTCAAGAAGTAATTTCTTGCTCAAATTTTACGTTTATAGCCTAAGCAGTAATCCTTAGTTCTTATTCTATAATTCTCAGTCGATTTTCCTAAATTTTACTAAGAAAACGCTTGTTCCTGGCCATTCTTACAGAATAATGTATGTATATAAGAGTTGTTAAATCTGAACAACAGTTTAGACTTTTTGAGCTGGAAAAGCTCAAAAAGTCTGAAAAAACTACTGTATTAAACATAAAAGAAAATTATTGTATTTTATTTATTTTTACTTTCCTTATTTATACCGTAGGTATAGAGAAAAAGTATTGTGTTTGCAAAAAAATCCGTAACCGGGATGCCACCGGTTTTGGATTTTTATTATTCGTTATAGTAAACCAATTATTATTACACCAATTATACGTTTCAGGCGTTTTTAAGGCCTCCTGATTGGTTTTTGCAAAGATGTCTGTCTGCGTATGTGTGTGTGCGTGAGTGTCTGTTATCATCGTAGCGCCGAGTGTATTTATGCTAGAGAGTTGAAATTTTGTAGAAAAATCAGTTGTGCTCTTGGGAAAATATTTTTTATGACGTCATTAACTAGCATTAATGACAGCAAAAATTTCGAAAAATCATAAAACATGGAAAAATGATGCGATCTGATTAAAAATTGACATATGTGAAGCCATGTATAAGACTAACATATATTCAAAGTTTCATCTCATTATCAGCATTAGTTCAATCTTTATCTAATGATTTGTATACTTTTTAAAAATTGTCAAAATCGGCCAAGAATCCAATTGAGTTGAAATTTGGTACAAGTGTATACCTTGACGTAATAAATAAGTGTACTAAGTTTCGTTATAATACAACAAGTCTATCTATGATTAATGGTGGATCATAAAAGTTAAGCAGCATCGAGCGTGGACAGTGCCTCGATAAATGACCACTGGGAATGAAACGAATTTATTTACTATCTAAGGACGAGCGAAGCGAGCCCGAAGACGCGTGGCAGTATAAATTTAACGACTTGTATTTTTGAGGACGAGCGAAGCAAGTCCGAAGCTGGGAAGATAAGCGTAGCGAATCCGATGTAATAAAGAAAAGTTCCGAGCTACCCCGCACCCGATTTTTTTAACACTAAAACAAATGAAACAAACAACACGAACACACGAGCCATCAGGACAGCTACTAAAAGTGCATTTAAAAGAAGAGCATTTAAAAATTCGCTGAAAATATTATCACCAATAAAAAAAACAGGATAGGAGACTCATACGCAGAAAACTCGTTTACAACACAGCTTAATGACTTATTATATGCAATTATTACACAAAAACCAATTAACAGAGAGTTTTTCTGAGCGGACCGAAGACTTGCAAAGCGGCCACTGGCGGCAGGCCCGTTAATTTTATTTATAGTAATCGTTTTTTAACTATTATATTAAAGTGGCGAAGTATATAATAGAGTATAATGATAGTTCATGTCTTCTAGAATATAATAGAAAGTGAGTTACAGGTTAATTATAGTAAATAAATAGTATAATAACTATTTGTCTATTTTGTGAGACGTGAAAATGGTAACTACTCTATTATGTTATGAATTATTTTAATTGTATTAAAAGTATAAAAAAAATAAATAAATATGTGCACACTCACATATGACAGCATTTTAGAACACAACTTAAGTCTGACAGAGAGACTTACAAATGTTTTTTGAAATTGTTTAAGTCTGATAATAAATATGATGATTCCGATAAAATAAAATAGGAAATAAATAAATAAAATTTTAGTATTTAATCATCAAAACTTAAATGAGAAATAGTGATAAACAGAAGATTGCTACAAAAAGAAAAAGAAGATTACAATTAAGAAAAAAAAAGAATCATAATTATTCTTGAACAAATGCTAAAACTAAAACAAAATGAAAATGCAAAAAAAAGAAGATAAAAGATCAACATGTTATGCGAAAGCGGTGCATGTTTAGAAAATAAAGAGCCATAGCAGGGCGACTGCTATGGTAAATTAAAAAAAAAATAGGAAATAAGTTTTTAGGATATAAGGATTAAGATAACATTTTAAACAAGACATGCTTTATGCCTAATAAATATTATTAGAAATATGAGATTTCTTTCATAATTGAGGGAAACTTAGTCCTCTTGTTTCAAATCCAATAATAAGAATGTGTTATTTTAAATAAATTAAAATAAGATAGAATTCAAGATAAACACTTTTATAGAATATAACTTAAATCTGAGAGAGGCTTATTATGCATTTTGACATGTTTTAAGTCTTAATATAAATTTAGTGATGTTCTAAAATACAGCCTTAGTTCGAAAATAACAAACTTATTATAATATTAAAGGGAGATGTGAAAATTTAGAACTTTTAAATACAAATAAAGCTCGTGTTACTATTGACCACAAACGGTCATATTCAACAATACACAATAGTATTTGATTGGGATTTGTGTGGGTATCTATTATGATAAATACTGTTTTACAATGAATAGAAGTCAGTGAAAAGACTAAATTTGTATAAATGACTTAGTAACTAATTGAATAAATTACTTTTGTATCGCTGAATAGTTCCTCGTAGTTTATATTCTTATTATATCTAATTATGAGTTAAATGTTCGGTTGTTATCTTTGTTGGAATCGATCTCTATTTTTTTCAAACTTAAATCGAACTAACATATAAAAGTTAGCCGCTTATAAATAAGAAAGGGTAAAATTAAATGATACTTAAATACAATATATTTAAGTATCACAAATACAATGTATTTAAGTATCACAAATACAATGTATTTAAGTATCACAGTTGTCCTGTGTTTTGCATTTGCAAAGGAAATGCAGTACAACATTATAAAGATTAGTTTAAACTGGGCTTCGTTTAAGTGCCCAAAATGTAAAAATTTAATCAATTTGCAAGTAGTGCTGGCAAAATTCCACAAAAAAATCGCCCAACTTACAATTCTCCGTACTAGAATTTTTTAAAATTAGGTTTTAATTACTTTTTAGCTCCTAAATTTAAAGGTCATTAGACTTTAATTTTTAATTTTACAGTTTTTATTTCTTTTTTTTATTATTTTGTGTACTAATATGTTTTACTACTATAAACTTTTTACGTAACTTTTTACCATATCTGATGCCTCACCTTATCGAATTGGCTACGCTAAAAGCTTATCCGCACTACTTCGGACTCGCTTCGCCCGTCCTTTTGGAGAATAAATAACACAGCCTCGATTTGCATATCCTCAGACAAGAAAGATCAGTTTTTAGCTCAGCGATCCACTTATAGTCAACGCTCGACGCTGTGTGAAAGCCATTTTGTCCTGTCTAAGGACAAAATGGCGTAAAGGTCATTGATCTAGACGTATACATATATACAAGATTATACGTACATGTATACAGGTTGCGCCACTTGGGATAATCCGATTCAGCTGAAACCTCCTCATAAGCGTCATGAATGAATGAAACCTCCTCATAAGCGTCATATCATGATAAAAATTAGCTAAATCCATTTAGGACGTCTTAAAGCGTCTGAAACGGATAATTAATTTAATTCCTGGTTTCGGATTTTTAGTTAAAACCATACTTTTTCTATACGCCGACGGAAAAATAAGGAAAAGTAAAGGGTTTAAACAGCTTGACTTTTTATATTAAACTTTAGAACAGAACAAAATGCAAAGGTATATAAAATAAACTTTTCTATATTTAAAGGAAATAGAATTTATTAAAAAATACTCTAAGCTGAAAGTAAGATAATTAAAAATACAGAAGTTTAATTACAGAATGTTGACTTTTTACACATGGCCGAAGATGAAAGATATTAATTAAAGCGATTTGGAGCCGTCAGTTTATTGAGAGTTTGCCTCTTTTATTTCCTAAATTCTATGCTAAGTTCGGATCCATAATTATAAAGTTTCAGGATCAAAGGAAACGTTCTAGTAACGAAACAATAATTTAGTCAAAATTGCTAAAAGGACTACTTAATACTGCGAATTCTATTAAAAGCGCTTTTTTGTTAATTAAAAAACATATGTATATTTAAATACAGTTACAAAGTCATCAGTAATCATGAAATTAAAAATCATTAATATAAGAGCATACACCAACAATGAATTGAATAATTGTCACAAATATATAGAGCTTCAGACATTATTTAATACAAATATAATGGGAGAAGAGTAAAAAAATGCATCAACGCCGTTTTTTTTCCGTAGAGGCCCGAATTTAATATTATTAAAATCAAATCTCTATACTATCCCAATAGATCTAACAAACAAATCTACAATAGACTATCTCAAAATTATTAGACATAACATTTATTGCAAATCCCCCAAATCGGTTGCCACTAAATTTCTAAGTCTGCTAAACTCGCAACGCACAATTGTCATGCTGTTGTTATTAAACTAATTAGTTAAAAATTATTTTACAAACCAAAGAATTGGAATTAAGGTCAGCGTCAAAAATAAATAACATCTATAATGACAAACCTATCCTATTCTATATTTATATTTTTATTATAAATTATTACAGCTGGCGTGATACTAAGTGAGTGCGGTTCACAAGAGTATACTTTAAAGTTAAACTAATAGCTAATTACTCATTATTTTTCTTGTATACTATACATAAGAATAGTTTTAAAACGTACCGATTTCCTACACAATAAAAGTTCACATAAGAACAATTCACAGAAGGCATTATAATTTTTAAAAATCGGGTACGGGTTACCTCAGCACTTTTTCTTATTACACCGGATTCGCTACGCTCATGCCCCTACGCAAAACTCATCGCTCGTCCACACTTTATAAATAATACCGAATTTATACTGCTTATAACACGTCTTCAGAGTAAGTCGCTCATCCTGAAATAGTAAATACATTCGTTTTAACCCACTGGTTACCCATCCAGACAATGATCACGCCCCATGTTTCTTAACTTTTAGGATCCAACAAAAACCGTTGATATACTTGTCGTATTCAAACAAAACTTAGTGTACTTATTGATTACCTAATGTATACTTGTACTGAATTTCAACTCAAATATTAAAAAACCGTATTTCAAAAATTGTATTTACCGCAAGTTGAAGAAGCAATTTTTTTTTCATCTCAAATACATTACTTCCCGTTTTTTATAATTGATTCAAAAACTGACACAAGTCATTAGATAAAAATTTGATAATGAATAGAACCTTGGAAAAGAATGTTAGTCTTATACATGACTACATGCGTGCCAAATCTCAAAATGATGAATGACATTTTTTCGCGACATTTTTTCGAAATTCTTGCTGAGTCTTTATTGCGGGTTAATAACGTCATAAAAATATTTTCTGGGTAGCACAACAAGACCTATAGATTTATTTATCCGTATCATGTGTTTTTAGGATCTCCTAAATAGTTTTCACAAAGTTTTATGTCTGTATATGTAAGGCTGTGAGTGTGTCTGCTATCATCCCAGCTTATTAATGCTGGAAATTGAAACTTTGTACAAAAATCAGTCTATAGGTGTAGTTGTGCTGTCAGGAAAATATTTTTGACGTCATTAGACCGCAATAATGACTTAGCAAAAAATTTTAAAAATCATAAAACGCGTAAATATGTTGCAATCAATGTGAGATTTGGCACGCATGTTGTCATATATTAGTTCAACGTGATAAGATTCATCTCACATAATAAATAAGTATATTAAGTTAAGTTTTAATACAACAAGTATCTACGTACAAGTGTACTAGTCTATGTGTATCACTAATCTACAAGTCAACAACTATTAGGTGTATCTACTGTTACAAGAGTATCTAGTCTATCTACAAGTACATCTACAACTATAAAGTGTATCTAGTCTATCTACAAGTGTATCTACAACTATTAGGTGTATCTACTGTTACAAGAGTATCTAGTCTATCTACAAGTGCATCTACAACTATAAAGTGTATCTAGTCTATCTACAAGTGTATCTACAACTATTAGGTGTATCTACTGTTACAAGAGTATCTAGTCTATCTACAAGTACATCTACAACTATAAAGTGTATCTAGTCTATCTACAAAGTGTATCTACAACTATTAGGTGTATCACTGTTACAAGAGTATCTAGTCTATCTACAAGTGCATCTACAACTATTAAGTGTATCTACTGATACAAGTGTATCTAGTATATCTACAAGTGTATGTACAACTATAACTAACTAAGTGTATCTACTGTTACAAGTGTATCTGTATATCTACAAGTGTATCTACAACTATTAAGTGTATCTACTGTTACAAGTGTATCTGTATACCTACAAGTGTATCTACAACTATTAAGTGTATTTACTGTTGTTGTTGGATCGTAATAGTTAAGCACCATCGAGCGTATTTTGTATCTGGATGGGTGACAGCTAGGAATGAAACGAATGTATTTACTATCTAAGGATGAGCGAAGCGAGTCTGAAGACGTCTTGCAGTATAAATTTGTTAATTTTTATTTTATCAGGACGAGCGAAGCGAGTGCGAAGTAGGCAGTATGAGCGTAACGAATCCAATGAGATGAGTAAAAGTTCCGAGATACCCCCACCAGATTTTTTTCTTGTACAAATAGATGTCATTGAAACTCAAAGTTGCTTCAGGCCATGGTTTGAACAAGGATACAAGACACAACTACCTTATAGAGATTTGATTTTACTGGTAGAGCAAGCTGTTAAACAGACCACAGTGTTACAGCACTGAATTACACTACCTATACGCTTATAATACCTATACTATACACTACTATAGGTATTAAGTTTTCTTTTCTCTTTTGTCCCCTAAAAGAGAGAGGGAAGGGTTGTAATATCAAAATTTTAGTACCAACTTCTTTTTCATCAGAAAATCACGCATTTAATATCTACGTTTCGGCACCAGCAAATTCCAAAAATCGAAGAAGTTTGTGTGTATTAAGATCCTGTATCTATGAGTGTTATATATATATATATATATATATATATATATATATATATATATATATATATATATATAATACATAAATTAACACAACGTAAAATCCATTGTATTCACAACATATAAATGAAAATAAATGTGATCTAATTTATTAAACTGCTAACGTAAGCTAGGTAAAGATGTATCAATTTCTCCCCTTAAATTTGGAGCCCCTAATTTGACCTCAATGTCTCCTCCATTAAGCCCTCGTCTCCATCAATCCTAACCTGATAGTGGTGAGTTTCCTCTCGCTTCACTATAACTCCTAACTCCCATTTACCTTCTCTCAATAAGAATTCCCTTTTCCAAAAATTTATCTCAATCGAACATAAATTTAACTATTAACCCAATGTAAAATCCATTATATTCAGAACATATGAATGGCAATAAAAGTAAACTTTATTATTTAACTGCGAACGTAACCTAGATAACCTAAAGATGTAGAAGTGCGAATAAAAATCTTATTAAATGAAAAACTGATTACAGAAGAAATCCAACATATAAAGTCTCAAAATGGCGTCAATTTCTGTACTTAAAAAATAAGATTTATCGTAAAACTATAAGATTTACAAGCGATACCACAATGGATTAAAAGTTAACATAACCAATCATTGGCCTAATTCTAGTTCAATTGAACGAATTTCAGTTGTTTCAATATAAATTATAACAAAATCTTCAGAGTCAATTTATCAGAGAATGAATCGACATTTTATGAAAACAAACTTCTAGCAAATTGACAAAAATCTAGTCCATTAATAACTGTTATTTATATGCATCATAAATCCCGATAATTAACGTCTTATTATTTTAAATTATCGATAAATTTTACTTACATAGATTGTTTCAAGATAATTTCTAAAAAAAAATATAAAATATAACTTAAAACAAGTAAAAACTCATGAATATCCGAGTAAAACTTTTATCGAGTCATGAAAAAAAAAAAAACAGTAGGGCCAACATAATTTAATGAAATTTTCTATTAAAATAACCCAGTGTTGCTGAAATAAGATTTCTAACTCTACATTTAGAATTTTAAATTGGACTTTTCGATTTAAGAAAAGTTGTTTTGTTTAACTTTTCTTTTCCTTGGCGAATACAAATAAGATAATTGTTCTCAGAAAAAATTAAAACTAGGAAAATTCTTTCCCTCGTTAAAAAAAAGCTTGCATTGTTATTTTTTTTATTTTGTTGTCCCTAAAGCCTTTCTTAAAAGTTTTATTTTAAAAACCTACTGAAAAAGCTCACACAATTAGTTTAACCGAGAACACAAACATGATTACCGAAGCAGTCAAGGTCCACGGTTCACAACCATAGATGGCCTATTAGATTTTATTACATTTTAATAATAAGAAAATTAATAGAGTATAATAGACGATAAATGTAATAGAGGATAGTAAATAGTTCAGATTTAAAATTTGATACAGCTATGTGGCTTAAGCGTAGTCCTGTGTATATATATATATATATATATATATATATTATATATATATATATTAATAATATATATAATATATATATATTATATATATATATATATATATCTCTCCTAAATGTGTGTAACAACTCAATTTTAATTAATGTTACTTCACTCTTTACTATTAAATTATATTTTAATCGTATTTAACTTATTTTCATTAGTTTAGGTATTATTCCAGCGAAATCGCAGCTAGTACATGTCTTGAGTAGACTAAATAAAAAGGAGTTCAATACCAAATGAAAAAGAGTAAAAAAATCGATTATTTAATTAGTGAAGAAAAAGTAGGTTATTACGTCCCACCAAATCTTTTTACAAACTCTAACCACAAGTTTGATTACAACTAACTGAACACTATGCTTTTAAGGAACCGTCTTTTCAAATCTATCTATTCTTAGGAAACAAAGAAAACCTTTCAAATTCCAATAGATGCTTGTGTTTAAGTAAGCCAATTTTCTTGTTAGATAATACCGTTTGATATCCCAGATCCCACAAGCTTTGAGTGAAAAAAAGTTCTTTTGAAGCTTTTTTTCACTCATCATACACGCGTCTCAAAAAAGACACATCCATTTATCTTACATTATACATAAAAGAAATTACGTAATGCAAACAAAATATAAAGAACGAAAATTGGTTAACCATTGATATACCTTTTTTGGAACAGTTCTTTTTTTGTTACTGATATTTTTTATGATTCCTTCATATCTCTGTTGACACAAGTATTTTTGTTTCTTTTCAAAGAAAGATAAACAATTCTTTTTTTCTTTCAAAACAGTCAACAAAAATTGTTTTTGATCTATATTTATATGTGTAAGGGAAAGAAAAAAAATTAGGAGTAGTTCTCCTTTATGGAAGAAATTTAAAAAAAATGAAATTCTTTATGTGGGCAGATAAGCTCTGATGAAAAGTTTTACATTTTCCTTCTAAAAGAAGTTATTTTATTCTATGTTAAAATAACTAAATTTCATAAGTATATTTTAACAATAAGTATTAGAGAAAAAAATAAGTTAAGAGTTTCTTTAAGAAATAAGTAAGAACAATATAAAAAGGGTTTTTAAAAGTGTATGATAATATAATTTAAGAGTTATACTCGTATTCGTTAGTCTAAGAAGATTCTATTATAAATTTTCCTTCCCTTGACGACTTCTGTAGGGATAAGGAAAAAGTATTGTGTTCATCCTTAAATCATTCTGATTGGTTTTCATGCCGTCTGTCAGTTTTTGTTTGTATCCCGTATACGATCGAGTTGTGATTTACACAAATATAAACCTGTAGGTAGTCGATAGATCCACAAAATTTCATTTTGATATTGGTAGCCATTTTGAAAATATTCAGTTTTGACGTCTAGGACACAAAAATCTCGAACGTACATAAATACACATACACACACATACATACATACATATATATAATACATATATATATATATATATATATATATATATATATATATATATATATATATATATATATATATATATATATATTCTTGATCAGGGAGGCTCCTTCCAAAAAATCTACCTCCCCCACATCTAGCCAACGTACCTAGCCTACATCTGCTGTATTACTTTTTTAAGTTTTCATTAGTCTTAAGCTATCACACCCAAGATATGTAGTTGTCTAATAATGCTGAGGTCAAGCGCAGCGAAACCGATGTTCTCGGTTTAAATAATTATTCTAATTTTAAGTAATCATGTAATTCTAAATGAATAATCCAGCGAACCCTCCACCCTATTTTGATTTAATATTTGTCCGAAGAAAAAATAACTTTTTTTACATCATAATTAACAAATATATTTATTTTTAGGATATGCTCGTCACTAAAAGTGGCTTTTGCTTCACTGATTTAAAAACTAATTTCTTTTTCTTTTTCCGTGGGGAAAAGGACCTAAATTTGCGGTCTACTCCCTAGGCTCAACTTTTCCAACCCTTCATTTTGTTTTTACACAACCTTTAAATTAAAGGCTTTAATGGTACAATGTTTTCCACGGATTCATTAATTAATTTTAAAGAATTTTAATCTATATCAATCATATGATACTACCGAGTTTTGTAAAACATGAAAAACCAAAGATTATGTAGTATACCACAAACTGCTATACTAGGTATACTACATAATCTTTGGACAAAACATAGAACAAGTTTAGGCTTCGTCGGTGCCTTGATTTGTTAGACATACAAGAAAAGAGTGGGACATGACATTATATCAAGTCACTAATAATGACGAATGTGAAATGATGGAACAGTTCCCAGCACATTTTGCCTGTTACATTTCTGGGTGTTTCTTGCACAACTGAGCTTTGAAGTATGCATTTCATTTAAAAACTTCAGAAACTTGGAAATTAGTTAGTTTTCGCTGCAACACTTCAGTGTGTAGCAGGTTCAACATGTATTATATTGATCAGGAGCCAAGACACCTAATTTTCTAATGTAGATTGTTATTATAAAAAAAATGTCGTATTCAAAATAAAATAGTAACGAAATAACAAGACTATTAAATAAGTAACAAGGTTTGAAAATGACCTTTTTATACAATATACTAATCTTTGACAATACTAAGATTTGGGATTCACTTCCCAAATTTTCACTCCAATAGTACAATAAACTTTGAGAAATATGTGAGTGATGATGTTTTTAGGAAATAATCTATAAACTCATTCCTTAAAAAGGTAACAGTGTGACGGCGCCTCTGTTGACACAAATGGTCATAATAGCATCCACCCATCTTCATGCGTGCTAATTTGCTCAAACCATCATTCTTGACAACAAGTTTTTAGTGTTTTTCGTCAATGATTTTCAAAAAAGTTATCTATTGGAAATAATCATGAATGTATGGTTTTGCAAAAAAAAATACATTGAACATTTTCTTTTAGCTTTGTTGAACACATTTGACAGACACGCCACTTGCTTCTGTCATAGTTAGATTTTTGAAACACATTGTTTGACAGTGTGTAACGTAAAAACAAGCAAATTATGAAAAAATCATTTTTATTGATAAGATAGCTTTAATTTAATTCAATGATTGTTTAAATTATTGCTAGTTATTATGTATTTACAATTTAACTTATTCATTCACTTATTATTCATTTTATTTATTGATTAATAGTAAATTTTTATTTACATTTTACATGCAATCGAGTTCAAAGCCAATAACAAAGGAGAAGCTAAAATGAGATGTAAACAGTGAGGAGTTATAAATCTTACCAACATATATTTCCTCGTTCCAACATTTTTGAAATACTTAATTATTGATAATTTTAAGAAGAAAAACTACTGGATTATCTTATCTTTACCAAGTATAGCTATTGTTAGCAATTAGCTAATTTGACACAATGTAGCAAAATATGGCAAATATTGAGATATCGCGTCATTGGTAAAGTTTGATTTAAAAAAATTTGAAATTTGTTTAAGATGTTTGCTCTGATGACCATTTGTGGCACCATATCCCTACAAGATAAAACCAAACTGATATGGTAAGAACCATAAATAAGGATCAAGTATACCTACAAATTATTAAATAAAATATCTATATTAATTTGACTAAAATGATAAGAAGAAGTAAAACTATTAACATAAACTCTCAAAAGGAATCAAAACCATATATTTTGAAATCTATAATTCTTTTGGTTGTAACCCACCATTTAAGTGGATAACACCATGAGCATTGAAATCATGAAGTTAAATGAAAATAAATGTAAAACTTTAACATAAGCAAAGCGAGTTTGATTTTTGAATCTAGTTTCATTTCGATCCAAGAAAGCGTTCCAAAGTAAAGTTATCGTGTCCCATAGAAACGTCTAGCACACAAAAATTTCATACATACATACATTCATATATATATATATATATATATATATATATATATATATATATTATATATATAATATATATATATATATTCTTGATCAGGGAGACCCCCCCCCCTCTTCAAAAATCTACCTCCCCCCTCCATGACCCCAATCTCATAAGCTTTTTTCTTTGAAAATTCGCTAAAAACTATTCAGCAAAATAGTTAATTTATAAATTAGTAAATAGTAGTTTATTAAGCGAAATAGTAAATTTTAATACTTAAAATTATTTTTGGGTCCCATTGATCAAGCCACTGATAGAGATGCACTCTTGAAAAAATTTATGACTTGGCAAACAAACATATACTTTAGAATCTAGCACAAACAAATCCGCACCTTATCTTTAAAACTTAAATTTATAACCAAAATAAGAGGATTGTATAAACTCTAACACAGAAATGATAATATGAATATGAATAAATATTAAATTAATTTGAATAAATCATTGATGTTACTTTAGAGTTAAAAACAAGTCTACCAAAACCCAAGTTAAGCCTTAAAGGTTTAGGCTTGCATTATGAACAAGAAGAGTGTCCTTTCCAACCTAAAGCTTAGTTTATTCACAATAATAGCTTAAGTTTATTATTTAAATAGCAATTAACGCGTCATAAATTATAACATTCACCTTAATCCTTTGCCTTAAACTAATCTTGTCTTAATAACAGGGAATTATGGGTCCCTGTCTGTGTTCCAGTGAGGTGATTTTATTCTGAAAGGATTTACTCTATACAAATTTTAAATATAATAGCTTCAGGAATTTCATCCCTTACAATTTTATAGTATTATTACTTTTATTAGTATATTTGTTTGGTTATTCTATATTTCTCTCTGTACTGAAAAATGAACCGGCAGTACATTTTTAAAATAAGAAAGTATTTTTTTTTTTAAATTAAACATGTCTACCAGTAAATATTATTTCTCTAATATTTTATAAAGGTGTGGTCTAGAACAGGGGTCTCCAAACTGAAATACAGGAGCCTCTAACAGGGGTACACCAAAAATATGTTAAAATATATTAACATATATTAAGGACTAAGCTGTTGAAGCAAATAATCAGGGCAAAAAAATTAACACATATTAATATAAAAAATAAAATATTAGAAACTATTTCATTTTATTTTTCGTCTTATTTTTATTTGTGTGCTTTTACTTTTAAGTGGTTACTAACCATCATAATATGTATAAATTTGTGTGTTTTAATCGTTTTCCATAAAAATGAAAATATTTAAAAAATCATAAAAAAGCTGAGGGGATGCACACATGGTCTACTTTAAGGGGTACTCGAACGAAAAAGTTTGGAGACCGTTGGTTCCAGAGTCTAGGCTGTCTCCCCAATTTGAATTTTACAGAAGAAATACAAGCTAGTGAAAAATGTTTTTAGAAAAAATGAGAAAAAAATCATTCTACTTCCTACTGTCTGCTGAAGATTCATAGTTAAGGTTGGGAACAAATCCTAAATCGTGAGTATGGTCCACAAGATGTATCAAATAGAGCTAAAAAATTGGCTATTTAATTGATAATATTTATAACATTAATTAGTTTGCTGAATTTTAAAAGAAATAATGTAAAAGTAATTGCTATTATTTTTTCTTGTTTTAAAATAAGGAGGCAAATGTGAAACTAAGCTTTCCTATTTAATATTTAAAAAGTAATTAAAAAGTATGGGTAGCTCCCCACCCCTTTTTTAAATTAAATATTTAAAGAATATCCTAGTTTTACACATAGATCTTGTTGGCCTCTCTCTCATTCAGTAATCATTTGCAATATGAAATAATTTTTAAAATATTCTGTGGAATCTTACAAAAATTTAAAGCCTAGTTTCATCAAAATGGATGTGAGCCAAAACTTCCAGTTAAAGATTTTTTGTAAAATTTAATCAGTTCTTCTTAGCATAGGATTTAATTTTTATACCAAGATTATTTTAAGTTGCAAGAACAGACAATAATCCATACATATAGCAATTTTCTTTTAATTTATCGGGAAGTGTTAAAGCTAAAACATTAGGCTAAAACAGGTGACAATTTTTCTCATATTACCGATTTTTCAATTCTCTCTAAAGGAGAAAGGGAAGCAAAAACACTAATATCAGCTGATCGTACGTTGCTTGATGGCAGAAATTATTTTTTATATAATTTTTCTCTCAATGAACTATTGTAAAATATTTCCTTGACTTATAGGTAAACACATTACGCATTCATAAATTAAAATGCAAACAAAACAGATTTGAAAAATCTCAAACAATTCTTATTGTTAAAACACAATAAAATTATAATTTATATTTATACAAGTGTTAAATTAATAATGTTTAATTGAATTTTAATGTGGCAATGAAATTAAGTGACCTTACTTGGTAAAAAAATTGTATAAAATATATATTTTTTAAATTTTAAAAAATTGATTCAAATTGAAAATTGTATGTACTATATATTCTATACTAATACTCATAACTAAATAAGTGAAAAGCCTGTAAAAACGCAAAATTATTACTTGATAACTTGAAGTTAAATTAAAATGCATATAAATCATATTGAAATGAACAATTTACAACAAAAAATGAATTAATATTATGATTCTGGTTAGCAATAACCATTATTGTTCATAAATTTGTTGTTTGTAATGTTAAAAGGTATAAGACCTATTAATAAATAGAGTAAATGGTTTCAAAAGTTATTCTTGAACTAAGGACGATGTGACGTGAGTGAGAAATATGAAGTGCTCCAAAGTAAAAATGTTCATTATAAATCATTAATAAGTTGAAAATAGATAAACCACTGTTGAATAAAATTGAAGGCTTGATTAATAGTAAAAGAGAAAAAAAAACAAGAACTATAAACAACTACAACATGAAAAAGAGAGACAAATAAATATGGATACTTGCTAAACTTTTCTGCATCTAATTTAAGTTTTCCAAATGAAAAAACAAAACTGCTATTCATAAATAAATTCTTTTCCTTTAAAACTTTTTTTTCTTTATATCTCGAAACATTTTTTTGATTATTTAAAAGGAATGTTTTTAGATTGTGCTCCGTCTGAGAGACTATTAAACCCTTAACAGTAAGAATCTTCTATTAACACTCTGGAATGAAGCCAAAGCCGAAAAACCACTATGACAATATACCAAGTGGAAAATTTTATATGGAGTTCCCTTTTTCTCCAATTTTCATCTTGTTTTTCATCCCCTAACTAATAACAAGGAGCAAAATCTTTGCCTTAATTAGCTAAAACTTTTTTATTCCTATCCTATGCTTTATATTTAACTGAAAATATAAAACACTTTGATATATATATTCAGCATTAAAAGTATATTTCTTAATATGGAATTCATAATTGTAACAGAAACAAAACCCAAAATTAAGATTCATTTTAATTTTTTTTGCATGACCCCATGTTCAAAGAAGGCAATTAACATTCTTTGTTTCATCCAACTTTGGAAGAACAATGTCTGAAAATAACTCATTAGAGGGCCCTTCGATCCGACAGATTCCTGACCCTTTTTTCCTTAAGAAATTCTTAAAGCTAATTTTAAACGTATTTTTCCTTTTTTCAGTTACTGAAGAAGGAAAGAGTTACCTTTTGTTTGCTTTTTTAATAAAAAAATCTGATTGAAGAAATAATTATTACTTTTTATGAAAATTAAAAATATAAATGAAATTGGAATTCTGGATTAAACATTAAACAATAGACAAAGAACAATTTAGAATTGTAGGGTTAGTTGTGGGTAAGAGAGAAAAGAGAGCTATTCAGATCCAATCAAGGGTTTATTTATCATTGTATTTGGGATAACCACTTTAAAAATGATTATAACGAATAAAATATTTAATTTTAAGGTAGACAGTTTTAATTTAAGGTAATATTCTAAGGTTACCTTAAACTAATGTTTATGGTAACATTGGATTAAACATTAGTTTTAATATTAAAACTAATGTTTTAATATTATAAGGTTTTAAATAATATTACAATTAGAAAAAAGTTAACTATGAAATTTTGAGCCATAAAATCCTTTTTACCATTTGTAAAGTCATTTCTAAACACTAATGAGGGGATTCATCAAGCACTGTTTTTATGAACACTGAAATAACACAATGTATTTTTTTAGGAGCTGTAAAATGGTGATACAATTCTCTTTACAGAGAAATGTTGCTATGGTAAAAGCTAGAAACAATTATATTATTTTACAAAGGAAAAAACTATTGATTGGTTGTTAGTCAATAAAATAGGGATAAAAGTCCAAAAATAAAAATATACTAGCAACCATAATACCCAAGACCTTTATGTATTTATTGTGACTTCGAGAATGGCCAAAGTCAGAATAGTCTGTTATTTATTTAAAGATTTGGAAAATTTGTGAATTAAAATCAAAATAAAAAAATGCAAAAAAACTCAACATGTTTGCATTTTATTAAAAATTAATTTACTCATCGACTTCAGAGGACACCTAATTTTGTACAGCTCTTGGTTTGCATTCTAAATAAAAAAATCAAATAAGATCCCTGTAATAGAAAATAATAAAACAAAGCTACATTTAAATTTTCCATTATGTTCATATTTTTGGAAATACTGGAAACACTACAGCGAAATGACTGACTCCATTATGTTATAATTAAAATGTTAAAATTTTCCCCTCATATTATGCAAGTTTTGTGTTAAATTTTATTTTTTGTAGTAATTACAAAAAATATTTTAAGTATAGGTATAGTAGTGTGTGTACCTATAGGTATAGGTATTGTGTGCATGAAAATTACAATCTACAATGTTGGAAACTCAGACTTGTAGGGTTAATGTCCTACAACTAAAAGAAAATGTATATAATAGTTATTGTTCAGAGATAAAATTACTAAAATGTTTTGTAAAAAATATATTAAATTTTATCATGACTTTTATTTTTTTAAATATTTAATATTTGCTTACTAAAATATATTTAATTTCGTAAACATTTGATAAATTTAATAAAATATTTTTTCAACGGTCAATAAAATTAAACTGAAATTTAAAATACGAATGAAGAACCATCATACATTTATGAAACTTTAAATGAAAATAATTTAGATATTTTTGGGACCATTTTACCTTTACTAAAAAAAAACTGTATCTAGACTGATAATTATTAAAAATAATTATAATTAATTTTGTTACAGAAAAAATATGACTTACTTGGAAAAGTTTCACATGAGAATATCAAGACTGGAAATGTATCCTGAGAATGATCTCTTAGTTCCTCAAATACTAAAAGATATGGCCAACAGTGAAATCACTCAAGTCTGTAAGTAAAAATAAAATTCATTAAAATACAAAACTTATAAATAAACAACTTCATTTAATATTACTCAGTAAATTGAATGACAGGTTGGTAAAGAGTGTTAATTATATAAATTATTTACAATTTCTTATAAAGATTTGTATAACAGAGAAGACAGTTTTTGAGATTTTTCCATTGAAAAGAGAGTAATTTATCATTTCTAAGCAAAACAATAAATATCTAACTTACTTCTGTTCTAATTTGTATTCTGAAATTACAAGCCCTATTACAAATTTCTTTTGTCTATCTAGGAGGTGAGGTTTAAGAAGTATATAAAAATATTTTTTTTAATGAAACCTTTACTTTAAATCATTTAAAAGAGATACAGAGCTTAGTTGTGAGATAAAGTCAGTAGTAGCAGTTGTAGTAAGAAACCACAAACTGTTTCTTTATACCAACTCAATCATCGGCCTCCTCGTCAAATCTACTAAAATTGAAGAAAGTGAGCAAGTCCTACAATATAATTTTCTTAGACAATCCATGTTAAACTTAGATTTGGAAACACTCCCTAAATACAGTAAATAGTCCTTTATTAGGACTATTATACTATTCTATTTAAGCTGAAGAATGTAATTCAAGCTCTAATGGTAATTAGAATTCTTTTATTAGTAAAATCCATAACAAGCTACTATCACAAGTCAGGAAATCCTATTCAATATCTTATTACCACAAGAGCTTAATAATATAAACCTAATTTTAACTTCAAGCAAGATATTTTTCCTATATCATGATCAGTGAGCCTCCCCTCCCATAAAAAACACCTTATCTCATTAGCTTGTTTTTCTTTTGGAAATTAGTTTAAACAGTAAACATATATTAAAATTAATTTTCACTTCAATATAAGTTTAAAAATGTTTGGTTATATTTTTTTCATCAATATATGTAGTTACTTGTGGTCAAAAAACAGACTACAAGTACATATAACAACAACAAAAATCTTTTGATACAACCGAGTTTGCAAAAATCATGAGTAGTTGGCACAATATAATTGTATGTTATATATAATTGTTGCTACCCTACACCAGGGAATTGTTCCATCATTTGATTTTTGTCATTATTGATGGTTCACCATAATGTGTCTGATGAGTTAGACATAACAAAAAATAGTGGGAAATGACATTAAGTGGAGTCATCAATGATGACGAATATCGAATGATAGAAACAGTTCCCAAATGTAGCATAGCATTTTGCTGTTTACATTCCTAGGTGTCTTTAACACAATTATGTTGTATGCATAAACATCTTGCTTACTTAAAAAAAAACATTTTCAATAATACTTTCAATAAGACATACCACTTTCAAAAATACAAGGTCAAAGAATAAAATTGTCTTTTTTACTTAAAATTGTTAAACCGAGCATAAAACAAGTTATTCTCCTTTTTATCAAATAAAAATTATAATTAAAACAAAAAATCTCTTGAACATAATTACAATTAATAAAGACATAGATACATTTTGAATTACCATAGTTATTATCTTTTTTGTGAGTTTATACCGAAGGGACAGTTCCCATTCTTTTAATTTTTTAATAATCCACTCTTTTGTCTCTGCTTCTGTTATTTTCAGTCTTTTCAAAACATCCACTACACAGCCTTTTTAATTAAATTTTTACTTCTTTTCCATTCTTTCACCAAATTTTAACATTGTTTTTTCCCTTATTTATTTATTCTATTTCAGACTTTTTATACTTTTTGTCTTCTTAAAATTTCACCCTTGATTCACTTTTTTTGTTGTTATTATTTTTTTTCCATTTACTAAATAAAGATGTAACGAATTCCTTACTCTACACAATTTTATTGTTCAAAACAAATTACTTCATCTAAAAGTTTGAAAAGCTAATAACTTTTGAATAATAGTTAATAATATTTTAGTTCGTAATAAACAAAAAATAACAATATCTTTAGTTCTAAGCAAAATATCAGAACTATAGAATGTCACTTCTCTTGTAAGAAAACTTCTGAACAATTCAGAGTATTTTCTTTATTTCATTTCTATTTGAACTACAATATTACAACTATAATAATATTTTCCAATTGCTCTCTATTAATATGTATTCTGCTCATTTTAAGCTCTGTAATATATTGTAGTATATTGTAATATGATAACAATGCCCAAAAGATTTCTTCTAATAAATAATCTAAATAAATATTCTGTTCATTTTAAGCTTTGTTTGAACTGCCATTTAACAACTATGATGAAAATTTGCTAAATACGAGACAAAATGCCTTTTAATAAAAAATAATGATAAAACAACAAATAATACAAAACGAAAAACTACCTTATGGACTTTTTCTAAGCGGCTTGAATAAAATCAAAGATCAAGCTGACAAAAACTAAACTTTCCCATCCAACTTAATAATTTATTGAAAAAAAAATATGTCAAACACTTGTTCAGAAATATTTAATGGTTTAAAACTAATCAAGTTATCACATTAATTAATAATAATAAGATTTATTTGTAAATTATAGTATAATATGAAATAATAAATATATTTTTTGTTTCAGCTCAAAAAGAAGGTGGTACACAGTTAAAGCTCATAATAACTTATTCCAATGGAGAACAAGCACTCTTCAAACCCATGAGGTATAATATTGTTACAAGCAAGACTTTCTTTGTAATTGCAAGAAATAAGTTAAAAGATTAATTACACAACATCGTAACGTAGCACTTCTTTAAATGCTGCTAGCGATAACTAGATCATTTCCATAAACAAATCTTTGTCACAGCATCAAGAAGTTTTTTTAAAGAGAGTTACAATGAACTTTTCTCTTCTAGCACTTAGGTTTTGCATTATCTTTGTGTGGGTGTGTTTCAACATACGCTTAGGTTTTTATACAATAATTGAATTCTGGGCTCATTAAGCCTGTGACAAGGAGGGTGTTGTATTGCTAATTAAGCTATACAAGCAAGAGTCATTTACAACCTTATTGTGAGAATACCTATTGAAACCCAGGTTTTTATGATGTCATTAACTTGGTTGGTTGTCATTAAAAATCAGTAAAATTAAGGATTTACATTTTTTGTCAGGAAAAAATTCTTAATTTATGTTTTTGGAGAGCTGAATTGAATTAAATTATTCTGGAATCGATAGGACCACTGTTATCTTTTTAGTTTTGTCGACTAAAAAGTTTAAAAAACTGCAATAAATAACCGAAAACCCCAAATGTGATCAGTTAACAACAGTCAACCAGTAGGGTGTGGTTTTCAATATTTTTTGGGGGCTCTGAGTCCAATTCATTTGATAATGGAGTCTATTCAAGCACTCAAAGCTAGGATTCTTTATCAAGACAACCAAATTTTAGACAGATCAAGATCTAAGATATATAAAAGACTGCTAAAGTCTTCTTTCTTTTCTCAGTTTTATATTAGGTTTAAATTACGATAAGAATCAAAATATCAGATTTAAATGAAATGAAATTTATAGCATATAAAATCTTTTTTTTTTCACGAGTTATTTATAATAAATGACCCTGTTAATATTTTTTTCCTTCTGGCGCCTTTATACATATTAATCAGATACAAAAGCCTAACACAAGTAAATTAAATTATAAAACAATTGAACTAATTTAAACTATTTTTAAAAATTATATCACACTTAGTTCTATACTATTTCATTTAGTTAATAAATAAACGAGAGACAAGATGAAATTGATAAATTGAACCTAACTGCCAATTTATAAAATAAAGATTATAAATCACCTTTTCAAATTGAAAAAAGTGAAATTCATCATTTAAAACATTTAAATTGAATACAAATTGACTTTTTATTAATTCGTTTATTTAACTTCTACTCTTTTAATAACGCATTGATCTCGCTCAAAAATAAAGATAAATTAAATCATAAATAATTTTTTTCAAGTTTTATTAAAAGTTTAATCTTTATTAGAAGGTTTGTAGGTGTGTTTATTTTTTTCCTCTATATGTGAAGACAATAGGACCTTGTTAATTTATTATACAAAGGCTTCCAATGGAAAATTTATTTCTATTCATATGCAATTAACTTCAATAAAACCTCTTTTATTGATCTTTTAACTTTTTATGAAACCACTTTTTTTTAAAATATAGAAAAATTCAAAATCTTTTGAAGAGCACTATTTACTTATTTTTTTTACTGATAACAACATTTTAGATATATCAGAAATTCTCTAATTTATAAAATTTCAAGATTTGTTAGGTATCTTTAGAGAAATCTAGCAATATAAACAAAACCAACGACATTACTATCAAATATAAACAAAGGCAATCTGTTTTTCAGACCCCCTCAATGGTTTTTACAAAGATGTCTGTCTGTATGTATGTGTGTTTCTATTATTATAGTAGTGTGTTTGTGCAAGAGATTTAAAACTTATTAGTAGCCTAAAACTCTGATGTCTTTATATTGCTCATCCCAATCTTATATTTTTATCAAACATCCAAAATTCTAGGTAAAAACAAAAACATGTTATTTCTTAGATAAACTATAAAACTTATGGTATGGTTTTTAAAAGAATACTTCAATAGATTCAAATTAAAACTTTTTTATATAAACAAATAGCTATGTCACAAAAATTACTAAGGTTAGAAAAAAACTTTTCCATACGATGGGTCAATTGAATCTGTCACTATGTTTTTGAAAGAAAAACTTTTGTAGGTTTAAGTTTCTCAAAAAAATACACTATCTTGACTTTTCATATAAATCACTTTTTAGAAAATTGGGATAAAGTTTTTTATTTATTTGTAAAATTGTATCTGAAAAAGAATCTTTTTCTGAGAAGAAATCAATAAATTTCATGTTTCTAAACCTAAGGACACTAAAATATTGAATTTATGTTAAATGAAAAATAAGATTTTTCCATTGAAAAAGTTGTTCCCTCTATAAATTCTTTTCAAATGTCATATAAAGAAGAGAAAAGAGTTCTATAAAAGTTAATTTTTTATGTTTTCCCAAAATCTTTTTACTTGGTTACCATTGGCATTACAACTTGTTAAGTTTCTGAAATTCAATGTGAGAAAAATATTTGTGAAGACTTATAGTATCACGCCAAGCCTTACCTATAAATTTATTATATGTCAACTGAAGTGGTAAAGGGAAACTGGGAGTTATTCTACTTTATGTATTACATTTCAAACATTATGTATAAATAAAAAAATATATTTTGATAAAAATATATTTCATGATTGATGGAGTTGATTAAGGATATATTTTTTAATCTTTGAATAACCTTTAAGTCAGTTTCAAAAAGCAGGTATCAGGTACCATAGAACTTATCCTTAACTAATCGGATTGGCTATTCTATTCCCAGCAGTCACCCATCCAAATACTCACCTCACTTGCATAGTTTTATCAATTGAGGAAAAAACCAATCAGGGGTTCCAAAAAATCTAGAAACGAATAACTCCAGATAAATTTCAGTATAGGATTTTTAATGCTAACACAATATTTTCCTATATACCTATGGCATGAATGTGAAAAAGTCATCATGGGGCAGGTACATCTATGCTAAATTTATGGATTTATGACATTTATAAAATATATTGCTATTAAAAGAAATGCAATTCCAATAAATTACACCAATAAATAATACAGGGTGTAAGGTGATGCATGTAAAATATGATAGGAGGCGATTCTAGACATAATTTACTATACATTTAGGTACCTCCTTTATTATTTCGATTCTTAACCGTTTTTCACTGCATTACACATTTTGTTAATTTTTCAGGGGCCAGTGTCTTACTTTAATAAATTGCTCATATCAAATAGAAATGTAATTTTTTGAGGCCACAAATTTAGTATCATTGGAAAGCTTATAAAATTTCCTAAATATTAATGCCATTAATAATAAATTTAATATTTCACAAAGTATACCCTCAAATTTAAGTCATATAAATTTCAATTTTTTGATTTAACAGATACAGACAATTAACAAACAAAGCTATAGGTCATTGGGTGTCAGAGAAAAATTAAAAAGGTATCTCTCTTTCAGTCAATAGTCATATTTGTCATAAACATGGTTAAAAAGCTTAAGAATAACTTGGATTATTGGGTCTCTTTATATTATTTATTTTATCCCACCACATAGTAGATTTTCCAGTGAGAAACATTTACGAGGAACATCTAAAGCTTGAGAAATAGCTCTAGTGATAGAACTTGGGTCATTTTTAACAGTTTCAAGTATTTCTAAACTGGAGATTCTGCTTGGTGGCACTGTAAAATAAATAATATAAAGAAACCCAATGATCCTGCATAATTCATTTAATAACTCTATTACTAATAATAAATCTTGTTATTAATACTTCTATTACTTTTAATTTTTTATCCATGACAGTAATCCATGACTAAAAATGTAGGGCATATATTGTGGAATATTAAATTTATTAAAGACATTAATTTTTAGGAAATTTTATGAGCTTTCCAATAATACTAAATTTTTGGTTCTAAAAATTTACATTTCTATTTGATATTAGTGTTCTATCAAAGTAAGGTACCAACACCTGAAAAATTAACAAAATGGGTAATAGCAGCGAAACAATTAGGAATTGGAATAATAAAGAGGTACCTAAATTTGTAGGGAGATAGCTTTAGGCTTTGATAGAGTTCATATCAGTCTCCCGGTTTTATTTGATTTTATTATGAAATAGTGCATACTTCTACACGAATTTTGGCAAAATTGTGAATTATTATGTGTTCAATGGACTAGTGTGTTCAAAATTTTAAATTATTCATGTAAGTTTAAAATATTTAAATTTTACGAATTATGTTTAAGAATTTAGTTTCAATTAATGTAAATTTGCTACAAATGTTTTGATCTTTGTTCCAATAATATCAACAAAACTCACATATCTTCAACACAGATTTGACCTTGAAGATACCCTACTCTTCCTACACTTTAATTGTGGACTGTTTGTGTTTCTAACTCTGTCTACTAGATAGCACCTCTAGTATTACTACTTAATTACAAATTTCTATACCATTTACATCATCCTTTTCAAACAGAACTGTGTTATCAAATTTTCTCTCATAAAAATGACTAAAAATAAAAAACAAATAACAATTTAAATGCTGAAGCATGTTCTGTATCAATCAACCAAGAAGAATTCAGTAAGCAGGTTTTGGAAGCTTTTAAGATATTGAAGATTAAGATATGAAGAAATTGGCAACTTCTGCAGAATTAATTGCTCTAACTGATGTTATTAATATTTGTCCCTAGAAAATCAGCAGCTACGAACAGAAGTAAATAAAGTAAAGTTTCAATTAGAAATGCAGGGCAGGATGGTAGAAAAGTTGCAAAATGATCAACTAAATAAAAATCTGATGTTGTATGGTATGCCTTGCGAAGAAGATAATGTTGAGGATAAGTTGAAAGAAATATTTAATCAAACTTTAAAAATTGAAAACAATATTGTCATAGATAAAATTGATTTACCTAAAATTTCAGGACCAATCAAAAATACTATACCTCCCATAAAAATTACTCTGAATAGTGAAGAAGATGTAGAGCTACAGTTTTGAAGAATTGTCATAAACTTAAAACCACTAAATATGCTATTCAAAGAGATCTTGTGGCCTCAACCAGGAAAAAACTTTCAAAAATTGTTAAAATTAGAAAAGAAATTAAAAAGAATGTACCAACAGTCGAGCTTATAATAGAAGGACAGAAGCTTATATGGATAGATGGAAAAGGCCTTTATCATGTTGGCAAACATATGTTCACCGATGGTCTGAAACTTCTTCAAGAAATTACTAAACTCGATCTTAATTATGTTGTGCAAGAAATTATGATGACAGAGTAAAACAAACTATAATGCACTGTATTGCATGAAACAATATAAAATATATGTGTATAAGTAAATAGGTTTATGTATATATGTGTATCTTGTATGTATGTATATGTGTTTGTATATATCAGTATATAATGTGTATATGTATATGTATGTACGTGTGTATATGTATATGTGTATATGCGTGTATGTGTATGATAGATACACAAATGAAACAATAAAAATATTTTATAACATTTAAGAAAATAAAATCAAATTATCAAAAAATAAGTACCTTTATCATTTAAATAACTGTAATTAATAAGATAGTAAAAAAATATCAGTGAAATATTAACTGTATTAGAAAAAATATTATATAAAAAATATGTATAGTTTATTTGACATATAAACTATATAACCACAGCTGAGGCTGATTTAGATCGTAAAATAATATGTATATGTTAAAAATTGTAATTGTATCTTTGTTAAAAAAATTGTATCTTTTGTATTCATTCATACACCTAAATTTGTAGCAAATTATGTCTAGAATTATTTCCTTTTATTTTTTACATATATCGCATTAAAACTGGATAACCAAACAAATTTTCAATTAATAAATGTTAATAATTATTTGTTTTGAGAAAATATTGATTATTGGATGCAGTCTGTTCCAACAGTCTTTGACACCCCCTCCCCCTTTTTTAATACTAATTAAGACAAAATGAAGTCAAAAATGCACATTTTTGGCACAGAGTTTAAAAGATAAATTAATGGTACAGAATAAAATGTCAATAATGTAAAGGGTTTTTAACAATTATGGGTAAATTTCACTATTTATTTACATCATTTTGGTGGTAAAGCTAATTTTAGATGTCTCACCTGAGACTGGAGGACCATTCTATCTCAAATCAGGCAGATGGCCAAAAATCTTGTCAAATCAACCTTGCTGAATTTCGTCAAAATTTGGTATGATGTTTTATTCAGAAGGGAAACTAAGTTGCCACAACGGTTTGCAGATTTTTTTCAGCAAGGAAATTACAGGGGGTCATTTTAGGAAAAAAATATGTTTCATAAAAACCGTCATAGATAAAGAACAAATTGTGATAAAATGGAATTCTTGGTCTCGTTTTGAAGGGAAAGGATGGGTTTATAAAGAAAATTATGCATCTGAGTTCCTACATATAGTTTAGACTGGTATTTTCTTAGACAAAAACGACAACAAAAACAATCTTCACAAATCGTAGATTTTTTTTGGTCCCTTAATAAAGTGTTGAAACTTTATATGGGTGGTATAAAAAGGATCCTTATTCTCAATTCAAAGTTAGGGATGCCAAATTCTAAATGATACCCAAATGGGTTAAATATCAACCTTAAGGGAATATTGCACTTATCTATATTTCTGTAATTTAAAACTTAATTCTGCTTCAATAAAATCTGTGGGATTTGATTTGGAGCATCCAAGACTTGATAGCCTTATGTGTTTATGACTCAGAAACTACCGGTGAGTGATGATTTAATTCAAGCTGTTAAAGGTAAAAATAGATATTTGATGTCACCTGACACCCCTGCCTGACTGGAGATTGAATGGTCCTGAGATCAAGTGAAAAAAAAATCTTTAAGGAAATAAACATGACAGTTCTTATATGTTTTCTTTAGATTTATTTATAAATAGAGGTTAAAAGTAAAGAAAAAATATATTTATTCAGAGATGAATGCAAGACATGTTGCCTCCTGAAATTTTGGTCTTAGGACTGTTCAACAGCATTTCTAGAGAGTGCGTGAGACTTAAAATTATTAAAGAATAATTCTACCTCTATCTCATCCTCAATATTATGGACACCACTCTGAGGCCATAGGTTAAACTGTTTATTTTGATCCATAATAAGGTCCAAGACTAGACCTTAAATGTAGAGATTAGAAAAAATTCTGTGTACATATTTTATTAACTAATCTCTATTTTAAAACTTTTGATAACAATAATGCTGGGGAAGGGGTTGAAAACTTTTTGAGCTACAATAAAAAAACAACAAACAATATAAAAATTATTTTGGTAGTTAGTTGTTGATTATTTAAAAGCTTCAAAAGAGGTCATCATTAATGCTTGACAAACTAATAAGCCAACAAAATTAAACATTATGAGCATCATTTTCTTTCACTTAAACTAAATAAAAAAAATAAAATGACGGTTTTGGGGCCTTTCAGCCCATTAGGGTATTAACCCTGCGGGAACAACCTCAGGTGGGTTGTGTCTACTATTATCTAAGTATCAATTAAAGTTGGCGAAATCATTTTAATACAAATACTATTCATATAATCTTAGAGCATATCCCGGGCTGCGAACCCCGGACCTCCGGTGCCGAAATAGAGTGCCTATAATATCACGGCAGACTAAATAAAGAAGAAGATAAACTATATAAAAATTGGGATCAAATAAAAAGAGATAATTTTTACATTACGAGAAATTATGTATTGGTCATAATAATTTATATGATTTATTGATTTTATAATATTTGTTTGATTTAGGTTTCCAAGAGATCAGCAAACTTTACCAAATCATTTTTATTTTTCTGACTATGAGAGACATAATTCTGAAATAGCAGCATTTCATTTGGATAGGTATGTATAAAATAAACTAATCATAAATATTTGCTTTCAAAAAAATCTGGGTTGATTGCTTTTTAATCTCCCTCACCTAATAATGTAGGGATAAAGGAAAAATATCGTATTCGCCCTAAAAATCCGGATATGAGGTTTCACCCTAATTATCTGTTTAGACAATTTTATCAGGATGTTCTGTGTCACATATATTTTCCGTTGTTTGTAACTTTGTACAAAAATCACAATTAAGGTCTAGTTGTGTTGCCTAGAAAATTTGATCCACTAAATTTCATTTTGAAATTGTCACTATTTTGAAGATATTGCTAGTCAAATTTTCAAAATGTGACACCCTAAAACTTTTTAATTTACTTTCTTTTTTTTATGCATGACATAACGTCAGATAGCATAACATATAAACTACTAGTAAATATTTCATATATAACTTATAGTTTTTAAGCTATTGCCAAAAATATATATTTATCAGTGTGATACTTAAAATGATATATTTATGTGTATGTGAGAGAAAGAGAGAGTGTACATATTTTCTAAAACAGATTTTGGACACAATCAACATGTTTGTCTCCCGCCCAGCCACCTATCCCATTAGCAAATTTTTCAAAGGAGATTAGCTAAAACAACACATATCCCCATAATTATAGATTACACTAATTGAGTAATTGATGTTTATGTCTTGTTACTGGTTATTATTGTTTATTATATTTATCAATTAATATGTTAGTATAGTGCATTATTACTTCTACAAACAGACAACCAATTAAGCAAGAATGATTAATTGCTTGCCTGTTTATACAAGTAATAATGCACTAAAAATAAAGCTACTGAACATTATTGGTTAATTGCTAATTTCAATTTGATTTTAATTAACAATTATTTATTTCCAGCAAACATTACAGCATATAGAAAAATAATAAGAAAAAGAGTTTAATTATTAATATTTGAAAAATGTATTGGACAATCCTACAAGGTCCATTTAGATTTGAGTGTGGTGTATATTTTAAAATGGCAAATCCCTTGCATATTGGTTGTTGTTTTGTATTATTTGATTTTTACTTTTTCTCGTCAATAGAGAAGGTATGTAGGAAAAGTATTGTGTTTGCAAAAAAAAATGTCACCAGAATTATCTGTTTCAGATGCTTTTAAGACTTTCTAAATGGTTTTCACAAAGTTGTCTGAAAGTTGATGTATGTGTGTGCATGTCTGTTATCATGGTAGCTCCTAGTGTATTTATGCAAGAGAGTTGAAACTTTGTACGAAAATCAGTCTATAGGTTTTTTATGACGTCATTAACCCGTAATAATAACAAAGCAAAAATGTTGAATAATCATAAAACACGCATAAAATATCTGGATATGCTATCAGAGAGTCAATTCTGGCCTAATAACATAGTTGTTAGACGTTTTTTATGGAGAAGGAAAAATTCTCAGTACAGATGGTAACAGGTATAGAAAATCAACAACATCAAATTAGCATAATATCTTAATGTACAAAGTATAAGGAACAAGTGTAACGAGCTAGAAGTAATGATAGATAAAGAAAATCTGGACATAATATTACTAAGTGAGTATTGGCTAAAACGAGAGAAAGAATTGTTGTATCTTCCTAATGACTTTGTCATGGGGTCAGCTTACTATAGATCTGAATCGATTGGTGGAGGAGCAGCAGTTATTCTCAACAAGAATATAAAATTTAAGTCTCTTGATTTCTTTGCTGCAATGTCTGAGGAGAAGATTAGTGAAATGGCAGCAGTTCAACTATTATCAGATAATATAATTCAAGTTTTTGTATATAGACCCCCATGTGCTAATGTAGATAGTTTCATAGGTATCTTAGATGCAGCTCAGTCAAAGGCTCTAGATTTAAATTCAAGCATTGTCTTAATGGTAGATTTTAATATATATTTCCTGTCGAATAGCAATGATGTAGATAAAATTGTAAGTATGTTAATATCCTTTTGATTGGCTAAAATGATAAATGAGCCGACTAGATTAGAGCAATGTTTGGATGTTTTTTCCAATATTGAAAAAACAGACATTTCAGTAATAATAGGAGGACAGATAGCTAAAAAGACATTTTTGTGACAATAAACATGAAATATAAGAACAAAACGGGTCAGAATAAGTAGTACATTATAATAAAAAAATTAGAACAATTGCTGATGCAGGAAAAGAAAAGTTTTGATAGTATCTGATGATGACGGACTGGTCTGTTTTTGATGCTCCAACAGATATTAAGGAGAGATGGCATATGTTTATGAAGGTAATTGAAGAGACCCATGTAACCTCTTTTCCACTAAAAATAATTAAAATTAAAAATACTTTTTCTAAAAAAGATAGATGTCCCTGGTTTGGGAGTAAGGAAGAAGAGATGAGACAGAAGGTGATGGATCTATATGACTTTGCTAAGTTTGATAAATATAGCCAGGAGTGGAAAGAATACCTTAAAGAGAAGAAATATTATAGAAAATCTCTGAAACAGGCATAACGGTGATAAAATACATAACGGTCAAAAGAAGCATGGGATTTCATAAATAAGGAGTCAGGAACAAATAGTAAAGTAGAAATCAAAGGCAATATCTGTGTAAATAGCTTTAATGAGTTTTTTGTTAACATTTCTCAGAGAAAACAGACAGAAAGTGAAAAAGCTAAAGCAATCATAAGCAGGTGTCTGGAGAAGCCTCCATGTATGATTTTTTAGCACCAGTACCTGAAACAGAAATATCACACACATTAAAAGTTGTATTGATCTCCATTTTTACTCTTCAAACATAAAGGGAGAGCCAACAATGAGACATAGGTTGGTTAGAAATTAGTTTAATACAATATTTGGCTTTACATACAAAGCGTTTTCAAGCATCTAAAAAAGAAAAATGGAAACAAAAAGGTAATTCCAAATTACATCAAAGTTGTTACATTTTATCTAAATGAAAACTAATCAAGTCATGCGAAGTTTGTAAAAAATAAAATGAAGTAACTTACATAAATAACGTTCGTTTGTATATATAACCAACTCAGTCAAAAAATAAAATGCTACCATAAGGCTAGCAAAAATAATAAATAAAAAGGGGGTAAATAAGTGGAAAAAATTAAAAAGAAGATAATAAAACATGGAATTAAATCTGATACTTAAAAAAAATGAAAACTTACTTTTCATGCAATATCAAAATGAATAGAGACTAATAATGTATAAAAGAAGAGTGAAAATGATGACCTTAAAGGGAAATGAGAGCTACTAGAAAATACTAGGTAAGAAAGCAAAGCCCTCTAGATAAAACGAAATAATTTAAAAACAAATTAGAATCATTAATTAAATGGATTAAATTATTTAATAAATAAATATGAAAAATAAAAATACCAAAAAATAAATAAATAATAAATATAACTAGTCTTTAATAATTAAATATTAAACAACTAACTTCCACTGAGGTGGAAAAAAGCAGGAATGTAAATTAATTTAAATATTAAGAATACCAGCAATCTAATCTAAATTCTAATCTTGAATCTTTTTATAATTAATATTATTGCTCTCATTAGAGAGGTGTAAAGCCTCTAAAAGTAATATTTTAAATCTATTACTTTCTCGGTCAATTATTTTAGTTTTGTTAAAGTTGAAATTATGACCTGTTTCTCCGACGTGGTTCGCAAGTGCTGTAATATTTTCTTTTTTAGGATTTCCAATAGGGTTTTTAAGGACTTTTACTACATTGCCCTCATGCTACTTTTTCCTATTCAACCATATTTGCTAGATAATTCAAGCAAGTAATTACCATTTTTTGTCCAATTTTCTTTTTTAGACGCTTGAAAATGCTTTATATGTAAAGCAAAATACTGCATTAAACTAATTTCTAATCAACCTATGTCCATTAGTGCCCTCCCTTTATGTGTGAAGAAATATTAGATATAATATTACAACTTAAACCTTCTAAAATAAAAAAAGATATATTTATGGATTGTCTAATAACCTGATAAAATATGCTGCTATGATACTGTATGGTCCCTTGACAAGGCTAATCAATGAATTTTTATTACTTGGCTACTTTCCAGATGTTTTAAAGATTGCCAAGATAGTACCGAGATAAGGATTCCCTCTCCAGTTACAGAACCTATCTCTATAACACCCATATTTTCCAAGGTATTAGAAAAGTTATTAAGAAGCAGCTAGTAGTATAATTGTATGGAAAAAGGAGAAAATTAAAGGAGAATATTCAGATCACTTGTGTGGATATAAGCAAAGCCTTCAATACACTTCCGCATGATATCTTTAGTTTCAAACTAAAGTTTTTCGGTATACAAGGAAATGCAGCAGATATGTTTAACTCATACTATTTATTACAGGAGACCACAATGTATCGAGTATGAGGGTCAAAGGTCAGAGTACAAGAGATATTAGATTTGAGCGAAATAATAAAATATTTTATCTACGCTTTATATATCGAAAATAGCTATTTCCAAGATTGCTGGCAGGGTAGGAAAATCACTTTCCTGTGCTAGGAATAAGACTCAAAAGTTGATTTTTAGTACTAAACATATTAATATTTGTGATAATAAACAAGTTAAGCGGTTAGATATCACAAGCTCTCTTGGACACCCCTTACAGGAATTGCATAGTAAACTTTCTACTTACATATATGTATTCAGGAAACTTAGAAGATCTTTACCTAAAGAAATCCTTCGTCTGGTCTACCTATCAATGCTCCAAAGTCATCTCGCATATGGAATCATCTCATGGGGTCACATCAACTTAAACTCTCTTCTAACACTGCAAAAGAAAGCATTACAGATAATAACATTTAATAAGGCAAAAGAACACTGCAAGGATATTTTTATTAATTTAAAAATGATGACTGTTGTAAATATTTATGTGTATAATGTTTTAGTTTATATCAAGCAAAATGTAAATAGCTATACAACAAATGGAAATAATCATAATTATAAAACTAGACATAGGAAAATACTTACCTTTCCGGGGCACAGGCTAAAGAGAGCAAGAGTGGGTCAATCTGTCCTGGTATAAAAGATTTATAATAAGCTGCCAGATAAAATTTAATACTTAAGACTAAAGGACTATAAGAAAGAAGTTCTATGACCTTTAGGAATATTTTAACTTTTAATTATGTATTTTTATTTTAACACAACCTATTGTTAAATTAGTTTAATTTAATGGAATAAAGCAATTTTTAATTTATTTATTTTTATTTAGAGCTGTAGGCCTCTGACGAGGAGGGTGTTGTATTGCCAATTAACAGCAAGACTAATTTACAACCTTACTATACGAATCTTTTAACCCATCATGCCTGGTCACAAGTCTTTGGTTCAAATCCTAGCTTTTATCACCATCTGCAACTTCCCATTTATTTATTACCTTTAGTTTATATAGTCTTTAACTTCTTAGTTTTAAAGTACTTATTGGTAGCTGATTGTCGTGTATTGTCCAGTTCTTTGATTTAAAGGTGTTAATGTATATTTGGCATCTTTATGTAGCGTTATATATATAATAGTCAATTTGATTCTTATAAAAAGCTATTTTGTTTCAGATTACTGGGATTTAGAAGAGCTATGCCAGTAGTAGGTAGAATATTAAATATTACGACCGAAATATATCAATTATCTGATGATGATGCATTGACTAATACATTTTTTATTTCTCCAGCCAAAAACATGTGAGTAAAAAATGAAATAAAGCATTTAATAGAGTGGAAATTAAATACTTACTTTGCTCATTAAAAAACAGAAAAGTGCAATTTTATTGCCTTGGCCATAAAATTGCCATATGTTTTATCAGCCTAAACAAGAAAATAGAACTTTTCTATGAAGGTAGCTAAAATCAACAAGAACTAAAGAGCTTGTCATGTTAATTTGAAATCTTAATGTGGTTAACATGGCTCACAATAATCGAATAAAGAACATTACTCTCTTGTAAATAAATAAATTTTCACAGCAATAAAAGCCACTTGACTACATAGTTGAATAATCAACTATTTCTTTAATAATTTAGATTTTAACAGTGTGTATAAAATACACTTATTTATGAATTTTATTATACTTTTATTTGATGTGTAGCTTAAATACCTTTTAATTAATAATAAACAATTTATTTTACTTATTCTTTAAAAGAAACTAAATATATAAGATAATTAAATACTTATTAGAAAAGCAACTTTATACTTCATTAATTGTGAAATTATGTTCTAAAAAAAAATTTTAACCTATAGAATAGATTTATTTTCAGGAATAACAACAACAAAAATGAAACAAAGAAATGCGAAGTTGCCTATAAATTAAATAAGATAAGAAAATTGAATTTTGTTTATTGTATTTTGCAGGTGCTTCCATGGAAAATGTAAATATTATTGTGATACAGGCCATGCTATATGTGGGAATCCTGACATACTAGAGGGTTCATTCGCTGCTTTCTTACCATCAAAAGAAATAGCTCCGAGGACAATATGGAGGCATCCGTGGAGGAGATCTTACCATAAGAGGAAAAAAGCTCAATGGGAACAAGGTATGAATGTTAGACGATCTAATCCTTTTTCTAATTTATACCGTAGGTATATAGGAAAACGATTATATATCCAAATATCCGAAACCAGGATGTCACGGCACAGAACGAGGCGTAGAAGATAAAAGTAAATCAGCAATAATTTAAAATTTTTAAAGTCACCAGTAAGGTAATCCACAAAAGGACAATAAATCCAAGAAAATCTCCAAGAGATAAATGTAAAAAGTCTTCAACATTGTTAACTAGAGACAAACTTTATAATAAAAAAATAATACATAAAATAATTGGTCAATCAAATTCAAAAATAAATGCTTAACATTGTTTTAAATACATGAACTAAAAGGTAAAGATAACTAGCCTACAGAAAATAAAAAAATGGCAAAAAAGCCAAAAAGAAAATGTATTTGGCACTACGAAAAGTAAACAATTGCCATGCATGATGGCGGTAAGAGAGCACCGCTCGTCTCTGGTAAGTACTTCACATATATTCTTCGGAATTAATTGAGGTCAGAGTGAGTTTAGGCTCTGTCGGCGCCCTGATGAGTTTAGACGTAACGAAACAGAGTGGGACATGACATTATGTCGAGCCATCAATGATGACGAATGTCGAATGATGGAACAGTTCCCAGATGTAGCATTGCATTTTGCTTGTTACATTTCCTAGGTGTCTCTCGCACAATTATATTGTGTCAACTATTTATGTTTTGCAAAACTCGGTAGTATCAAATGATATCAAAAATAAATGCTTAACATTGTTTTAAATACATGAACTAAAAGGTAAAGATAACTAGCCTACAGAAAATAAAAAATGGCAAAAAAGCCAAAAAGAAAATGTATTTGGCACTACGAAAACTAAACAACTGTGTTACCCAGTGTCACACGAAAGCAACAGGTAGAAATCAAAATTTAAACAAGAAAACAAATCTCTTCAAAAGCAACTAGCCAATAAACAAGTGGAAAAATAAAACAAAACAAAATAAATTAAGTTCGCTAGTGAAATAAAAGAAAAGTACAGCCCCTAGAATCAAAAGAAAGCGGCCTTCCAATAAGATGAATAAGAACTAATAAAAAGGAACTTCTAAGAAATGGCATTAGGGCGTAGCACTCTGCAGACCCCACTAAAAGGATTTAAAAGCAGCAAATTCAAACGCCACATCACAGCGAAAAATATAGTCGCCACAGTAAAAAATACCTTTTTTACAGTCTTGTAACATAATATAATATTTTATGACGTCATTAACTCACAATAATGAGCCAACAAAAATGTTGACAATTCATAAATCGAGGAAAAATGTTTTGATTGATTTGAGATTTGGCATACATGTGGTCATATATAAGTCCAACATAAGTGCCAAGTATCCTCTCATAATCAGCGTTAGTTTAATTTTTATCGAATGACTAGTATAAGTTTTTAAAAAAAATAAACCAATAAAGGTGATTTTAATACTGAATTTCTGCTTTGATGATATGTTTGACGTTTTCCAGCCTTTGTATAAATGGCTTTACAAAAATTATAAACAAGATCCTGAGGTTTAATTTCATGACCCCCCCCCCCCCCCCATTTAATTTTGTACCGGTCTCCAGCCCTTTATCTTGCTTTAAGTTTCGTAATATAAGGGGTATATTTACCATAACTGAGTGTTATTAAGTTATCCCATCCATCACAAAAAAGATAAAATCACAGTCCTGATGCTGGTAAAGTTCTTGCTTCTTAACACTATAAAAATAAAAATCATAAGGTTAAATTTAAACTTGAAATGAATGTAATTTATAAAGCATTTTTTCACTCTCCTATACAGGTATTATGTCATTTTGGTTGTGAAATTTAACGTATACAGTGAATTAAAAGATTTAAATTTAATTTTACTTCCCTACCTCTTAAAAAGAATAAGCATTGAATTAGCAAAAAATGTAACACCAACTTTTTTCATCAAATATTGATACTTCAGTACCTTCATAACCCAAATATCGAAAGAATGGTGTCTATATGTATGAATATGCAATATATTAAATATAATAAAACAAGAGGCCTCCGGCCTCTAGCATATTATGCAGTATCGTTGCTAGAGGCCGCTTCCTGACCACATGGTTGTTTGTTGTCTTATATCCATTTGTCAGATTCCTAGTTTATATAAGTAGCATACTGCCATGATGATATAAGCAAATTTCCAAACATAGTATAATGAAACGTGATTTGTTTACACATGTCAATCAATAAAATCTGAACTAATGCTAATAATAAACTTTAACTTTGTATATGTATTTACCATACACAGTTTTTTTTACCTCAATAACATAATTTTTCGAGCTTTTTGTGATATTTTAAAATTTTTAATAAACAGAATAAAATGGCTTATAATTTTAATTTAAAAGATCTGTTTTAGATTTAGAACTGTAAGACATTTTATTATATTTAGTAAAAATGTAGAAGTTCTATAAGATAAGCAGTGAAATTAAAGAATTTTTTGATTTTTTAAATGTTTGCTGAGTCATTATTGCGGGTTAATGTATATTAACCCACTGGAATGTAATATCCATTTTCATAAGCAATAGTGGATGTTAGTACTGAGTTTCAATCAGGATTGACAAAGAGTTTAACAGTTATGATGCACTATTGAAACATCTAAGAACAAAAATCTTGCACAGGAAATTTAGGTACCTCTTTGTTATTCTGATTCCTAAGCATTGCACTGCTATTACACATTTTGTTAATTTTCAGGTGTTGGTACCTTACTTTAATAAATCGCTTATATCAACTAGAAATGTAATTTTTAGATCCACAAATTTAGTATTGTTGGAAAGCTTATAAATTCCCTAAATATCAATGTCATTAATAAATTCAATATTCCATGAAATATGCTCTTAATTCTTTTTCAGAAGAAAAAAGTACAGAATTCCATTTCTTTATGTATTACAGAAAGTTAGCAAACAAAACTATAGGTAGTCGGTTTTTTAATCACTACCTTTCAAATCAATAGTCATAACTTTACTACATTTTTTGCCAGGTTTTGAGAAATTCTTATTTAAAGTTTTAAAAACATGCTTAACATGATTTAAAATAAAATGAATAAATTATTTAACGAATTAATCTGGCCTAGCAGACCTCTAGCCTTAGATTTGATTACCCAACCTCTATCACTACAATTATTTTGTAAGCCTCAGTTTGTTTTTCACATAGATAAGAGGGAGTATAGATATATGTTGCCTCACTAGAAAGCCTCAATATGCGGCTTTATAAAATAAATAATATAAACAAGCCCGAAAAGCCAGGTTTATTCATTTTTTAACTTATTTATTTTATTCTAAAGCATTTTAATCACGTCAAGAATTTCTCAAAAACCGGCAAATGAAGAGGTAATGAATGATATGACTGTTGATTGAAAGAGTAATAGTTGTAGAAGTTTTTTCTGAAACCCAACGACCTATAGCTTTGTTTCATAACTTTCTGTAGCACATAAAAAAAATTTGAAAATTCTATTAAAATCGTTTCAAAATTCTGTTTAACTTTTTAACCTGAGAATATATTTTAATATATTAAATTTAATATTAATGGTATTCATTTATAGAATATTTTATAATCTTTCCAAGGATACTAAATTTGTGTCTCAAAAATTAAATTTCTAGTTGATATGAGCACATTATTAAAGTAAGGTACCAACACATAAAAAATCAACAAAATGCGTAATAGCAGTGAAATGCTTAGGAATCAGAATAACAAAGGCGTGCCTAAATTTGTTGCATACTATTGCCTACTTTAATTTTTTACATACGTCCACTTACACCCTGTATAGTTTGTAAATAAATATAAATACAGATATCACTAGACAAATATGGTTTATATTTAATACTATAAATATTTTTAAAACAAGTTCTTTATTGGCAAAAGTATACAATATTTACTTTGTGTAAACCGAAGCCATATCTTATTTATTGATTTAGGGTAATTTGTGCCCCTTTATTTTTATTTACTCTAGTAGTCTACATTTATGAAATATATAGTTTGTAAATAAATATAAATACAGATAACACCTCGCAAATATAACTTATATTTTTAAACTATAAATATAATTTACATTTATGAACTATATAGTTTGTGAATAAGCTATAAATAGAAAATAAAAACGAGAAAAAACATAGTAACAGACACCTGGGTTGAATACTGAATTTCGCTGGCAAAATATTAAAAAGACACATTTAATACAGGAATTCACCCCCCTTGATTTTTTGCTTACATAACTCTAAAAATAATTTAATTATATTTATTTGTCATTTTCCAGAGGCTGACTATTGTTCTTTAGTTCGAGGGATAGCTCCTTATAACGAAGGACGTAGATTGTTAGATTTAATGGATATGTCTATACTAGATTTTCTAATGGGTAACATGGATAGACACCACTATGAAACATTCAAACCATTTGGTAATGATACATTCCCTATACACTTAGATCATGGAAGAGGATTTGGAAAACCATTTCATGATGAAATGTCAATTTTAGCACCTATAACACAATGTTGTATGATAAGAAATTCAACTTTACATACATTACTAAGGTAAATTATTTATAGCCCAATTATTAATACATAAATAGCCTAGTAAACTGTGTAGGCGGTTATTGTCATAAAGATTAAGGTGTTGATTAAGGATTATTGTGATTAAGGTCCGGTGGTGTGACCAAGTCAATGCAGATGAAGAATCTGACATTTCACTTCCACGGTGGGAGGAATCTTCAAAGAAGGAGGCATAATGGATAAAAAACACAATGCTCTACAAAACTGAACTGAGTTCATGCTTCCGACAGCGGAAGCCTAACGTCGGATTCTTTATCTACATTGGTCACCATCAGAAGATCTAAATCTTCATGAATAGCCTATATTTAATAAAAATTGGGAACTAACCTTCCTAAAATTTTCATCATCTAACAGTTTTTTAACACTTGGTTTTCAAAAATTAAAATTTAATCAAATAAAATTATTTAATAAACAACAAGATAATGATCTGGGTAAATAGAGATGGAAGTAGAAGATAAGTCATTATCAGCAGTGTGATTTTGTAGGATCAGAACAACTTTGTGTACTTTTTAAATAAAGTTATCCTAGATGATTTATCTTAAACTTAAATAAAAAAATTATCTTATATTGTTTCCCTTATTTAAAGATACTGATAACCTTAGGGTTAACCATAATGAATTATGAATAAATAAATAGATAAATATTAACTAAAAATGAAAATCTCTCCCTGAACAGAAAAATATATTAACTGTTATATTGACTGTAATTATAACAATAATTATATCAAGAACTGTAATTATAATAGTAACTATATTGACTGTTAACAGCCATCATCAGTGCTGTTGAGAAACAAGGAAGAAGAATGTAATCAATTTGAGACAGTGTTAAAGATCTGTCAGATTTCTGGTTTTGAGGCAGTTTAGCATCTGCCTTAAGTGTTACTTAATTATTATATTCTTCTATCCTTGTAACTTAACTGCCCTGATGATGGCTATTCAAAGTCAAAAGCCTTCTCAGCAAAATAAACTCGACTATTTATGGTGCGACTTTTGTTTTTAATAATTTACTTCACCAATCAGAAGATTTTCTCATTATTATTCATATAAATAATTATGTTTTAGGTATCACAATAGCAGTAAAAAATTGTCAGTAGCCATGCTTGAATCTCTAGCCTCAGACCCAGTAGCACCAGTCTTATGGACACCTCATCTACAAGCATTGGACAGAAGAATAAATTTAATTTTATTAACATTGCGAGAATGTTTAACTAAACTACCCCCAGATACCTCTGAGCATTTACCTTCCGTTATATTAGTACCAGAAAACAGCAATAAAAAATAATTACTTTTTAGTAAACTTTCAAATAAAATTACACTAATTATTTAATAGGAACAACTCACTCCATAAATTAATTCTATAAGATCTAATTCAAAAATTTAAACGGAAAATTTTTAAATAAATTTGAAAAGTTAGATATATTTTTTCAGAAAAGACTAAACTAATTTTTAGTTTAGAGACTAAGAGCAGGATTTTACGCTTATCTGTCAATGATTTTCATTGTATTTCAATTAAAAACTAAAATTAGTTTTTGTAGTAATATTATGAATAAGAATCTTCAAAAACCAACACTCTGTTAACTATATATATAAATCTGTAACACCTCATATATATATCTATATAGACCAGGTATATATATACCCGATATAGACCATAATCAGGATGGAATTATTTGATTGGTTTTGGCTTGTAATAGTGTTCAACTACTAAGAAGACAACTACTTAATCGAATTTGAACAAAAGTGGTTCCCTTCTCGCTTATACTATTACACCTATAAGCATAGATGGCTTTAACACAAAAAAACATGAACTTATTTAACTTGTAAGAAGAGCCACAATACCATGGCCTCATTCAAATTATTTTTTTTTTCATTATAAAGAATCATAACTACACATTCACAAACTTATAAGGTCCCTAAATATAATAAACAGAGGAGAAATTTCTGTGAATTATGTAATTAATTTTTATCAGTCGTTTTCCACAAATGAAATTATAAAATGTGTTTTTTAGTTTTTAAAAAAATTCTACTAGAAAAATGAGCTATTCATTATTAAAGTTTTAAAGACACTAAAAATAGACCATTACAGAAGGACATCACAAAAGCTAACTCTTTCACTTGAAGAAATTCAACTTATTAAACTTGTTAACAAAAAATTAACAAGTTTTACAATATTTAAAAAAAAATAAATACATGGAGATGAATGTTATTTTCTTACATCAAACTTAACACTATACTTGTTTAATCAAACTTTAAAAGCTATTTGTAGAAATCTCTTGTCAAATATGATTCCTCAAGAAGTTTTGTCTTTTCAATATTATATTTTCTGTAACGGACTAAAGTTTTTATAATTGTCATATATTATTAACTTCAAACTGTGCAGGATCTATGTTCTTTTTTATAATGTTTACTGTTTATAAAATGATAAAGATGCTGATTTTTTACTCAATAAGAAGTATACTGAACTCAATATATCATCTCACATCTCATAAAGATGCATTTTAATTTAGTAAAACTCACACTTTCTTCTGAATTATACTTCTAGTCAAAAAAATAAAATTTTTAAAATCCCGCCTTAAACAGAAAATCCTATTAGCCTTAATAGATCAGACAAATACTACAAGAATAACAAATATAAACAGAAACTGTACAACAATATGTTGTTTTATTACCAAAACTATATTATAAAACAAAACCCACCGCATAAATTAAAAGTACTCAATTTATCTATATGATCATAACAAATGGCAAATTATTGCATCAATATTTACTGTTTTAATGCACAAAATATCATAAAATTTAGTAAATTCTGTTTCTCTTTTTGTATAACAAAAAAATTGGTTAAAATAACTGTCAATTTTAATTTTATTTAAAATACTACTATAACTTGAGTCATGAACACAAATAATGTGGTAACAGTCGAATAATACTTGTATAGAAGGAGCATAAGACCGTAAACACAATGGAATTCTACCGATAACATTAAAGCATGGTTTATGGTGGTCTTAACTAGGGGTACCACCCGTTCATGAAAACAAATATAATAATTGCCAACATAAAAGAGCAGCTAAACATTCAGAACAATCAGTCACTAAGGCTATACTCCTTGCACTATATTTTCGACTGGTCACATGACTAAAAACCAGCAAAACACAGTAAAAGGGAAGAAAAAAGTCTCTACAGCTGCAAGGCTATGTGTAGGTGCTCACCCCCACCTTTGGGGGAAAGAAAAAGATTAAATGGGTCAGGGCACGTGTGTTTAGAGCAAGCCCACCGGGGTGTTGTACTATGTTTATCCTGTAACATCACCCAAGTACCTGTAAGTAATTTTCTCTTTCCGAAGTTGGACGCCTGCTGCTTCAATAGATGTTTTTCCGTGTTGAAAGTTATAGCATGAGGAGTATAGAGATTGTAAAAAGGTTAACAGAATACCAGAATCTACTTTTAGTTGGCAATGACTACTTGTAACACATTTTTTTAAAAACATTAATGTTTGATAAAATTTATTGAAACAATATTTAGTGACTAATTTACCATTAATTAATAATTTAGCTAATACACCAACATCCAAAAGTTTTGCCAACTTTTAAAAAAAAATTATGTTGTTAGGGTATACGTCATCAGTAATGTTCCTTATACAAAAATTTTATACTGAAATGTAAATAGAGAAACATAGAAAAGGTGTCAAAATTAAAACTATGCCTTTATTTCTTTGTCCCTCAGCTATAATTAAGTTATAGGTGTATCAGATACTTTTTCATCAATAGTTTACTTTAATTTATATCAGTGATACTAATTTAATTAACGCAACTATATATAATTAAATTATAGGTGTCAGATACTTTTCCATCTATATTTTACTTTAATTCATATCAGTGATATAAATTTAATTAATTCAGCTATGCATAAATAAATTATAGGTGTGTCAGATACTTTTCCATCAATAGTTTACTTTAATTGAAATCAGTGATATAAATTTCAATTGACACAGCTATGTAAAATTAAGTTATAGGTGTGTCAGATACTTTTTCATCAATAGTTTACATTAATTTAAATCAGTGATATAAATTTCAATTGGCACATTTATGAATAATTAAGTTATAGGTGTGTCAGATACTTTTTCATCAATAGTTTACTTTAATTTTAATCAGTGATATAAATGTAATTAACGCAGCTATGTATAATTAAGCTATAGGTGTGTCAGATACTTTTCTATCAATTGCTTACTTTAATTTTAATCAATGTAAAAAATTTCAATTTAATGCACCAATGTATAATCATTTACCCAAAGCAGCTGGCCTCCACAAAGAAAAAACTAATAAAATTATTAATTTAAAAACATCCTAATAAATATTTAACTCTATCCGTTAAGTATGAATACATGTAAAATATTTTTCTTGATATGTATAAAATTTACTATACTTGTATAGTTTTTGTTTTAAAAATTAAAATAGTTCATAATTCGATTGTACATAAAAGTTTTATAAATGTAAAATTGTTATCAATGTAAAATGTAAATACATCTCTAATTTATTTAACATAAAATACTTCTTATTAGCCAATCTCTAATATTAGCAGAATAAATGGTTAATATTCATTAAAGAAAATGTAAAAAAAATGTTTTACTTTATTTTTGTTATTAATAAAGCTTTGAAAAACATATCGTAGCTTAAGTGTGATAATCTATATGGGAATTTTGAATTAACAGAATTAAGGTGAAATTTCAAACAACTGCTATAACCTCTGTATTTGAACAAAATGTATTTGACATTGCAACATTAGAATAAAAAAACAGAGCTAATATTAAAGTCTAGAAAGCTTAAAGTTACTGATACTTATTCTCCAAAACTGATAAATACATTTAGTAAAAGTTTTATTTTTATTTCATACTAAAAAGCTTTTTTTAACTATACCAAACGTTCCTAACTAATGCTTTTGGCTACATGTATGAATAAATCTTAATGAATATTATAAAATGCTAATATTAAATAATGTAAGGCCAGTCATTCTTTATGTTTATTTAAAATTAGTTCTTTTAATGTTAATCTTTAATGTAATAAAAAAAAAGTTAATTACAATATTGAAAGTGATCATTAAGGGTATAATACATGGTCACATAGAGAGGGCAAAAAATAAACACTCATACACTCAAGGTGTTTGTAATCTAGAACATTACTTTTTATGTCGAACATTAACTTAAGAGAGAATTAACACCAATATCAAAACACATAGATAGTTCATACTTTTCTAGCCTTAGAATAATACTATATATAGAAGGAGCACAGGACCGTAAATTCCACTGATAACACGAAAGCCGGTTGACTGGTGCAACTAAGTAATGCTGCCAACCTGACAACAACATATTTTTTTTGCTTTTATGTTGCCATCCTTACATAGTCGGTGTGCTAGCCCACCATTATTTAAACTTTTTATTAGTTCCTGTCGTATTTAAATATTTTGACTCCCCCACAATTATAAATTTAAATATTGTATGATAGCCATACAGTAACAATGCAAGTATCCAGTTCTGATGTCATACAATAGTCTCATATACTATTTTTTGAACACAATGATACACATTATTATTTATTTCGTAAACTAAATAAGTTTGTTTCATTTACATACGTGGGTAAACACGGATCTATTGGACAAATTTTGTTTTGTAAAAAACAAACTATATTTTTCATAAACACGAGAAAGAAATAGTCATAAAATAATATGAAAAATATTCCCTCTCTAAATGACTTGCATTATTTTAAGTAAACACAATACGCATCAAACTATCGGCCATCTCGATAATGCATAATTAAATTTTTTCTCGTTATAATCGTTCAAATAAATTTTCTTATACCTAAAATATTATAATTAACCATTTTATACATTTAGAATTAATAAGTAATGAAGCATTAATAAATAATTTAATTAAATACTTCAACAACCGGAAATATTGCTAACTTTGTTAAAAAAACATTTTATTCTGTTAGGTTGGCAGCATTACTTAGTTGCACCAGTCAACCGGCTTTCATGTTATCAGTAGTGCTCCTTCTATATAAAGTATTATTCTAAGTTTCTAGCAATATCCAAAAACCATTCTAAGATACCGAACAAAAGAAAATACTTAACTCTGGTCTTACTGTTATACAAGGCAGTCAAACTGTTTAAACAGTTAATTTAAATTTTTCCTCATTTATACCAAAGGAAAATAAGAAAAACAATGTGTTCATACTATGCACTCATAACTAACTGTGGAGAGACTTTTTTACTATCTTGTTCTATTAAATGTACTCCACTGATGCTCATATATCAACCTATAACATTTAAGTCTTACTTTCGTGTTCATATAATTCTTAATTTAACATGAGTGATGTTCAAATAAACCTTGATTTTACTTTAATGTTGTTCCAGTATACGGCCCAAAATCTCAATTTGTTTCAATTCAATGAAATATTATTACATTATTGTTTCAGTTTTAAAAAATACATATTTATAGTTCGATGTGATTTGAAAAATTGTTATAATGTTACTGTAAGAAACTATTTGGGGTTTATTTATTTTTTATTATTAATTTTATCTAGTCAATAAGAGAAAAATGGGATTTCTAAAATAAAAGATTTTTTTTCATTGTGAAAAGTTGTGTAAAAAATTAAGAAAAAGATCTGTTGATAATAAATCATATATATTTATTTGTTGTTTTTTTCGTTATTTCTAACCTTAACCCTAAAAATAACAAACCATATTGTTAAATTTAAAAGGAAAGTTTAAAAATATTGTACCCAAGACCATATCTACTAAAGTGTAGTAAGGTGAAATTAAAGTGTCTAACATAATTCAAAGTAGAGACAACTAGATACTTAAAAATTATTGGTTGGATTTAGAACAAATTTTCAAAAATCTCAAGAAGATATCACATTACATAAACAAGAAATTTTTTTATCCTTCAACTCTCTTGCGACTGCAATAATTTATTAAATTATAAATAATAAAGTAATAATTTTGTTTAATACTTATGTTTAGTAATCATATGTTTTCATTCCAGTTCTGCCTTTTTTTTATAATAATAGTAGTATCTTGTCTTCTATGATATTCACAAGTTAGCCAACTCACTGTCCTGGGTAGGATCATGGTAGGATAATGTAGTGGCGCCACAAGAAATATGTACATGGATATAAATATGATATGCATATACATATGATATGCATGTACATATAATATGCATATACATATGATATGCATATACATACTGAAAGGGAAACCTTGTAACCCTCCTTAGCCCGTCGCAATGAGAAAGATGAATAAATTTTAACCTATGGTTATTATGTTTTGTTAGGTTAATCGAGACAAGATAAAATGTATTTTACAGAATTTTATACAATTTAATTAGCAATTAAAAAACATAATATTTAAACAAGTGATGCCACAAGATTCTATTACGTCACTTGGGTTATGCATTCAACTGGTTCATTTCAAATCTTAAGGTCAATGCTAAAACTAACAAATTTCCAAATCCTAGTTTTAGTTATTACCAGTTTATATAATATTGAGAATGAATTTTAAGCCTGCAATGCTCAATATTGTCATATAAATTGTTTATCTAGTAATTTTATAAGATCTACAATGTTTTAGGCATAGCCGTTCGGATATCAGGGGAAAAAATTAGTTTCAATTGATTGTTCAAATTATAAAATTGTTGCTTAAAATTTTCGTAAATAGTTACTATTTTATTAATCTGCATCATCGTTTGTAAAAATTCACGTGGATAATTGTTACTTTTGAATTATTTTGGTTCAAATTAAGTATGTACATATATCATCTTTTAGTTGGGATGTGTGAAACCGATTTTGGGCAGTTTAAGCGTTGATATTACTAAAAGAGGAGCTCTATTGATGCTTTTTTTTATTAAAGTTAATACATATTATTAAAAGAATAACTATTTCCTCAAATTCAATGTAATCATTGCATACATTAAACGAAATCAAAGGTGAACAACAAGCATTTGAAAATTCATCACTGATACTTTATTATGTGCACGAAACATTTTAAAACACAAAAATTACCACTATAGTATAACACATGGCTAAAGTCAGTTAACAGCCTGCCAAAACCTCATTGCTTTCAACCCTGTTTCTTTAACAAAAACTCTCTTATTTTTAGGGATAAAAAAATTCCTTACTCTGGCAACACTGTATGGCAGATTATGTTTTGAATTTTCTTATTTGTTTTTATTTGATATCGTATTTTTTTTAATATAATTTACTTTTTAAGTAGAAATATTGCTGTATCTTTTAAATTTGCCAACTAAGGGTTGCTTTAAAAATGTTCGGAATTATGAATTAAGTGGAGTTAAAGTTGTTAAATACATAATGCAATGGACCATTATAGTTCTAAGATAAAAGTTTATTTAAATCATCAGTTATAATTACTTTTTTCCAAAACCAACTGCATTTTTTAATCAAGTTTGTATAATTTAATGCATAATGTCTCATATAATAGAAATAATATGACACAATATGCGTTTAAGACTTAAAATTCAAGACTGTCATCTATTGAAAGACATGGCATTTTGAAAAAAATGCTGTCTCTTGGTTGACAGACCACAGCCCTGGTGCTGTACTCAAAGAGCAAGAAATGCTTGAAGAATATATCAATGTCCATGCGTCAAATATTGGCAATCAGATCATTATTATTGCATGAATTGAACAGATTGAAAAGATGAGGTGGAGGGGAAAGAGGTGCGGTTGGTCTAAACCAATAGAATTATTTCCCTCCCACATTTTTTGGCACGCTGTCAACTGACTTTAGCTGTGTGTTATATTATAATATTTCGTTTTAATAATTTCAAATAGCATAAATATAATTATAATATTTTGTTTTTGTTGTTTACTTCTAAGCTTTTTAGAGCCTTAAACTTAATATTACAGGCTTAAATTGTTTTTGTTTATAATTAAATTCTTTGGAAGTAAATGTAGTATGGCTTTGAGATTGTTTTGCGGTTGGTATTACTTGCGGTTTCAGTTAGTTTATAGTTTTAATTTTCATTCCTTGGTCCTTGGTACGGCCTATTTTGCTACAACCACTATCCAATTATTTCTAGTTTTAAATTTTATTTATTTATTTGTTTATATACATTATTTTTAAAAAATAATAAAATGTTATTATTAAAAGTATTTAATTTGTTTGCTATTTTGTAGTATATTATTTAATTGAAGTGTATTTTATTTAATCTTGATAATGCATTTATTAGTCCTTTTTTTATATTTTGTTTAAGTTTAGATAATTTTTCAGTCCTTTTTATATAATCTATTTGTTAATAGTAAAAAATTACCGCACTTCACTTGATCACTAAGTTCACCTTCACAAATTAATGGTTCACTTTTATAACTTAATAGATATACACCACAATTCACATGACACAAAAAACGGAAATTATTATTTTTTTAATTGTCTAATTATTTGCTGATAATTAAATGTGCATAAATATAAGTCTTTCTTTTATATTATTTTTTTTTTAAATTTAAATCTTTATAAAAAATTCAATTAAAATTGGCTTAGTGTCTGATTTATTTTTAAATAAAACCTGGGGGAGGTTTGAGTTAATCAGCCAGTAGAATAATTACTTTTGTGACGAATCAATGCTAAATTATACATATTTACAAAGGCAATTAACATAGCTGAATCACTGAAAAAGAGAGCAAGAGTTTAATTTTTTTTGAGCCTAGGAGATATTTAGTAAAATATAAGACTATATAAGATGGTTTATGTCAATATAGGCTGGTGAAGTGCCAAAAAGGCAAAATGAGGAGAGCAAAAAATGAGATTTTTTTTAAAATAAATGAAATAAAATAGAAGAAAGATGAACCCATGAAGACTTCTTTTTATTTCCTTGGCAGGAGCTATTTGCAATTGAACATTATATTTTTCATCAATTTCCTTTCTGGCTAGACTATTTACAGTGCAGTGAGAGAGTGTATTTTGCATGTCCTGTACTCTTTCTTAGTGGACTTATTGCAAAGTGGATTTTGCATAATACGCATAATGCATTTAAACTTAGCTGTTCAACCATGTCCTGATAAAATTCTGTTAATAAAAGTAATTTGCTTATTCATTAGGCTTGTGTTCTTATACCATGATGGCTGACTTGATTGTCCTAGACACCATCAGACTAGGATTGCCAGTCCTTTATAACCCGATGACCCGTCTTGTCTATAAACATTAAAGTCTATCATATTCAAATCTCTGTGGTCAAATCTAAGCATATTGCTATGTTTTCCGCACTTAGGGTTTGAGATAAATGTCTAGCGTATCATGATAAAATCCTAGTTGGCATTGCTACTGCTGTTGTCAGATACAGCCTTTAAGAAGTGTATCTTACACAGTGCTTGTTCTTTTTCAGTAATGCAAGTTTTATTTTTGTTTGGCAGCCTTACCAACACTCTAAGTTTTAAGGATGCTTATTACACTATCCTTGATTTGATTTGAAAATGTATCCTTGCTCTGTCGTGCTTTGTCTTTAGCCGCAACTTTGGAGTAAAAAGCTCTGGTTTCTGTGCTTGAGTATTGTTTTTTTAATACTGATCTTTTTACCTGCACCACTCTGCAGTACCTGTATCCTGCTAAATGCTGCACTGAATTGCAATGCAAACATTTAGGATTCTTTCCCAGACAGTCTGCTGTTGCGTGCGAAATGCTTGCACATTTTCTGCACCTAGGGATTAGGTGGCAGTATTTGGCTAAGTGGTAGAATCTGTTCGTGAATAACAAATTTTTAATTTAGGTATGTAAGGCACAACAGTGTAGCTCATATAGCCAACTCTAATAGTCTGAGGTCTCTCTGTTACATGCCAAGTAATAATTACTTTATTTAATAGCAATGGTTCTCCTATACCCTTCCTCCACATTCATTTGAGCCTCAATATTGGTGCTTAATGATTGTATTCTTCATACATATTGTCAAGCGTAATTGTTTTGTCGATACCTTTACTGGTGATATTTCTTTCTGAGAGTCTAAAAGAGAACTTATCTGTTACTTCTTGACAAGACTCGAGATTCTTTATTTGTGCACTGACGGATATTATATGAAGCACATACTTAGTTTTATTAATGCGCTTAATTTGAAACTCAGATTCTCCCATATCTTTTTGATGGCTTCTCGACAAACTTATTTATTTATATATATAATACACAAGCTTGCGCTTTTTTACAAAAAGTATACAATAATGTAAATGCAAATAATTAGTACAAAAAAAAGGAATTTAAAGTGTAACTACAATTACAATAAAAAAAACATTTAAAATAATAAAAAGAATAATTAAAAGATTTGAAGTTGTAAAAATAAAAAGAAAAAATAAGTATTCTATAAAAATAAATAAAATGAGAATATACTAAAATAAATGTAATATGTCAGTAGAGAAAAGTTGGAAAGAATAATATCATAAAAAAAAAAGGTCAAAATAATGGAAATGTATGCAGTATTTATGCAAATTATTAAGTAAATAAATGTAATTATAAACAGCAAAAGAAAAATAATATAATAGGAATGAATTCAAATAGGAGATATTTTTATTTATTTATTTAAGAAAAGTAAAAATCAACATATGATATAAAAAAATAAATAAAAAAAAAAAAAATAAATAATAATAAATAAAATAAAAAAAAATGAGAAGTCACAAAAGAATAAGAATCGTGCATTATGAAAAGAAGTAAATAAAATAATAAACTAACAAATAATAAAATTAAAACATAGCATAAAGTGAACTATAAAAAAAAAAAATAAATAAAAATAAAAAGTTAACAATTACAATATCAATTTAACAAATAATTTGCTTAATTATCAAAATTATTATTATTTATTATTTCTTAATTCTAAATCATGTTTTGGCACATTAATGACCAGTCTAGAGAGATCACATAAAAAATTAACATTAAATAGTAAACATTTTAGGGGTTATAAACAAAAGTTAAACTAAAGAAACATAACATTAGGTATATAATTTAGTCACAAGCCTTGAGAAAGTAGTTTGACTTTGGATATAGAAAATATCTAACTCCGGAGGAAGATTATTAATCAGTCTTTGCATCCTTATGAGGGGAGAGTTAAACATATAATTTGTACAATTTATACTATGGGGAATAAAAAATGTATTGTGAGATCTAGTATGATGGGTAGGAATTCGAAATGTTAATTTAGAGACAAGTTCAGGGGAATCTATGGTATTATGCAGTAGTTTAAATATTATATTGATGTCAGCAGTTTCTCTTCTATGATTAAGAGGTAATAAAGTTAACATTTTTAATACTTCTTGTTTATAAGGATGGTCAACAGTGGGTATATTACTTTTAAATGCTACAAGTTTTAGGAATTTATTTTGAACTCTTTCTAAAGAGGAGGAATATTTTAGATAATTGGAATTCCAAATGGGGGAGGCATATTCTAAATAAGGCCGGACTAGTGTGGTAAAAAGAGTTTTCAGTGATGAGATAGATGTGAAAGATTTGGTATTGCGATTTATGAAACCTAGCATTTGAAAACCTTTGTTGACTATTTTATCAATATGGGTGGAGAAAGTTAAATGAGGATCAAGTAAGACACCTAGGTCTTTAATAGAATTAACAATTTTAATATTTTCTCCTCCAATGGAGTATTGATAAGTTATAGGATTAGTCATTCTAAAAAACTGCATTAAATGGCATTTACTAATATTTAATAGCATACCATTGGTTTTGCACCAATGGTAGAGAGTATTTAAAGCCAGTTGAAGGAGAAAACAATCATTCAAATTTTTTATACAGAGGTAAATTTTAAGGTCATCTGCAAAACATATATATTGCACACAGGAAGGTAAGTTTAAATCAAGTAGAAAATAATAAATAAAAGAGGTCCAAGGTGAGAGCCCTGGGCACCCCACTCTCAGCGATAAAACTTTTAGATCGGGTGGAATTGAGTTTAACAGCAAGGACACGATTAGTGAGGTAGGTACGAAGCCAAGATAATATTGGATCTCTAACACTTAGAGCTTCAAGTTTTTTAATCAATAGCTCAATAATGACACGGTCGAAGGCTTTAGAAAAGTCAGTATACACAGCATCTACCTGGTAGCCATTATCAAAACATTCAAGAATATAATTTTGGTAAATAAGAAGATTTGTAATAGTTGACCGGCCGTGTAGAAACCCATGTTGGGCAGGACTAATGACTTGTTTAAAAGATGGTAGAATTTTATCAAGTACAATTGATTCAAAAACCTTTGGTATGGTAGAGAGTATGGCAATTGGTCTATAGCATGTGACATCATTACGCGAGCCACTTTTAAAAACAGGATTGATAAAACTTTCTTTCCATCTTTCAGGAAAAATACCCATGGACAAAGATTTCTTAAATAAAATATAAAGAGGTAAAGTAAGAGAGGTACTACAGGCTTTAATAAGAGCTGGAGGGAGGTCATCAGGACCAGGTCCCTTATTCGGATTGAGGTTATTGAGAGATTTAGAAATGTCTTCAGATGTTATCAATACAGCAGATAAGTCAATTTGATGAGTAAAATTAAAATTAATATTAGTAGGGGTTTTGGGATTAGATGAGTAGACAGATGAGAAAAATTTTGCAAATAAATTTGCTACATCATATGGATCACTTTTAACCTCATTATTTAATTTCATATTAGTAGGGATTTTATTTGACTTGCGTAATGAATTCACATAAGACCAAAATGTTTTAATATTATTAGAGGTAACATCAGATTCTATAGACTTAATATATTTTTTAAAGCAATTTTTTAACTTGATTCTGCATTGCCTCCTCAAATCTGAAAAAACATTATAATCATTTATCGCCCTTGTGACTTTATAACGCAAATGGGCAGCTTTTTTTGAAAATATTAATTTTTTGGTGTCTGAGTCAACCCAAATAGGGAAGGTGGTTTTATATCTTTTAAATTTAGGAACAAAGTGATCTATTGCCTTTTTAACAATGTCATAAAATAGATTAACTGCTGACTCTATGTCCAAGTGATCTAATATACACCAGTTATAGGAACTAAGATATTCATTAATAAGGCGATAATCAGCTTTTTTAAAATTATAAACATAGGGTTCATAAGATATGAATTTTGGAATAATTAAATCAGTAATAGTACAATCAAGGGGAGGATGATGAATATCAGGTTCAACAAGATAATCTTGAGAACGGGAAACAGAGAGAGAGTTCATGTTAGATAATATTAAATCGAGAATATGACCATTTCCGTTAATGACATGATTATACTGCCGGAGATCAAGAAAAGCAAGCATATCAAGAGCAAGTGTAGCCTGTTGACTAGATGGGGTAGATTGTTGAGGGACGTCCAGGTTCCAGAGTATAGATGGCAGGTTATAGTCACCAAATAAAAGTAGAGAAGCATTGTTATAGATGTTGGTAAGATTTTCAATTTCTTCAAAATTGATTTCATATTTGTTAAGTTGAGAGTCAGGGGGAAGATAAACACATCCAGTTATTATTTCAACAGATCCAATTTTTAACAATAAAAATATTTGTTCAATAGATTCGGATTTTAATTGAATACGGCTTGAAGAAATATCGTTTTTGACAGCTATTAAGGTACCACCACCAGATAATTTAGTGCTAGTATTAGAGTTTCTATCAGATCGATAAATAGTATAATCAGTTAAGCCAAGTTCAGTTGATGAAATAGTCTCATTAAGGTTAGTTTCAGTTAGAATGATCAGGTCATAATGCTTTGAATAAACTAGCTCATTAATGCTTTGGTTTGGAATTTTCCCTTCTAATATGAGATCTTCTGGCTCCTATATGGGGGTATTGTTTATAAGAACCCCTTCTCATTAGCCTTTCTAATGTAGTCACCTAATTTAACTTTGTTAGTATCTCCCTTGCTTTGCTCTTTATTACTGACACAGTTTTCCTTCTGATCATCCTGCCTTTGGTTGTTGCTGTTGTTTTCCTTCCTTGAGTGAAAAGATACTTCCTGACGTCCATTATTCGATGATATTGGTGTCATAAAGCCAGGAAATCCCCCTCGTCACCACTGTTATCAGTTACCTGCTCCAGGTTTGTATTGCCTTGGTTAGTCATGGTTTTTGCAGACACTTTTGCAGAGGAGATGGCTCCCTTTAAGTTGAGACCAGGCAATGTTTTGGTTGGAGTTAATTTCTTAACTGATGCTGGTTTCTTTGTTTTCTGAGAGTGTCGTCTACAACTGTTGCATCCATGATATCCATTCATGATGATACTTTGTTAGTGGGTAGGGATAAATTTATAATAAAGGAAAGCAAGTGTGAAGTCGAAGGATAGCTAGAATGAGTATTAAAAGTTAACAAAACAAAATATTCGTATTGCTAGCTCTTGTCCTAAAAACAAGGGCTAGAATCCTATTATTTTGACAGTGATTGATAAAGGAAAAAAAATAAATAAAAATTTATATCCTTAAAAGGTAATTAAAGCAGATCTTAAATGACTGGCTGATTTAGACCTCCCCCTAACTGATTCTATTTATCTAGTCATAATTTTATTTTAATATTATTTACAAAAAATTAATATTAATGTATATAATTAATCTGACTTCAACCCAACAACAACAGTATACTTTAAAAATTAATTAAAATTAATTTGGAAAGTTAAAAAAATTGCAAGTGCTATTATTTATTAAATGTAGTATACTTTTAAATAAAAATATATTTGGCAAACATGCATCTTCCTCATTCAGGGACCAAAGCAGTCTGCAGTTTCGTCTTCATATATCAATATTATCTGTTTTAATAGCACTTATTGGTAGCTGATTTAGTAAAATTAATATTATCAGCATTAGTTTTTCTTAAATCTATCATTTCACATATAATTTATGTAAACAAATCATGTTTTTTGACTAATACATTTTGACATTTGCTTATTGTTGAAATATGCCACTAAAAATAAAGTAGTAATGTGACAAACTGATACAGGACAACAAAAATGTGGCCATTAAGCAGCCACAGTGCTACGTAGCAACTGACACTTGAAGCATCTCGACAACAAAGCAGCAGAAGGTCTTTTGTTTATTTTGCAAAAGAGCCTACAAATAGTGCCCATGTTAATTATTTGATAAGCTTGAAATTTTGAACATTATTGAAATCATAAGAAAATGTCCAAGCATTGCCAATTTTTGGTGCAATGCTTAGAAATAGGAGACTTTGAGGGCTGGAAAAAAGTTACAAAGTACACAAAAGTAAAGATTGAATTCTGATCTTACCTTTGGTCCTGTTCCATCAATAAATTCTAAACATTCACAGCTCAGACTTCTAATTCTGACATCTAAAGATTAAAACCTCTTTCTCTTCCTCCTCCCAACTTTAGGACTCCCAAACTAACCTATTTCCTTCCCAATTTTCTAGTTATTTAAGAAAATAATTTTTCTTAAATAACTACCAACTAGATGCCTGCATTAACAAAAACACAGCTGAATAAGATAATGCAAAAAAATAAGAAAAACATGGATAGTCATATGATTTTTATCTATTTCTTTTACTCAAGAAGTCAAAATAGCCTAATCTAGTAATATTTCTTTTTTAATTTATGTTTAAAATTTGATCTTGATTATTCCAGATTATGCTTTGAATAATAGTGTCAACATGAAAAGGAAAGATCCCATTAGGATGAATAAAGGAAAATTTGGAGCTACAAATCAATAGAATCCAGCTTCCTATTAATTAAACCCTATATTAGAACAATTATTTTGATATTTGCAGCAGTGAATTTTTTCAAAGTGCCTCTTCAAAAACTAAAAATGAAAAAGTCCTCCAACTTCACCAGTTTATTTTTAAAAGTGTTTTTTCTTTTTAATTCTATTAAGTTATGTAAATCCTGAAAGCCTTCAGATTTGACATAACTTCTAATTTATAAGTTTAAATTTAGTTAAACTTATTAAGACATAAGTTCTAATTTAGTATGATAATCTAGATTAAGGCACGAATCTAAAGCAACAAGCATATTTTATTAAGTTTAGTAATGAAATAAGTACAATAACTAGATTGATTCCATCAATTAAGTACTCTTTATAACATGTCTCAGGTTTATACCAAATACATTTTGTATACTATTGCCAGTAATGAACTTGAGTAAAAAGTATTCTTTATAATTGGGTGCTAAAATAGCATAACTATAATATTTTGGATTAGAACTCTAAAAATTCTATGAAAAAAGAGTAAATTTTAAGAAGTGTGTGTAATTTTTTTTAATAAAAAACAAAAGATCATCGAGCTATAAAATACCTGCAAGTGATCTTATATCAGTATCAAAAAAGAAAATGCTAGAAGACTGGAACACCAAACTCAACAAAGAACCAGAAAAGGGGAAAATTTTTAAAGAAATCATCAAGATAGTTCCCGCTAAACCTTGGTTCTGGAAATCGAGACTATCAAGAAAAGATATTGTCTGCATAAACAGATTAAGAAGTCAACATGCCAGATGCATTCAATATCACTACAAGATTGGGTTAAGCGACTCCCCAGCATGCCACTCCTGCCCGACAATCGACGAAACAGTAGAACACATCCTACTAGACTGCACAAAATACAAGACAGAACGGACAAAATTATATCAAGATGTCAAACTTCAAGATATTCAAGACAATACTGAAAAAATTAAGACTCTGCTCTTCTCAAAATTAAAAAATATAATAAATACACTCAAATTCATAAATAAAATTAACTATTGCCCTTAGCATCAAAAAAATCTAGAGACCAAACCTTAACAGTTAAACCCCCAAATGTAAAAAAAATAATAACATAACCTTTACACCCAGGACCCGCGTGTCCGATCAACCTGATTGAGGTTTTTCTGTGGTTTCCCTCAATTTTACAGGCAAATGCCAGGTTGAATAATTAAAAGTCAGTCCACAGACTGCATAGGCAACCTTTTTGAAACTCCTGCAAACTACCTATACAATATAATCCTATTCAAAACAACATCAAAAATATCGTTTGACAATCCCAAAAAAAAAATAAAATAAAATACCCAAACCAAAAAATATAAAATTATCCTTGACCCAACAAACCCCCTCACACCCCAAAAAATAATCAGAACACATTGGTTCATTGGTTTCAAGAGTGAAACCAATGAATAAGGACTTGTCTAACCTAAGAGAATAAAAAACTGTACAATAAATAAAAAAAAATATTTTAAATAAATTAAATAAGTTTCAAACTAATATGTACAAATATGTATACAAACTTACTACAAACCTGGCTATGAGATAACTATAAACACGAGACATTAATGTTGTGTGGTCCACATCCAAAAGAGCTGAGTATATGACTCTCCAAGAAGGTCCCCAGACCCCCAAAAAATCCATTTGGGGAGTCCGAAGACCCCAGGTTAGGAACCACTTCTACAAATAGTCTAGAGTAAACTAATTAAGTTTTCATTCAAAATAGATAGAACTTATATAATTTAAAAAAAATCAATCACACAGTTCATGATATTAAAATCAATTTTTTTTTAATACCATTGACAAAATATCTAGAAATAAAAAAAATTAAATCAATTGAATTCAGTTTGTAGAGTAGTTCAGTTTTGAAAGACCACTGTGTTTTCATCTAAGACGTTTTACATCCCTGAAGAAGTCTCTCACAGTAGAAGCAAAATGTAGGATTCTTCATCTACATAGACGCTGTTATTACAGGAAGACCTTGATCTTCATCTATTGAATTCTTTGAGATCCTATCTGCCATACAGAGTTATTAAAACTAAAAAAGCTCAGATTAAACAATAAGTTACCAATCATTTATTAATCAATAAATTAAAATGACAGCAATACATCCATTTACCCTTTAAACATTTTGAAAAACTTGCCTCTCAGAGGTGAAAAATATGTACAGAATCAACTCCATAAAACTTCAGTGCCCCTAATAAAAGGATATAATTTAAAATATTTAAATGATCAATGCTCGTTTTATTAAAAGAATTTTTGATTGGACTTTGTGGTAAACACCATTAATTTTGTATCTTCCTCATAAAAAATAAATATTTTAACATAGGCAAGTGCCAGGTATTACTTCCTTATTCACATGTCTGCTGATTTCAAGAGAATAGTTCTAAAGACAATTTACAACAAATTTATTGTTTTATTTTGTCATTTTGTTTTATTGTAAAACAGGAAGAAGAGCCTAATGCAGTTTTTTACCATCAAATATTTTTCACTCTCCAAAGTAATTATTCTTTTTATGAAACAATTTTATTATTATTATTTATTTTATTTATTTATTATTATTATTACTCTTAACTTTTTAGCTCTAACAGTTAAATCATCTTAGCAAGGCTTAATACTTATCTTAAAATTGTAGGTGATAATTGATTCTTTTAGCACACTAAAAGAAAAGAAAGTTCACTAGAAGAAAATTCGATTCTTGCTTGCCAATAACTTTCGCCAGCAACAATTGATACCAGGGACCACTCTTCACTATCTGCCAGTTTGAACACTACAAACAAATTTATAATGAATGTACAATTTTGGTAAAAATCTCTTAAATTAAAAAAGTTTCCATATTTTCATGATTTCCTCATAAAATTTCACAAAAATTATTCATATTTATCAACATAAGAGCACTTAATTTTTTATATAAGCAAATTGCCTACACAGGTGAGAGAAGAGCGACCTCAAATGAGCAAATTTCTAAGAACAAATTATAAATAAGCTAACGTCTGATTTAAAATTAACATAATTTGTTAGACCAGTCTGGACCAAATCATCACACTTTGTTTAAACTCCTCTAAATCTGGACACATTTCTATTGTACTTTGTGGACTGACCTTTATACAAATAAAGTTTATTTTAAATATGTCAAAAAATAAGACTTTATATATCTTTAACACTAGGTTAGTTTTAATGTGATGTTTATTGATTTGTTTAAAGAGCAGTTTAAAGAACAAAGAGTCACTTTTTAGAAAATGTTATTTTTTACTCCTGTGGGACTAAACGTAACTTCTTCGAGGGATTAGAGCTCCCAAGTATTTTGGGGCGGTATTTTTGAACCCCCAAAATTTATAAGGGGGTATACTATAAAAACTGTATTGGCTAAAAATCTATTTCAGACCCAAATAGGTTGTTAGAAAAATCAATTAGAGTAATAAAACTAACATGGCAGCCCCCTGAAATTTATAAGGGTGGTATAAGAAAAATAAAAAATTGGGTACGGGGTACCTCGGAACTTTTACTCATTACATCAGATTCACTAGTCCTCCTCCCTACTTCGGAATCGCTTCGCTCATCCTCAGAAAGTACAAGTCATTAAATTTATGGCACAACTTGTCTTCAGACTTGCTTCACTTGTCCTCATATAGTAAATACATACATATAGTAAATGTTTCATTCCCAGGGGTCACCCATTGATGCTCGATGCTGCTTAACTTTTATGATCCAACAAAAATTATGGATATACTTGTCATATTGAAAGTAAACTTAATGTACTTATTTATTACGTAAAGGTATATGCTTGTACCTTTACGTGCTTTAAATTTAAATGCTTTAAATTTGAACTCAACTGGATTATTTTCCTTTTTTTTTACAATTTAAAAAACGTAAACGAGTTATTTGATAAAAATTTAACTTATGCGTGCCAAATCTCAAAATGATCACATTTCTCCACAGTTCATAATTTTTTGAATTTTTTTAAGTCATAATTGCAGGTTAATGATGTCATATTAAAAATATTCTAGCACAACTAGACCTGCTGACTGTAGGTCTATACATGTATCTATGGATAAATATTGAAAAAATAACAAGTTGTAACACTACTGCTCAGGTTATATAATATATCAAAAAAATTAAGCAAAAATTGGATTGATTAGGAAGAAAGCATGCATTTCAAAGAACATTGGTGACTTGCTGATCTCCACACCAGAATTATTTTAAGTTTCCTGACACATTGCCAAGGAAAATAAAGCATACATAAAAATTCATTGAAAATAAAGCAAGCATGGAAAAATTAATACGTTGGTGTGTAAAGTAATATGAGCTTGGAGGGGGAGGGGCTATTTTACCCTTTAGGCGTAAAAACGTAATCTCACCTCTGATGGCAAATGTATTATTTATAAGAAACCATTATTAATTCTAATGGAAGAATCATTAAATTTGGCAGTTTATTTGTAATTCTAGTTCATTTTTTCCAGAGCCATATTTTTCATATCGTTAGGTTTGACATCCTTAACAGGTCTAGCAGTAAGATGCAAGTGGCAGCACTGGCTGTACACTTGTGCCAGCCATACATACAGCCGTACCATGGCAGTATGCAAGTGGCAGCACACTTTCAAGTGTGTGGTGCTAAGAAACTATTTGCTTGACTAGGATTTGGGAAAATCAGATTGTGGAAATTCGGTCTGTCAAAAGCAGGTAAAAAAGCTTAACATTATACTATACACAAATATGCTAAGAATTTACATACCTTAGTGTTCTTTAGATAATAGTCACAGTTTTGATTAGTTGAAACTCAACTTAAATTCTTTTAAAACAATTTATTGAAGACTGCAGTCCTTAAAAAAAAATATTTAAAACATAAAATTTAAAGAAAAATATTGTTCATTTTTTATTTTATTTAGTTTATTACTTTTCCTCATTTATATCCTAGGTATGTTGGAAAAGTATTGTGTTTGCAAAAAAACACAATACCAGGATGTCACCAGAATTATTCGTTTCAGGTGTTTTTAAGGCCTACTGAGTAGTTTTTACAAATTTGTCTGTCTGTATGTGTGTGTGTCTGTCTGTTATCATCGTAGTTTCCACAGTATTTATGCTAGAGAGTTGAAACTTCTTTTTAATGAGAATTTTGACAAAAAGAGCAAGTAAAAATAAGAAGTGGGGATTGGAACAATGTTCCAACTTTGCCTCATCTCAAAAGTATGATGGACCCTGCTTTAGTTAAAAAAATGGTTTGCCACGACTGCCGCCAGTCAGTGCCACAGTCCAGCTTATAGCTCTCGTTGCTTAGCTCGGTGACTAAGCAAAACAGAGCTCCAAGTTAGCAAATAGGTCTGTGGCGCATTCTATAGTATAGCACATGATTACAATCAGTTGACAGCGTGGGAAAATAATGGGAGGGCGCTAATCAGTTTAGTTCTGGATGTTTAACTGCAGTCTATCGTTTAGTTTAAAAATCTTGACAGGTCAGTTTAGACACCACTGATTCTTAAAAAAAATCCCTGCAAAAGGGAGTGTGAAAAAACTATGTAAACAAATCAGGTTATTTTACCCTTATTTTCTTGGCGATGTTTTTTTACATTTTTTTGGTGTAGTTTTATTTTAAAATATCATTTTAAGATTAATTTGAAAGAAGTTTTCAAAACGATGTAATCAAAAGAAGAACCACAAACAAAGTGAACGAATGTCGGGAAGAAGGTTTTTTCCCGATAGCGGTTATTGAGGTAGGGATTTTTTTCTCCTTTTAAGGGAGAGGTAGGCAGCGGCTTCTCTGATTGGTCAATCCCCAAAATACTTATGACCTTGGGGATTTTTAAACTAAACGATAGACTGTACACCCACAATTTCATATCAGACCAACCTCATTGGTTCCACAACACAATTTTCGCCCCGCTGTCAACAAATTATACTCGTTTGCGATACTATAGCGGCTAACAAGAGGAACTGGTAATTCTATAGAATTGAATCAGTTCCATTTTGAGAGGCTGAAACGAAATTTCGCCTAATCTGCCGGCTCATTATTATCATCCCCCTAAACAGCCCAAGATCAAATACATGTAGCATTTGGGGGGGGGGAGATATTGAATGCCTCTGCTCTTATCTACACCTTACCCTAAAATAACTAAGCAAACTATTCGTATACTAACATTACAAGCACAAAATTTCTTGGTGCCTGTCCTCTGTCCATGACAAGTTTTTACCATCCAGTACTCTGTACAACTCTTGCTGGACGCACTGGTTTGTTCAGACCGCTTCATTATTTCAATTTATTTAAACGTTTGAAAAGACCGATGGATCACTAAGCAATAACCAAAGATAATAAGCCGAGACGGTAATTAGTTTTAAAACATTTCAGAGAACTCGAATTAAAGAATTATTTCTAGAGAATTCCCTCCATTTCCTCCATTTTTTAAAAAGGAATCAGCCCTGCCAACATTCATAGAAAAAAAATCAAGGAAAACTCAGGGAGAAAAAGGGGGGGACTTTTTTAACTAGAGGGGGATGGCCCCATCCGTTTAGGTTTATACTGTACTGTATATACAGGCACTTTATGCATATACTGTATACATAGGCACTCAATCATCTCTGGCCCAATCTAGTATATAACCATAGAATAAAGAATACTATATATAACTCTGTGAGAGGGAGCACACAGAGTTGCCTCCGTTGACGCCAAAGAGACTAGTATTAGTCTGTTTTCTTTCTTTGGTTGACGCAAATGTTCGATGTCACAAACGGCCATATGAGCAAATCCCCCACTCCTCTCCAAGTGGACTAATTTGCTCAAACGAACATTTTTTACTTCAATTTTTAAGTGTTTTCCGGCTTAAATTTTCGAAAAAAAGACAAGTGTTCCATGGAAAATGGTTATAAATATTAGATTGTCCCCAAAAAATGTATTTATATTACGAATTTCCTTCTTGCTTCATCGAAAATTTGTGACAAACACGCCACTTTCTTCTAAAAATTGTAAACAAGCCATAGTTAGATTATTAAACCACGTCGTTTGACAGTGATTTATACGGAACGGATGAATTTACGATAAAAAGAGCTTGGCTAACTAACAAACCGATTAATTAAGACGGCTATTAAATCTAAATTTATTGTCATTTAATACAGTTTTATGTTAATTATTTCATAACATAAGAATATGTTAAGAAATATAAAATATGAGAGTTGAGGTAAAAATGGCCAAATTTCAATATAAAACTCAATAAATTAAAAATATTATATGTAAAAATATTAGTTATTGATAATTGTTTAAATTAATTTAGCAAATTTAATAAAAAATGTCGGGTACGGGGTACCTCGGAACTTTTCCTCATCTCATCGGATTTGCTACGCTCATCCACCCTACTTCGATTCGGTTCGCTCGTCCTCAGATAATACATACTTTCTAGCGGGCACCCATCCAGGTACTGACCACGCTCAATTCTGCATAACGTTTATGATCCAACAAAACCACAGATATACTGTCGTATAACAACGAAACTTGGTATACTTATCTATTACGTAATGGTATACACTTGTACCGAATTTCAATTCAACTGGATTATTTTCTGACTTTTTACAAGTTATTAAAAATCGCACACAAGTCATCTGATAAAAATTGATTAATGCTGATAATGAGATGAGATGTTAATATTATACGTAAGGACATATGTGCCAAATCTCAATCCGATCGCATCATTTTTCTGCGTTTTATAATTTTTTGAATTTTTTTTCAAATCATTTTGCGGGTTAGTGACATCATAAAAAATATTTTCCGAATAACACAACTGCAGCGGTAGACTGATTTTTGTACAAAGTTTCAACTCTCTAGCATAAATACACTAGGAGCTACGGTGATTACAGAGACACACACACATACAGACAAACAACTTTGCGAAAACCACTCAGGAAGCCTTAAAACACCTGAATCAGATAATTCCGTTGACATCCCAGTTTCGGATTTTATTTGCAAATACAATACTTTTCCTATAAACCTACGGTATAAATGAGGAAAATTAAAAACATCGCATTGGTCGTATTTATAGGTAAAAAGATTGTATAAAACTTGAACAAAAGGAGCACCGTAACTTTTTGATCTTAAGAAAGACTATAGTCATAAAACGCAGGGCCCCATTTTAGGGTGATGAGATTGTATACAACTCTTATAAGAGGGCATGTGACTCAATGATGTTAAGACAGACTGGTTTTTTTTATTTTACTAATAAAATGGGCTTGGGCCCATTTTATTAGTAGGTTTACATTTTTTACTTTATCTTTTTTGGGGCCCCCCGCATTGCGGGCCCATAGCTACGCCACTGGTTGAGGCTGAAGTCATATATCTAAAAATTTATAGGTAATGGGGTTTAGGAGGCTGTCAATGCTTATATATTGTTGTAATGTCAAAATTTATCTTACAAATGAGTTCAGGGGACATTTTATAGCTATAAATTTTTCTTATTCGCAATTTCAGAAAACACTTGATGGGAAAAAATAACTTGTGGTGCCTAATAATCTAATTTTAAGTATTTTTTTTATAAATAATATTTTATAACCCATAACCACCAGTTATGGGATTTTAAAAGAGTGTGAGTAGATATTAAATATTTAATTAAACACAATTTTAACATGACTCTACCCAATCATGCCAAATAGTTTTTGACTTATTCTCTTTTGTATTAAAAAACTGCATAGCCTTCGTCTTTCACTGAGATAAACTGCACCCAAGACTGTTGGTATGGGGCCTTTTCTTACTTTCTCATAATCTTTTTCAATCTAACAGCAGATCACTTATAAAAAACTTATAAAAACTTATAAAATTTTACGTTTCATGTCAATAACTTCAAGAAATTAAAGCAATATTTTTCAGACAGTAAATTGCTTATATTTTACAACTCTTGTCCAAAGTGTTCTGAGCTATGCTATTACAGTCTGGGGAGGCTATATGAGTCCATTAAAATGCCTATCAACATTTTGCATAAAAAAAATAATTAAAATTATTTATAACAAACCAAAACGATATCCAACCAAGATCTATTTAATGAAACACAATTATTAGATTTGTCTTCTCTGTACACCCTAAATTGTATGAAATTTATGTTAAATAATATAGACTTATTCCCAAAATCTAAAAACCTACTCAGGACAAGAGTCACGGGACAACTAGAAATTGTTAGAAAAAATACAAAATTAGCTCAACATTACATAAATTATACTGGACCTAAATATATGAATACTTTTTGCAATGATCTTAAATTAACTATTGAATCCCTGACAGCTAGACCTAATTTACCCAAAAAAATAATCATAAATTGGTTGCGTAACAAAAATATTAATACCTAAATATTATCTAATTTTTGTTTATTCTATTTTTTTTTTTTTTTTTTATGTTTTGTTTTTGATGATAAAACCTTCTTCAAATTGTCACTTTTTTATACCCTAATAATTAAAAGGACTTTGCTATACTTTCTATATCAACTTTGATATCTCAATTTAATTTTTCATTTATTTATTTAAAGAAATAATAAAATTTATTTTTACTTATTTTTTTTTTGTCTATATTGTGTCTTTTAAGTATGTATGTATGTGTGTGTACATATGTATATGTTAGTATTGTGTACATGTTGTGTGTTTGTGTGTTTGTATGTGTGTAATGTATGTATGTGTATGTATGTATATATGTGTGTATATATATGTATATGTGTGTATGTATGTATGTATATGTGCATATATGTGGGTGTATGTATGTGTGTGTATATGTATGTATGTATGTTTGTTCTCTTCTATAATATACTAGAATATACTTTTATATATTACCTTTCTCTTAAAAGCCCTTTAGAACCTTCAATTATAATCATAAATTTTATCTTGCATACTTTCATTTAAATCCCACCTGCGAACAGACTTTGTCTCTGCAGGCTTAAAATATTCTATAACAAAACTATATCTCTTTATCAATCGCTTCTAAATTTTGTTTGTCTTTTCCCTTTTCTATCAACTTTATCAAATAAATAAATGAAGACATTTTCATAATAAACCTTTATTAATACATTTACTTACTTTTGTTTTTATTTTGTTTTATTTTTATTTATCTTTATTTTAAAAAAAGGATAGTATAATAATAATAATAATGTAATAACAACTGATAAAAATATTAAGTAATATTATACTAAAAATAATTGATGAGGTGTTAAGGTGAATTTTTAATATATTTTTTTTTTTTTTTTTATTGTATTTTAACTATTGTTTTGTTATTCAACATTTTTATTGTTAATGTTAATTTATACAAATAAAGGGTATTTCTTTCTTTCTTTTCTTTCTTTCACTCCTCATATTACGGTGTCATATTACGGTGTCATATTATGTAGAGTTTTTTTTTTACTTTTATCATATAAAAAATCATATAATATGTAAAGTTAAATATGGCTAACAAGTAAACGAAGTTAAACTATATTAGCAGCTTCAGTTCCCGTTTTATCGATTGACATATATATCATAATGTAAACAAATCGCGTTTTTTGATTAATACGTTTAAAAATTTGCTTATATTGTGGCAGTATGCCACTCATATTAACTGGTTATATGACAAACTGATATAGGATAATAACTATGTGGCCTCAATGAGAGACGCGTGCCGCGAAGTGGCCCTCAGCGCCGACGGCGTGTAGCTATTGAAGCGCGCAGCGCCGATGCCGTGGAGCGGCTAAATACCTTTTCTTTTGTTATACTGTTATTTAAAAATTAAACTGATTGGCTTTCTCTAGTAATTCAGTGTCTAATTTGCTACTAGTCCGCCATGACTCCTTGAAAGAGTCACATCACCTATAACCTATTTAATTAGAACTTTATATTCTCGTTCTATTGATAAAACTTTGATAAGGATCATATCAACCTGTCTTATTACAGAATGAACAAACTATATACAGAACTGTTGCATTTATAAAACTTTGGAATGAAGTTATTAAATGTAAAAGACTTGGAATTCATTCAGACTTCAATGTCCTTTTTGTCGTCACATTACATGTACGTAAACATACATACCTCATTTATAGATTGTCGTATTGTAAACTTGGGTTCTAATATATATTATATAAACTGTTTAAAAGCGAAAAAAATTAATTAAAAGCTTTACTTTGAGACTGAGAGTTTGAGACATTACAGAAAAAATGTAAAGAATGCCCAAGCAAAAAATCAGACTACCCAACTTAAAAACTTATTTTATTTTCTAAAAATCTAAATATAGATTTAGGGAGTTAGATCCAAAATTCAAAATATATATCTTGAAGTGAAATATTATTATTCTTTTATTTTAAGTAACCAAAATTAAAATAACCGCAAAACCATACGCAAAACAAATTATAAAGATATTTTTTTAAAACTCATTTAACTTCAGTTGGCTGCACTGTAAATTTTCTTAATTTCATACTCATTCATTGGGAAGGATTTTTTTTTCATTTATTATAGTTAATTTATTGTGTTAATAATCTTAATTTGTGTTGGATTTAGTTAATTTTAGTTTGTTTTAATTTAACGCTTACTGAAACATTAATGTATACATCGAAGTAAGACAAACTTAAAAAATAATATTTTCTTACGAGATTTTCAATTTTAAGGTAAGTAATTGTGAAATCGAAGTTATGTAATCAAACAAAGTTTTATTAATAGAACTTTTTTAAATAGTTCTATTAATAAAACTTTGCAATCAAACATATAATATTAACAAATTATGTTTTTATGTTGAAAAATATTTGTTTAGCGTAAATATTTTGTATTGACCATTGGACGCTGCGCCCAATGGGGGTTATAGTGTTCAAAAATTAATATTTGGGGGGACTTTAGATCGCCCTGTGTTTAAAGATGGACATTTTAGATGCACCAACAATAAATCCTTTTACTGATAAGGAGAAAACATGGCCCTAGACTTTCAAAATGGTCTCTACCCCAAGTAAGTTGACTCTTGTGAGTTTATTATTTATAAACTTATCTGCACAGATTTTCTTATTTTTTAGTTTTACTGGGGGCTTTTAATATAGACCTGCTGTCTAATAAAAGTAATGTAAAACAATTTAAGGACGTGATTTATAGCTTTAATCTAAAATTTAAAAGAATGAGCAATCTAGGTAGAACTAGTATCTGCATAGATAATATAAAACATACGAGTAAATGTCAATCCAATTTTAAAGTCTAAAGTAGCAGAATTTGGCCTAAGTGATCACAAGGCCCAAATATTATCCCTCCGAAACATTAAAAAATCTATTACTTGTAATAGCAATGTAGTTAAAGTTTCAAGAAATGTTAAAAGAGGTATAAACGAAAATTCGCTATCATTATTAGAGTATTCTTTAAGTTTAATTAACTTGGGATTTATGTACTTAACAGGTGAACTAAATAGGAAATTCGATACATTTGTAAATGAGTTTAATGCACATGTAGATGCCTATCTACCTGTAAAAACAAGTATAGTCAAGCCTAATAATGCTAAAAGACTTCCAACTCCTTGATTTACTAAGGACTTGAAGTCAATGAGAGATACTTTTATGTCATATAAAAAGCCTCATGACTGCATAAAAAAGATGACACCGGTCTAGTTTTTAAAAAATCTAAATTACAGAAATTGAAAAGAGATTACCTAAGTGCTGTTCAGAAATTTAAAGTATCTTACAATGATTCCTTAATTGTTAATTCCTTAGAATAATACTATATATAGAAGGAGCACAGGGCCGTAAACACAATGTAATTCCACTGATAACACGAAAGCCGGTTGACTGGTGCAACTAAGTAATGCTGCCAACCTGACAACAAAACATTATTTTAAATATTTGTCATAAATATCTATTAATGAAGAAAGATCGTAAAGAACAAATATAATAACTTAAAACACCTGCAGAGTATTTAATAAAACTGGTCTTAGATGGCAAAATGGTGGCGGAATACGAGAATCTACATTTAGTTGACGAGGACTACTATTTGTATATAATTTTAATAAATACGTTATACTACAATTTAAAATGCTTAAAATATTGTAATGCACCGATATTTATATTTGTATATTATGAATAATCAATCATTAATTAATAATAGAACATAATAATTCAGCAACCGGAAGTATTGCTAACTTTTTTTTTAGAAAATTGTATATTGTTAGGGTGGCAGCATTTCTTAGTTGCACCAGTGAACCGCCTTTCGTGTTATCAGTAGTGCTCCTTCTATATATAGTATTATTCTAAGGTTAATTCTAACAATAAAACGAAACAGACATAGACCATAATTGAGAATACAATCCCTAAAAAATCGGGTACGGGGTACATCGGAACTTTTCCTCATTACATCATATTCGCTACACTCATCCTCCCAACTTCGGACTCGCTTTGCTCGTCCTCAGATAGGAAATACATTCTTTTCATTCTCAGCGGTCACCCATCCAGGCACTGACCATTCTCAATGCTGCTTAAATTTTATGATCCACTGAACTCATGACTAATTTTTATACAAAGTACAGGTTGGATCATATTTCTTCCAGTAATAAATCTGTTCAAGAATATTTAATCTAAGTGCCTTCAGTTCGATCGCAGTTTTATTTTAAAAATGTTACAGTTAAAGATGTCCATAAAAGTCCAAGTCCTTAAAATAAGTCTGAAAGTTTTAATATTCCTAGATTAAATTTTAAAATATTAAAATCCATATGTAGAAGTATGTGAACCCTTAACTCACTTGATTAACAAGTGTTTGAATGAAGGGGTATTTTCTGATTCCTTAAAAATAGCTAGAGACATCCCATTACACAAGAAAGGCAGCAAAGAGGTTTATGGAAATCCAGGCCCATATTCTTTATTCCTAAGGTAAATATGCATGGAAAATAGGTTGGTGGATTACTTGAAAACAAATAAATTATTTTATGAACACTAATATGACTATAGAAAATGTTCAAGTGCAACTAAGGCTGTCAAAAGATTTTTTAAGGTTTGTCTCTATAAAATTTTACAAATTTATAGAGTAGTCCGTCTTCATGTCCGTCTTTGCTTTTTACATATTTCATTCTAGTTCAGTTTTAAGCCCTGCAGTCACCCATTCGCCTACTGACCACACTCGACGCTCCATACCAAAAATGATCCAACAAAAACCGTAGACGTACTAACTGTACTGAAATGAGAAATAAACTCATGCCAAATTTAAACTTAATTATTAATTTTGAAATACGCATGTATGTATGTCTTTCGTTAAAAAATGAACCAATGCTGATAATAAGATGAAATTTGACCCATTTGTTGGTCTACATGGGTGTTAAAATACACTTTTTTCCAATCCAAATTACATTTCATTTACATTTTATTTTTGCTGAGTCATTACTGACGGATAATAACGCCATAGAAAAATTGTTTTCCGGATAGCTAAACTAGACCTAAAGATTTATTTATGAACTAAGTTTCAACACTCTAGCACAGTTTAACTTGCATACTAACACACTCACACACACGCTTTTGAGAATTTTGTTAAATCCACTTAATAGGGCTTAAAACACCTGAAACAGATGATTCAGGTGATATCCCGAATTCGAATAATTAGTGAAAACCCAATTTGATATATGCAGGTACATAGTATCAATTAGTACGTTCACACACACTCTAGATCCGCGGATCGTATAGAATACGATTACAATACGGTCAACTAATTTCACGGTTCTTGCTGCGTATTTGTTTAGTCGATCGAGTGATAACTGATCCCGCCAAAACATGGCGTCTTGTATAGTGAACCTTCACTTTTGGTTATAAGGAAGTTTAAAACAAAAAATATATTTAATTAAATTGTGATTTCTTTGCGTAATAATAAAGTTACACTAAAAAAAAATAATATTCCAAAAGTTATTTGATCAAAAACGGTTATATAGAAGTGAAATAAAGTGAAATAAAAGTTCGACGAGAAGGTTATTCGTTAAATACGATCGTCTCTTAAGGTACACACACAAAAAGACAGCGTATCGGGGGATCCATTTAGATTCCATCTCCCTAGTTCTAGCGTATGCGATCGGATCCCCTCCGCATGGTTCATACAGCTTAAATTACTGTATTGAGAGATCGTACTCAATCCGGTACGCGGATCTAAAGTTTGTGTGAACGTACTAAATATACATACATGCTGCAGTGCATTTCAAATTTGTACAGAGCTATAGCGATAAAATTGATATGTACCCCCACTAAGTCGACTAGTGGGAGTTTAAATATTAATTTTTACTTTTCCTCATTTGTGCCGTTGGTATATAGGAAAATTATTGTTTGCAAAAAATTTGAAACCGGGATGAAACCAGAATTATACGTTTCAGGTGTTTTAAAGGCTTCCTGAGTGGTTTTCGCAAAGTTGTTTGTCTGTATTTGTGTGTGTGTGTGTGTGTGTCTGTTATCATCGTAGCTCCCAGTTAATTCATGTTAGAGAGTTGAAACTTCGTACAAAAAATTATTTATGACGTCATTAACCCGAAATAATGACAGCAAGAATTTCTAAAAATCTTAAAACGCGAAAAATGATACGATCGGATTGAGATTTGTTACGCATGTAGTTATGTATAAGACTAACATATGTGCCTAGTTCCATCTCATTATCAACATTAGTTCAAATTTTATCGAATGACTTGTGTACGTTTTTTGAAAAATTGTAAAAAATCTGAAAATAATCTAATTGAGTTGAAATTTAGTACAAGTGTATACCATTACGCAATGCACCAAGATTCCTTTTTATATGACAAGTATATCTATGGCTTTTGTTGGATCATAAAAGTTAAGTAGTATTGAGCGTGGTTAGTGCTGTATGGGTGACCGCTGAGAATGATACGGATGCATTTACTATCTGAGGACGAGTGAAGCGAGTATAAAAACACGTTGAAGTATAAATCTGTTGAATTGTATATTCTGAGGACGAGCGAAACGAATCCGATGTGATGAGGAAAAGTTTTGAGGTACCCCGTACCCGATTGATTTGTAATCGTCTGCATGTATGATCTGATTACTAAAATGTGTTTCTATTTTTCTATGTATCTTTAAAAAGTTAAATTAGAGCATACTATTATATGGATTATTTCAGACACTATGATATATCCTGGACAATTGTATGTGTCACATCCTGAATTCCGGTAATTTTTCCTAGAACTTAATTTTCCCATACAATGTATTAGAATTGAATAATTCTAGTGTACCAGCAAGCTTATTTGTAATAATAAATGGGTAAAAGAACTTATATATGCCAAACAATAGCTCGCGGTAAAAAATTACAAAATTTCATTCTATTGGTATCAAACTGTTTGAAATATGACACAGTTTCTGGAATAATTAATATAAAGGTATGTTCCATTTTAACTTTTTAAAGTTACCGTAGAAAAACATATTTTGGTATTCAGATGCCAGACGATTACCAAACAAATGCTTAGGTATTTGAACTTCCAGTGGTCAACTTAGTGATGGTAGATACCAATTTTATCGCGATAGGAGCTATCGTGTGGAGCACACGATACTGAGTTAATCAGAGTGATGTACCACCCTGTATATATACGGGTATACATGAGGAAAAGTATAAAATTAACAAATGTGCGTTGAATGCACATTTTGAGTGAAATTAGACAGTGCATTTATCTACATTGATACTAAATCACATTACATTTTCTAACTAATAAAAGTTTCTGTAATCACGGGGAGTTTATTAGAAACGATATTTTTCAAGCGGTCAGCGGTCCCAACTAGTAGCGGACGATAGCTAAGGTAAAAGAGAGGCTAGAAAGATGGTTTCGCTTGGTATGATACAATTAACTGAGCTATTGCACTCAGGCCAAACAGAGCAAAGCTAATTACTGTACACTACCCAGACGCCTTCCAACCATATCTCTTTATAATTGATATAACAGAAAATTTTATTTTTATATTCATATTAACGATATTCGTGCCTTCTTTGTTATTAGATACCATGTGATAATGGTCATCCAATATTCGCTTTGTTAATCCTAATTATTTTTATTATTTATTGTTTAGTTTAATTTGTCATAAATTATTATAACAAAACTAATTAAAAATTGAAATTTTAATTTGTAGAGGATTAAATGTATAACAACATAATTTTTTGGTTTTAAACAAATACTTTCACAAATAGATTTTTGATAAACAGGGGCCTTCAGTACCATAGCCGCTCAGCGGCCACTGCTTCGCGAACCATTTTAATAATCAAAGACATAAGATTTATAAACAAAGACATCATCTTATTATCAGCATTAGTTCAATTTTTATAACATGACTGATGTACGCTTTATATAAAATTGTGAAAAATCGGAAAATAATATAATTGAGTTGAAACTTAGTACAAGTGTATACCTTTACTTAGTAAATAAGTATACCACGCTTCATTTCAATACAAGTATATCCATGATTATTGTTGTATCATGAAAGTTAAGCAGCATCAAGCGTGGCCAGTCCTTGGATGAATGACTGTTGGGAACGAAACGGATGTATTCACTATTTAGAGACGAGCGCAGACGACTTTGTATATAATAAATAATAATAAATAAATAATTCTCTTTAATTTAAACCAGGCACATAGTGTACAAGATGGCATAATAGCGTCAAAAATAGAAAACATAAGTAAATAGATTTTAAAAGTAAAATATTAAGTTGAAGTTAAAACAATAAATAAAATAAGGTAAGAGACATCACAAAACAATGAAAACATACACATATCACAGCCTTTAATCCTTAAAAATTAATCTAAAAATTGCATGTATAAAACAATTGACTAGAAAAATTAAACAACTTTTATAAATAGAACATATGTAAGTATCACAGTTTAAAGAGTATAATATACAAGTTAAAACAAGAATATAAGTTAAAAAACATATATATACTGAGGACAAGCAAAACGAGTCCGAAGCAGAGAGAATGAGCGTAGCAAATCAGATGTGATAAAGAAAATTTGCGAGGTATCCTGTACCTTTTTATACTTTTTACTTTTTTTTTAAACCGGGATGTCACCAGGTTTTTACAAAGTTGTCTGTCTGTATGTGTGTGTGTAATCGCAAAATGATGCAATCAGATTGAGATTTGACACGAATGTAGCCATGTATATGACTAACATATATGTCAAGTTTCATCTCATTATCAGTATTAGTTCAGTTTTTATCACGTAACTTGGGTACGTTTTTTTGAAAAGTTCTAAAAAATCAGACAAGATTCCAATTCAGTTGAAATTTAGTAGACATATGTATCTTTAAGTAATAAATAAGTACACCAAGTTTCGTTCCAATAGGTCAAGAATATCCATGATTTTTGTTGAATTATAAAAGTTAAGCTGCATTGGGCGTGGTCAGTGCTGAGGACAAGCGAAGCGAGTCCGAAGACGTGTTGCAGTATAAACTGGTGTATTGTATATTCTTATGACGATCGAAGCGTGTCCGAACTATGGAGAATGAGCATAGCGAAAGTTCCGAGGTACCCTATACCAGATTTGTTTTTAATTGAGTCGACTTTTACATTGTTATTCGTGAATTTTAAAACAAATGGGTCATCTAAAATAAAGAAGTACCATTTCCAAGATAAGAAATAATATTGTTTAGACATAGAATGCAAAATTATTTCAAATAATAAAGAAATTAATTTTAATTAAAATATTCCATTGACGTCAATGAAAAGATGTTCCTAAGATTTAATTCGCGCTAAAAATATATAAAAAGATTTTAAAATATGTTATAAATTGCAGTTATACACATAAAAGGTATGCAATCAGAAGCGTGAAAAGTATGTGCATATAAATTAAATTAATTAAGTTTTGCGATGTAATTGTATGCTGCAAAAACACAGAACTTCTTAGTTCTTGTTATGTTTTGACAGGTTAATATTAAAGCATTTGATGTCGAGCATTTAGATAAAAGTAATATGCTAATACAAACGAGAAAATATAAAGTTCTCTTACAAGGTAGTGAATAATTTCATACTTCTTTATCTCTTCGTCAACTTGATGAAAACAGGTTATGATTAAAGTCCGATTTTGTGTCCAACAGACACGTTGCCAGACGAGTTAACCTTTTAGTGAATTTTCTAAGAAAAATGAGCTTATGAGGTTCGCGTCATTGCCCGTGGATGGGTGGGGTAGATTTTCTGGAATGAGGACCCGCTGATCAAGCATATGTATAAGATTTATGCTTCAAGGCGTTTCTATGGGACTTGATTACTTACGAACGCTTTCTCAAACTGAAATGAAACTTGGTTTAAAAAATCGACCTTATTCATGTGGCGAACCCTATTGTTTATGTATATGTGTGACGTCATTAACACAATAACGACTAATAATAATCATAAAAGTTCTAAAAGTGTTGAAATCTAGCTAAAATTTTATGAACATGTATTATTATGTATGATTAATAAATATACGAAGTTACATTTTATTATCAGCATTAGTTCTGGTTTTATCTACTGACATATATAACATAATGTAACAAATAACGATTTTTGACTAATAGATTTGAAAATTCACATATTTCATGGCAATGATAAACTATTAACATGACAAACTAATATAGTGAGGTTGTGGTAAATTTCATCTCATTATCAGCATCAGTTCAATTTGTACCTAATGACTTGTATACGTTTCTTAAAAAAACTGAAAAACAGTTGGAAAATAATCCAATTGAGTTGACATTCAGTACAAGTGTAAACCGTAATAAATACGTACATTAAGTAATAATAAGATAAATAATAATAATAATAATAATAATAATAATAATAATAATAAGTAATAATGAGACAAGTATATTTATGATATTTATTGGATCATATAAGTTAAGCAGCATTGAGCGTGGTCAGTGCTGTATGGCCTGTATGGGTGACTGCTGAGAATGAAATTTACTAACTTCAAACTTTAACTTAAAAGAATGTATTTACTATCTCAGGACGAGCAAAGCGAGTCAGAAGTAAAGAGGATGGGCGTATCAAATCTGACATATTAAGAAAAAGTTCCGGAGTACCCCGTAACCGATACATTTTGTGTTTTTATATTCTAAAGACGAGCGAAGCGAGTCAGAAGTTTGGAGGATGAGCGTATCAAATCTGACGTGTTGAGGAAAAGTTCCGAGGTACCCCGTAACCAATTTTTATTACCATTTTAAGGTTGTTAGATATTTGGTGCGTGAAAGTTTTAAGGGGTAACAAACTTTTAATTTTTACTATTATCTCTTTTAATATCATTTAATTACTTATAAACTATATAAAACATTAAAGTTAATTGCATTTATCTGCAATATTTTATAATTAAATCGTTATTTTTCATTTTAATTTTTTAAGAACAAATAATAAAATAAGAGTTACTGTACGGTGAATAAGCACGATTTTTGGGATTCATCGTTTTATTACCTGTTTAAGTATTAACAAGGAGTATTTACTGTAGGAGTATAATATATTCTCTACTGTACAAACATATTAATAATTAATATGATCTAGTGGTTCTTAGTATTAATTATAAATTTTATTATAAGATATTAAAAAATAAAATTCTGGCCAATTTACTTTGGAAAGTCTAAATACAATAACAATTCTGGTACGGAAAATTTACCATAATATATATATATATATATATATATATATATATTATATATATATATATATATATATATATATATATATATATAATATATATATATATATATATATATATATATATATATATATATATACATATATATATATATATATATATATATATATATATATATATATATATATATATATATATATATACATATATATATATATATATATATATATATATATAATAATATATATATATATATAATATAATATATATTGTCTCTACTTGATACTTTTTTTAGTAGTTTAGACTTAGAACTCAAAAAAATTATTTTAAAGTCCTGTCCTATTACACGATATACATTTCTGTTCGCTAAAAAGGAAAATGTTGTTTAGTAAAGCCTAATATATAGGAATGAGGCTATTATCATTTGATCAATTTATAATTCTTGCTTATGGTCCTACCTGTAAGCAAAAACGACGTATCGTTTTAAATAAAAAAACATGTCCTATAAAAATATTTTCTTCGTTCATAATTAACATTAAAAGTAATGATAAACAATATATACACAAAAAGTTGAACAGAAGGAACCACGACAAGCGGAGCAGTCCCACGAAGCGGGCCTGTGAGGCGTAGGTAATACATGGCAAATTTCCATGTATAAGAAGATGTAATAATGACTAAATTCATAAAATACAAAACACAAGCATTATACAAAGGAAAAAATACAATATACAAAGACCGGACGTGGCCGAAAGACCGGGAAGAGCCGATTTATTATTTGAAGATTCGCTGTATTTAGGGCTATGTGAGGGTAAATAATATAAAACATAAACAATATGGCCAATCGGCGGCCACAGGGAGGCCCGCGGGTCGAAAAACGGCCGACGCCGTGCGGCGGTAAGGGGCAAAGGCCTCTTATTTCACCTATATACTTACTTGATTTTAAGTGAGTCTATGCTTAAAATCCTGCCAGACAGACTAATTCTGTCAGTCCGTAAGCTTTCGCACGTATGCTATTATTCAAATAATAGTTTTTGACAGGAATTATAATTATAAATATTTTGTTTTTAGTAATGTGATTCTTTAGTTCTGGTAGTTGCATAAATTCTAGTTAACTTGCTGTTAGGATACAGGTGTATCAATAACTCGAAAAATGTTAGTAAATTAGAACTCACAGGTAATATATAATTTTGTTAATATTGTTCAATAAGGTGTGATATATGATACTTTTTATGATAAGCATCTTCATAAAATGTAGCGTTAAGTTTACCCGGAGAACAAATACAACTTATTTAGCTATACTATAGACTCCTTAAGTTATAGGAGGCTCATAAAAGTAAATTTACATAGTGAATAATAGTAGGCTCCTTTCATATATTTGAAATCGGTTAAGTTCATGTCCCAAGCTCATGTTTATGTTCATATAACAGTGGTAGTTAAGCTCGCCATGGACACACGACACACACTTCACATAAAAATGATAAAAACATCTCAAAACGGATAATTATGATGAAATCAAGATTTCGGATTTTTAGTGTGAACACAATACTTTTCCTATATAAAGCTAAGTATCCCTGAACTAGGGTAAGGATATCATAGCTGTCCATGAGCGTACCTAGGGGGGGGGGCAATAGATTTATGATATATTTGATAGATTTAATAGAGTCTCATAGATTTTAATTGTTATTTAATAGAAGGCATATCATATAGATATTTAATTGATTTATTTAAAAGATTCTAATGTAATATAAATTAGATTTTTGTTAAATATTTAATGAATGTTTAATACATAATGGATTATTATTCAATTTTTAATTTTAAATATTTATTTTAATATTTAATTTAATTGATTAATATTTTATTTTATTTTTTAATACTATTTTTTTATACTCTTATCACCAAAATTGAAAGCATATGAATATATCAAAACTATGAATATATCAAAGCAATATTAATTATATATTAAGGAAGATATAAAATTGAAGTAAAAGCTTAGAATAAGATATTTAAAATAGCTTCTCTTTGATTTTAACTAATGTAAAAATATTGTATTAGTTTTGCCAATAAAGAACTTATTTAAAAAAAACTAATGTAAAAAACAAAATCCTCAGCTTTGCTGATTGAATAAAATGCATGATCGGTAATATAAAATTTTAATGTCAAAATTGTAATATGTAACTTGCTATTTAATTCAATAAACGGATATTAT
>JACMZG010001870.1:25369160-25399434 GCA_018340805.1 Microvelia longipes
AAGAACAATGCCAGTCGATCAATATAGTCAAAAGCAGATTTTAAGTCAACAAAGAAACAATATACTTTTTTCCCTTTTTCATTTGTTTTAAGCTTTATAATGTTTAAAAGATTAAAAATATTATCTACAGTTGAGTATCCTCAACTGTATATATATACAGTAATATATAATATATACAGTTATATATATATAACTGTAAATATATATATATATATATATATATATATATATATATATTATATATATATATATTATATATATACAGGGTGTTTCATATAAAAGTGTCCACCAGAAAAGGAGGTGATAGTACTCTCAAAAGGAACAAAAAATGTCCTATAATATAAACCCCGATCTCCAACCGTTTTCCTACAAGGTCAAATTTAATATTTCAAAAAATATTTGACCTCATATCATAAAATTGTTAATAGGGATTTAACTATACAAGCTAGAAAGGCGAAATTGGTATCATTAGAAAGCTGAGTAAATTTCCTAAAGGACAAACTACTAACCATGTCAAATATTTTGGAACTACTGCCCAAAATTTTGCATGAAACATGATTTTTTTAAAAAAAATGAATTTTATGGAATTTTTGTAGTAGGGCATTAGAGGAAGTAAGAGATGAGCAAAGTTCAGCCAAGAACGGAAAAAACTTCTTTATGACTGACCTTTAAGAAAATGTAAATATTTTCATACATTCAAAAGTCAAAAATGTAAGCTATTGTTGCTAGAAGTTGCAAAAACTGATCATTTTTGTCGTATAAAAAGTGAAAATAATGTGTTATTTTAATAAAATATTTTATTTTCGAAAATAATTGAATATACGATTTTTAGACTCTAGAAGGTAAAATAAACCTATTTATTCTTACACATTTTTCTGTAAAACCACTTTTTTCCCTTGCTTTTGAGATTTTTAATTATTTTATGTACCATGTAATTAACATTGTAGACATATGCAAAAATGCCAAAAAAATATCAGTTTTTGCAACTTCTAGGAAGAATGGCTTAAAATTTTGACTATTGAATGTATAAAATTATTTATTTTTTCTTAAAGGGCAATCATAAGAGAAGTTTTTTCCGTTCTTGGCTGAACTTTTGCTCATCTCTTACTTCCTCTAATGCCCTACTACAAAAATTCCATAAAATTAATTTTTAAAAAAAAATCATGTTTCACGCAAAAGTTTGGGCAGTAGTTCCAAAATATTTGACATGGTTAGTAGTTTGTCCTTTAGGACAAACTAAATTTACTCAGCTTTCTAATGATACCAATTTCGCCTTTCTAGCTTGAATAGTTAAATCCCCATTAACAATTTTATGATGTGAGGTCAAATATTTTTTTGAAATATTAAATTTGACCTTGCGGGAAAACGGTTGGAGATGGGGGTTTATATTATAGGACATTTTTTGTTCCTTTTGAGGAGTACTATCACCTCCTTTTCTGGTGGACACTTTATATGAAACACCCTGTATATATTATATATATATATATATATTATATATATAATATATTATATATATATATATATATATATATATATATATATATATATATATTAATAACACAACAACACACACACACACACACACACACACACACACAACAATATATATATATATATATATATATATATATATATTATATAATATATATTATTATATATATATATATATTTGATGGGGCACTAATGAGACAAAAAATTACTTTAGTTTACTTCATATTCTAAATATATTTCGTATCTACCCTGCATACATATTCATGTAAAATTGACACTTAAACAGAGAGATGAAAGACATTACTTACTACGACTTGTTACTACTGTTAATAATAACAATAACCAAAATTTATGGTAAAAAATCAATATAAAGAAATCAATTATAAAGACAACATAAGATAAATACTAAATACTTACAAAACTAGTGATGTTTAAATACTGACTACAGATAATAACTTAATTTCATAAATATGTATTATTTATTCGTCATCTAATTTAGGAAACATAGCCTACTCAATTTCGGTAAAACAATAATAAAAGATAACATGCTCAAAGGGTATTAGACATTGTTAATATTAATAAACAAAGGCTAAAAACTCTATAACATTATTTCGCAATGTGAGAATATTTATAACTTTACATCAGCTGTAAGATAACAGTAAAATTCTTTCTTACATAAAAAGAAAAAAAATATAAAAAATAAGAAACGAAAAAAGATAAAATTTTATAGAAATAAGGCGGTAAGGAATTTTAATTAAAATTATTTAAGATTGCACTATAGTATTTGTTTAAATCTTTGGCATCTTTTTTATTTTAAAATTTATGCTTTTCTCATCTTGGTAGATGTGAAGTGCTTCTAAGAGTTTTATTTTATTATTATTATTTTTTAAATCTTATTTTTTCTCTTCGTCGAAATTAAATGGATGGTCTAGGGTATGGGTATAGGTGGCTAAAGCTGTACGGTTCTTAGTGCTTCTCTCTGAAACGGATAATCTCGGTTTCATCCCGGTTCCAAGTTTTGTTTTTTTTTTGGCAAACACAACACTTTTCCTATATATCTACGGTGTAAATAAGGAAAAGTAAAAATGTTAAAATGTATTATTTTTTCTTTTTTACTTTTTCTCATTTATACCGTACGTGTATAGCAAAAGTATTGTGTCCGCAAAAAAATGCGAAACCGGGATGACACCAGAATTATCCGTTTCAGGCGTTTTAAGGCCTCCTGAGTGGTGTTTGCAAAGTTGTCTGTCTATGTGTGCGTGTATGTAAGTGTGTGTGTCTGTTATCATCGTAGTGCCCAGAGTATTTATGCTAGAGAGTTAAAATTTTGTACAAAAATCCGTCTAGTAGTTGTGCTATTCGGAAAATATTTTTTTTATGACGTCATTAACTTGCAATAATGACTCAGAAAAAATTTCGAAAAATCATAAAACGCGGTAAAAATTATACGATCAGACTGGGATTTGACACGCATGTGACTATGTATAAGACTAACATATGTGCTAAGTTTCATGTCATTATCAGCATTAGTTCAATTTTATTAAATGACTTGTGTACGTTTTTTATAAATTGTAATAAATGGGAAATGGTTCAATTGAGTTGAAATTTGGTGCAAGAGTATATTATTACCTAATAAATAAGTACACTAAGTTTCGTTTCAATTAGACAAGTATATCTATGATTTTTGTTGGAACATAAAAATAAAAGACCATTGAGCTTGGTCAGTGCTGTTTGGGTGACCCCTGAGAATGATACAGATGCATTTACTATCTGAAGATCAGCACAGCAAGTCCAAAGGCATGTTGCAGTATCAATTTGGCAAACTGTATTTCTGAGGACGAGCGAAGCGAGTCCGAAGGAGGGACGATGAGCATAGCGAATCCAAAGTAATGAGGAAAAATTCAGAGTTACCCCGTACCCGATTTTTTTTAAATTGTGGCGCCCATCTTCATTATTTACGAAACTTTCTTTTCTACTTACTTAGAGCTTTCTAGCGATATATAACTCGACCTATTTTGTAAAATTTTTTTAACCTCCGCCATTTTGGCACCCATTTTGAAAATGGGAAATTGTTTTTTAATCTTTTACGATCTTTTAAACAATATACGACTTAATTTTTTTCTCACAAAAATAATTTTAAATGGTCAGCCATATTGGCTGCCATTTTGAAAACAATTTTCGAATTTTATCCAAAAACTATGCAGCTCCTACATGTAATTATTATTACACGCACACCAAATTTGAACAAAATCAGTCAATTTTTACGGCTGTTATCGCAGGACGTACAAACAAACAATCAAAGCCAGCAGCATTAAATCAGCATGAAGCATTTATAAGCATCAGTATGTATTTTGAGTTCATTACTGATTGGCGGTCTTTGTTTTGCCTAAAAATGTCCATAAAAAGCTCAAAAATATAGATCTGACAAAAATTCATGAAAATCAAATTAATATACTATCAACAAAAAGTTATCATTAACTAGTTAAAAGCTTGTAAGTGATCATATATTTACGCATCTACTGAGTAAAACATACACGCAGTCTATATCTGCTTTTATCATATTAAGATAACAATGCAAAAAAAATTTCCCTTTCTATTTTCCAAGTAAATTCTCAGGATATTTCAGTAAATACAAGTACCTATAGTTTTTTCTTTTAATTACTTTCACTAAAGATGGCTTTCATTTAATCTCAATTAGTTCTCTTTTTCCCATACATAATAATATATTTGTGTAAAGGATTAGCCTTTGTGAACTTACATACTTAACATATTATTATTTATATCAGAAATAAGCTAAGAAATTATTTGTCTTATTAATTATAAGTATTAAATGTGGAATGTCGCCGACTTTCTTAAGTGAATTTTATTATTAATGAGAAAATAGCTTTGATGGGAGCTTTAATTAGTAAGATGTAATCCTATAAAGATAAAAAGCATGGGTAGTTTAAACTCGTATACTAATTATATTACAATCTCGAATACGCTTTTATATTATTTACTAGCGCGAATACTCATATATTACAGAAGCATATCCGATTAAATGGGGTTGTCAAGTCCAAATAATCTTATCCATGAGCTAAAGAGGCTAGTTTTTCCTACAAATAACAAGCAGCCTTATCCATGAGCTAAAGAGCCTAGTTTTTCCTACGAATGACAAGCAGCCTTATCCATGTGCTAAAGAGCCTAGTTTTTCCTACAAATAACAAGCAGCCTTATCCATGAGCCAAAGAGCCTGATTTTTCCTATGAATAACAAACAGCAACAATTAACTTATCGATCCATCATACATCTACTCATCCATTAACTCATCTATCTATCAATCCATTCAAGCAACTATTCATCATGCATGCATACATCTACTTATCCATTAACTCATCTATCTATCAATCCATTCAAGCAACTATCCATCATGCATGCATACATCTACTCATCCATTAACTCGTCTATCCATCCCTAAATTCAACCATCTATCCATCATGCATGCATGCATCTACCCATCTATTTACCCATCCATTTAACCATATATCTATACATGCATATATCCATCAATCTATTCATACTGGCAAACACCATTTTTTTTATCAGTATCTGTTAAAACTTGAACAATGAACAAAGTAGAATTGGAAAAAATGCTCTTTACAATGCTCCTTCTCCAATTATAAAAGGTCCTTACCAACAAAATCAGCAAAATACAATTTTACAGCAAAACCAGTTATAGCTATTATTTATGCAAGCTCATTCTTGCTAATGAAAAAATCTACTGCAGCCATCATGTCTGCGTCTATAAACTAAACTATTCTCGGATCAATTTCCCTAAACGATTTCTCATTAAAAATACGCGAGTAATTTCGCGTTGTCTTAAAGAATCATACAAGACGGGTTGATTTTTTATTTGGTTGAGTACCCGGAGCTGCATCCGATGGAGTGAATAATTACTTGAGACACGCCAGCCGATAGACTCCCCTGTGTTGAAGGCCTATACAACTCGGTAATAAAAGCTACTTGGCTTACACACTATCATATCGTGACGTAGACGCGTTTGATATCTCGTATACAACAATAAGATAACCATCTGACGTGCCCTGATTCAAACGATACTTGTTTCCAAGACGTGTAAATACACACAAAATCGTGTAAAAGATTTTCTAGTACCAAAAGAAAAGGAGTAATTATATTAATGAACGGACTGATATAATGAAAGTAATGATTATAACTCATTTAGTCACAGTGAAAGTGCCGGGGGTACTATTACTACCATTTAGTTTTAGTGTATTAGATCATAAGATTGTACTACAAGAAAATTATTTAAAAAAGTCATTTAGCAGTATGTCCTCGGGCCATACTGAAAGTCTAGATAATATCATTACAAGTTTTAGTGTTAAATGATGATTTAATGCTCAACTGACTTTTGTGTAAAACTTAGTGTTAATTGCTCAAATGTTTCTAGTCCAAAAGTTTTGAGTGTTTTTAAGCTAAAATATTCTGCTTTATTGCTTAAGCGTTTCTTATCATCATAATAGTTCAACAGCCAGGCCTAAAAAAAATGTGACTCGTTTTACTTCTTCAACCCAAATATACTTAAATTATACTTTCTGAAAATATACCTTAAATAATGAAAGAAAAGCATATTCTGCCTATCCAGAGTGGAGCCCTTCATATGAATGCACTCGCTCAAAATATTAGAAAATGACACAAATCCTAGTTTTCTTGCAATAAGTGGTTCCCTGTAAGTCGTGTTCAAAACATGAAGAGAACATTTTTCTTTTTATTTTTCTACTAACATTTTTCTTTATAAAATTTCCTATTAATCGAGAGTTTTTGGTCAGAATCAGATAACTAAAACTAAAGTTAAAAGGCCAAAAAAGAACTACAAGCCAATTTTTTTCAAAGAAATTCGCTGACTTTGCATAAATTAACATTTTTTGGTGTTTTGAAAGAGCCAAACTTTGGTTCTAGTTGTCCGATTTTGATGATTAAACACTCGTTTCATAGAACATTTTACCACGTTTAAAAAATGTTATCTTCATGTTTTGCATACGACCCACAGGGAACCACTTATTTTAAGAAAGCTGAAATTTGTGCGATTTTAATAAATTATGAGCATGCGCAATCATATAAAGGGCTCCACTCTGGATAGACAGACTACGTTTTTTCATAATAATTCAAGGCATATTTACAGGAAAATTTGGTTTGTAAGTAGTACAAAATAAGTCAAATTTTTTTATGTGACAGGTCCGGCCATAGATAAACAATATTAACATAGATGGTTCATTCCCGAGTGTAGTAGGAATACTCAATTGACAAGTTTGTGTTTATGATTTAAGTTGGGGGCCTCATCACTAGAGTCTTGAAGAGCGCTAATAGTAAAAATATATTTGCTCTATTCTCTAGATTGTGCTGTAGTATTATTTTAAATACAAACAGTTGCCAATCGTTTAGTAAAATAAAATAAAAGTAAACAAAGATCTATGGTATGCTATAGTATTCGCGATGTATTTTTGTTTTTCAATACTTGGGGGCCTCATCACGCGAAGCAGCACCATCGTTTTCTTAAAAAAATAACAATAATTCATTTTTAGTGTTTTAGACTTAACATTTAAATTTGCTATCTTAATATAACATCTCGGGTTGGCACAAACGGATAAGTAAAGGAAACAAACAAAATTGAACTCTGACATTAAAGGTTCAAATCCAAGGGGGAACGACAGAATGGGTGAAGTAAGAGTGAGAAATTAATTTTTTTCACTTTTCACCAATTTATACGAAATTCTTATAGAGCTTTCTTGGGATTACTCATCCATCGACTCCTCATCATTCTAGCGCTGAAAGCGGATGGAAAGTCTAGAGTGCCTATATAACAGAGTGAAGCCATAGGGCTGCTCAAAAGCTATTGGTCGATTCTTGGATCAATCCCTTCCCTGTTTAGGTTACCGCTATGTAGCAAAGCATCAGGTTACTCTACCCTACAAGCTTCAGTTTTCTGTTCGTTGCATTTGTTATCGCCTGTGAAATTTTCTTTTTAAACTGTTTTTTATGAACAAAGACATTTTTTATTGCAAATATTAGCTGCATTGTGGTATTCGTATTTTATTGCCATTGTTTTTCTTAAATAATTGTGCTAAACGTAAATTGTTACGTTCCTATCCAATTTACTTAATTAAATACTTTAACTTAATTAAACACAATAAATAATTATATTTCTTCAAAAGCATTATTAAAATAATTTCAAAATGAAAATCTGTAATAAAAAGATCAAAGAATAAAAAATGCAATGCAAAAATTATTAAGTAAAGTAAAAAAGATTTTATATTTAAATATAGCGGCTCTATATTCTTCTTTTTCTTCTTATCTCTTGCAGTTAAAGATGTCGGACCGCCGCCATTTTTGATCCAATGGCTTCACTCTGTCATATAGGCACTCTAGGAAAGTCTTGATTACCCTCAACAGCTCGTTGTTTGGTTGAATAAAAATAAATAAATAAAAGTGTCAGAAATAAAAATATCTGACAAATTCACGCTGTCACCACTAGACTGTACTACTTGAGCCTCCTGCATCCCATCAACTATTTTTTTTAAAAATCTTTGAGTGAGCCATCTATGTTAATATTGTTTATCTATGGGTCCGGCTCTCGGATTATAACGTTGATGCAGAAAAATTATTAATAAAAAAAACATTGATGAGAAAAAAATTATCATTAACATTAAACACCCAAAACCATAGAAGTATTATTACGAGAGGGGCCATTGGTTGAATTTTGAAACTTTGAAAAAGTAACCTAAACACCTTCGACTATTAACATAATCAAATAAGCAGTAAAAATTACAGTAAATTATATAATAAAATGTTTAAAATACAAAACACAAACAATGTAAAAAGTAGACGATAATTGATTCTTTATAACCTTAAAGTATAACCTCTAAGAGGAAGATTCAATAAGTCAGTGCCCAAAAATACGTTTCGAGCCTCTTAGTATAACAATATAGACTGTGCCTCTTCTTGTAATATATCTCTGTGCCCAAAACAAAAACATAGAAAAACTAATATGAAACCTAAAACGAAAAACTGATGTTAGTTTGAAGTATTTTGATAACTAAGAATTGCATTTTTATTAACAGTGTACCAAAACAGGCCTCTTTTGTTTTCCAGTGTAATGAAACACTCAGATTATATTATATATGTTTAACTATTACTCACCGTAACAATGTTAACATGTGCGAACACATTTTAACACATCATTTTGTCATTATTTGTTTTGACGGAGATTTGGTGGTATACGTGAAACATGTTTATGATAAAATTATGCAAACAAAAGTTTAAAACAAATAGTATGTAGTCTGACAACAATTAATGTTATAAAATTAATTTTGGTTAGACAATTAATGTAAACTTTAATTGTGCTTATTTTAAACTTTATCCTATACAACGTTCCAGTTACCAGTTTGCAGGAACATCGCTCATTCATGAATTTACCAAAGGGAAGAACCCTTACTTGGGGTGGAGATAATAGCGTATGAACAAGGGCAATGATTGGCAGTTTTAGTATATTAGCACAATTTGGTTTGGTATACAATCTACGTAGACGAGGAAATGACATTTCCGAGTGATTGCTTGGATTCAAAATTAGAATTTCTTAAAGATGTTCCCTATAACGGAACTCGCAACACCGGGAACATCAACGTCAATGAGGTCACAAAATTGAAAACTTCGTTGATGATATTAAAATATTCAATGAGCTAAAGCTCATTTTTTACCAAAACATGACAACACAATAAATACGTAGCAAAATTTTATGTGACAACACTTAATAATAAAACAAGATATAATACGTAAATACATAGAGATATCTTATTAGAGGGGGCATAGGCTATCTCAATACATTAAGGGAGCTACATCTCTCTGGGGCTCTCAGAGGCTCTGTGAACCACATCAAAACCTCCTCTATGAGTGGGTTAAGGTTAGAATTAATCGATTGTCTTCTGCTTTTCACACATTGTTTGTGTTTTGTCTTGCATTTTAAGAGTTACTGTAATTTTGTTCTGTTTATTTAATTATATTGATAGTCGTAGGTGGTCAGATTACTTTTTCGATGTTTCAAAATCAACTTATAGGGACTCTCTATAGTAATCATATATTTATGCCTAATAATGACAAATTGGCTGTAAAACAGTCTGGGACCGACACCGCGCAGCAACCGAGGACCGAAGGCCACTAATTTATTGTAGAGTTTACTTAAACAATATTAGCTCTACAAAACAACTATAACTAAAATAAGTGAAACAAGAAAAACGTCATAGAGATAAAGACTTTTTTGGATATAAACTGTTTTTCTGTTAATTGGGACAGTTTTTGAAAGACAGGGAGTATAAGGAACGTTAATAAAGGTAAATAAATATAATAATAAAATAGAATGAGAGAATGGGTGTTAAGAGAAACATAGATGTAAAATAAGCAGGAAAAATAATAAGGAAGAAAGGATAAACATATAATTTGGTATTAAAAATTGATAACATTATTAATTTCAGCAGTTTCTTTGAGATGATTAAATATAAGTATTTACATTGTTTTTGTCGTTACCTAAAAGGTCAGGTTAGGCCCCTGATTTATTACACTATAATTACTAAATAGACGCGGTATGCGACTCGCAGTTATTTGATGGACAAAAAGCCTTATAAAACCCTTACTTCCTAAACCAAAAGACAAGATCTTCCAAAATAATATTAATCCAATTTTTATGACGAATAAAGAATAAATCCATTGTTCAGTAACAAATTATTCACTTGTCTCTGACTACATCTCTGCATAATATTATGTGCTGAATTAACTGCCTGTGAATTTTTCGATTCTTTTGAATATTGTCTAGTCATATCTGCTTCAAGTCTCCTCGTGCAAAGATTCCTCGCTACTTCCTTTCTCACCAAGGAGAAATTTTTTATTATTTATAATAATAGAAGGAATCTTTGCGAATCACGAATAGCTTTTACATATTATTGTTCTTTTTTGTGAATGCTAGAAGTCACATTATCAGTTTGATGTTTCTTTTCTCCCTTTGCTACGTAGCATATTTCTATTATTTATTGCTTTCACCGGATCTATTGTATTATATATCTTTTAATTGAATTTTTTACTTATTTTATACAATTTATAGTACAAGTATTCTCTGCCTTCATTAGATATAAACAACGTCATTAAATCCATTCATAAAGCTTTCTGTTATTACATATTTTTTATTTGTTATACCTTATGCCATGCATCTGTATAAGTCTATATATATATATAATATATATATATATATATATATATATATATATATATATTATACAGCATTTGTCTTTCTACAATAATATAATTTAATATACATAGCCATATATAACCCAAAAAGCAAATAAAAGAAGTAAAAAAAAGTTAAAATAGCAAAACTATCTAAATAACTAAGCAAAACAAAGAATAATAATAAAATATTAAATATTGTATACTTTTGCCAATAAAAAAAACTTGTTTTAAAAAAAATAATAATAATAATATATATTATTATTATTATTATTATTACGACCGTTCAGTTATCACAGACAAATCCATACCTCACAATAGACTCGATATAATACTCCAAGATAAACAGCTCAGCACAACTTATCTCATAGAAATTGCCATACCCAATACTAATAATTTACAGAAAACCACCCAAGAAAAATTGCATAAATATATAGATCTCTCTTTCGAAATACAGTCCATGTGGAACATGTCCAAGGTTGAAACAGTCCCAATAGTGTTGTCATCTACAGGTGTCATTCCCAAATCTCTTCACCAGTACCTATCCCAGCTTGACCTAAAACCTAGTTTGTATGAGCAATTACAGAAAGCAGCGATAATGAACACAACACATATTTTTAGAAAATTCATCAGTTAAAAATAAAATAAAATAAAAAAAAGGAAGACTGCTTGACTTAGTCCGTACCTTCCTTTAACCAGTGGGAACATTGAGAATAAAACAATATATATCTGTGTGTGTCTATGTGGGTGGGTGTGGGTATAAACATACTGCAATATAAATTAGGTTAATTTCGTTTGTTTTAAGGACGAGTGGAGGGAGTCCGAAGTGGTGAGGTGAGCATTGCATCTTCTATAAAGAAATGAATAGTTCCGAGGTACCCTATACCCTATTTCTTTTCTTTTTTTTTGCACTCTACGCATTGCATCTTTCTTTAATTACTGAATACTGATTGTTTCAGAAGCTGAAAAAAGGAAAATGTAATAATAAATGGGTGCAAAGAATTCAAAAGATGTTACTATTAAAAAAGATAGTGTTCCTAACAAATTCACAACAGGATGTATTACAGCAGGTAATTATGAATTTAAATACAAATTATTTTTTATTATTTGAATAAATCTTACAAATTAATGTCTAGTGAGTTTTGATATTTGTGGGGTTGTTAATGATAATTTAATTGTTCAATACAAATATACTATAAAGACAATCATTTCAGAAAACCATGCCTACAACACTGTAGAGCTTAAGTGCAACTGTAAGATAAACTATCTTTACATTTCCTTACCTACCTCAGTATAAGGTAATTATACCTGTGATAGAATAAGGAAACGTAGTGTCGTATTGTGTTCACCCTAAAAATCCGAAACCATCATAATTATTTATTTCACGCATTTTTGTGACGCCCTTAGTGGTTTTCGTCATGCTGTCTGTGTGTGTATCTATGTCACGCATAAGAGTTGAAACTTAACACAAAAATCAATCATATGGTCTAGTTTATCTGCCCGGAGTATAATATTTTTTAGACGATAACAACCTATTTTGCTGAGACTTCTTTTTTTTTATTTTTTTACGCTTAAACCCGTAGGTCATTTTAGCGTTTTTTCCCTTACTCAAATCTCACTCAACTAATTCACCCCAGAGTTGTACACATCAAATCATCTAGGAAGCACACCCACCGTACATGGTGGCATATATGACTAGTTCACAGTGTGCCTAGTTCATCTAGCCCAACCAGACTCTATCCAAACTCACTGCTCTGGCTAGTGTCTGCGACTAGTTCACAGTGTGCCTAGTTCATCTAAACCAGCTAGACTCTAGCTAGGCTCACCGCTCTGGCTAGCGCCGACTACTAGTTCACTGTGTGCTTGGTCCATCTAGTCTTACTAGCTCCTACCACATTAGTCCCACTTGGCCCCGTCCTTCAACCATTCTTATTAATCTCATCAGCCCCTCTAGCATCATCAGACTTTAGCTAGGCTCACCGCTCTGGCCAGTCCAGTGCCACCCAACAGAGAACTCTATCACCCAGATGTCAGCGTGTACAAACTCATTCTTTAAGCCTGACCTGAAAGTCAAAGCTCCGCAGTGCTACTAGGAGACGTCTGTCTTCAAGAACCAAGCACTTCTGTTCCTAGTTACTTACGTTATTCGTGTCGCCGCCATCACTTTTACTGACGAAGTTTTCGGATATTCAAAGGCTCAGTATATCTTTCCGACCTTCATCTCCCCCAGCCCGCAGAACATTAACTTTTCGTAAGCTGGAGACAATGGAAACGTGGATCCAGACTTGTCTCAGATGAAACTAGATCTAACCCCGTATTTGCGTATTAGTGGCCAAAGTAAACCCTGGCTGGCCTTGAATTCAAGACCTCCAGAGTGTACAGTACAAGAAATAACCTCATATTGAGGTCCTCCCCCGGCTGGATTAGAACCCTCGACCTCCAAGTCGATAGGCAAGCGCTCTACTACTGAGCTACCGGACTCGGTATCATTTTTTTTAAAATTGAAAATTTATCCTATGGAGTTAAAATTTGACCCAACTTTGGTTCAACTCCAATGGAATCAATCGATCCACAATTTTTATTCTGATGTACAGCCTACAAAGAAGCGAAAACGTAGTACTACTATTTTTTACTTTGGATGATTTGTGAATTCTGAGGATGGTCTACCTGAGCGCTTTGAGTTATAGAAAAGAAACAAATATATTTATATATATAATATATATATATATATTATATATATATATATATATATATATATATATATATATATATATGAATCTAATAGAATCCTCTCATGTTTGCTTAAATTACTTATTTCGAGTTAAAAGAAACTTCACTGATTTAGATAGGTTTGAATAATTTTACTTTTACTCATTTATACCGTAAGTATAGGAAATATTCCGAGGTACCTACCAGATATTTTAATTTCCAGGAGAATCAAGAGATTGGCGAAATGATAACAATTACAAAAATGTATCGAATAAATTAATAAAGGCGCAATCTCTAAAAACTAATAATAAAGATATTCCTGCAAAGCCATCAACTTCAAATTTAGAAGATATTGCAATACGAGGTCCGTGTCGTCTGCAAAGTATAGGACAAAACAAGAAGAGCTATTTACAGCAGTTACTACAACATCGAGCTAAAGACGGCGCTGATGCAACAGTTACTACCAAAGCACTTGAAAGAGGAGATCCACAAAAAACAATAAAAGAAAATGGCTACCAAATGACCGTATCGAAAATATATAATAAGAAAGGAGTCTTTACGATCCTGAAGGCGTTTGTGACAGGAAAGGAAGAAAACTTAATTAGAGAAGTTTTAAACTCCAATCAACAGAAAGTATCAAAACCACCGAGTAATCCTCCTGTAAATATTAATAGCAGTACAGGAAATCCTTTACTTCAAAAACAATTTGATAATCAACCACAAAATAATTCCCTACAAATGAGAATATTACGGTAAGACTTACTTTAATTATTAGAGTTTAATCATGTATACTGCCATAATTTTAAATGACACAAGATAGAAGGGAGAGGGCAAAAAAATAAAATGTGTTAGGTAAAAAGATAGAATACAGAATATTCTAATCTAAGGTATTAAGTACACAAAATATGGTTTTAGGTCGTTCAAGGAACTCAAATTCATATTCGTATTTTAAATCCGAGGATCGTATTTAGTACGCTCGTTAAATACGGTTAAATAAGGTGTAAGATCCATGCGGAGGGAATTCAGTCGGGGATCTAGATCGATCCCCCCGATATGCATTAACAATATCTTTTTGTTAATGTAAAAACTTACTTTTTTAATGTCCTTTATAAAAAGTTACGAGGAGGTGAAAATAGCCTTGAGATGCGTCCTGTAAAGCTTGGTATACCAGTGACCGTTAGACTTGTCGGGGGCACTGCCGTGCTCCCAGATATTCTAATGAGCAATTTTTATATTAAGAAAATAATATGATTTATGAGACCAAATTTTTATCAAAATATCAAGCTACATAAATGTCTGGTATGGTTTTCGCAGCACAAAGCCATCACGTATCTGCAATAAATCAAAGGATGACTCTCTTGGTGAACACGCTATCCCGAGAAAATGTAGTCGTAAAAACTCAGACGTTTCTGTTATGTCTTACAACCGTGCTAAAGCAAGATTTGAAAATGGCTTAGAAAAAAAGACAGCCGGAAGGAATGAAGCCTTTAAACAATTAGAGGCTTTGGGACTAGGATATTGGAAAGACGATCAATGGGTTTGTATTTATTAAAGTCAAGTATAGGTTTTATTGGTTTGGTGAAACAGAAAATATGCTAAATGAGTATTGAATAAATATCAATATGAAGCAGATTGCTCTTTGTTCTTATAACAATTTGGAGCAGCACTTTTAGTCTATGATGTCAGTTTCCTTCTTTGATTTTGACTTTGCTCATCAATTCTCTTTAGCATAGACAATCCCAGATTAACTGGTCTTTATGCTAATTACTGTGCCCATGTATGTCTTTCATATAATTTTAAGGAATTACACTAGGGAGGTCTCTGAACGAATTTTACTATGACATAAAATTACGCAAATATCATTTCTTAAGAAAAAGTCTTGCCTGCCTTATATAGATTTATACGTTCCAATAATTCATACATACATGAAGTTATGTAAGAGTTGATTGTTTTCTTATGAAGATAAAGTAAAAAGTCACTCAAGAAAAAGAGGTGGCCGCAAAGCTGACAGCACAATACAAATTTGTATTGCAATACTTGAAAAAATGATGTGGAATGAACTAATCATATTTATACTAATCATAAAAATCAAATATGAACTAATCATATTTAAAACTAATCAAAAATTGTTTTGTAAGTTGTATACAAAACAACTTACTCAAAGTATTCACAAAGAACTTCTGATCTGGAAGACCCGCTCAAGCAGGCATGCCGTGGTGCTAAATTGCCCCTAATGGATACTATTTTTACTGTTCCTTTTTACAACGTAGGTATATAGGAAAAATATTGTGTTTGCAAAAAAAAATCAGAAACCGGTATTTCACCTGAATTATCCGTTTCAGGTGTTTTCACCAATTCTTGAGTGGTTCTCACAAAGTTTTCTATATGTATGTCAGTGTGTGTGTGCGTGTGTATTTGTCACCATCGTGTCTTCTAGAGTGCTTATGTTAGAGCGTTTAAACTTGGAACGAAAATCAATCTTAAGGTCTATTGGTGCTATCCGGAAGATAATTTTTAAGACGTCATTAACGCGCAATAGTGACTAAGCAAAAATTGATAAAACGCGTAAAATGGTTTTGACCGAATTGAGATTTGGCACGCATGTACTTATATATAAGACCAATATATGTGCTAAGTTTCATCTTATTATCAGCATTAGCTTAATTTTTATCAAATAACTTGTGTACGTTTTTTAAAAAATTGTAAAAAATAAAAAAATTATCCAATTTAGTTAAAATTTGGTACAAGTGTATCCGTTTACGTAGTAAATAAGATCATAAAAGTTAAGCACATCGAGTGAGATCAGTGCCTGGATGAGTAACTGCTGGAAATAAAATAAATATATTAAATATCTGAAAACGAGCTAAGCGAGTTCGAAGACGTGCATTAGTATGAATTTGGTAATATTTACATTCTGAGGACGAGCGAAGCGAGTCTGAATTAGTTGAGTGTTGCGAATACGATGTGGTAAGGAAAACGTACTAGGTAATACCGATTTTTTAATGATACTGACTCATTAAAGCCTTTTAATGACGTCCCATTTTACTGAATTAATAGTAAGTAAAATGACCAATAAACGTAACTATGTCCCAAGAACTAGGCATACTAAACCTTCTAAACTACAGCACTTCTCTAACCCTTACTACAGTCTAGAGATGTACTACTAACAAAGAGACTTATTCTTAGAGGGAGGATACATTAGCTCTTATTATTCCATGGTTAGCGTGGTACTATAACTGTTCATTAGTTTTTTTTTCTTAATAATTACAATTTCACGTAAATATTGCATTATTTTTCGACTATTTTGTCTAAGTAACTAACATGAATTTCAAATAAGTTGTAATTATTATCTGTCGCATATATTCTTTAAATACCTGTGTTGTATAAAGTGCATGTCACTAAAAAATGCCTGCCGTTTGAAGGGAGCATTTTAATATGTGCTCCGATAGGGGTTGAAAGGGTGTGGCGAATCTCTAGTCTCCCTTTAGGGAGACTCTAGTAGGAGTAAGTACTGTTATGGTACCCGCTGGAAACTGTCTCACGTCTAGGTCCCTTATCACTGTGTTATTCTACCTAAGTACTCCCTCTAAGTAGTAGCCTCTTTGACTACTAAAAAAAGCGAACCCTATTTTGGATGAGGGAAAAACAATAGGCATGAAAATGAAAATCCTTTAAAGGAATCAATTCCCTTGTAGGTGTCTAGGAAATAATGCGACGCCATATTTGATTCTGAGACCACGATCTTACAAAGGAAAAAGAAGTAATTAAGTGCAAAATGTTCTACATGTTAAATACGATTACAAATGGATAAGCTAATATCTTAGGTTAAAAATTAATTGTTCCACCCTTATTTAGGTTCCAACTAAAGTTGTCACACCTGCAATAACAGGACAACTTTCCTGTTCCGATAAAGACTTGACAAATTCATTTTCATTCAAAGCAAATTACTCAAGTACTCAAACTGGTTGTTCTGAAGTGAATAAATAGTTATGAAGTAATAGATGTAGTGTTGGTAACAATGTTCAATAAAAGCACTTTTTAAATATTATTATATTTCTTTATTTAATTACTTAATTATGTAATTTAATAAGACATCAATATGATGCATTTTTACTTTGCTTTATTTATACCGTAGATATAGAGGAAAGTATTTTTTTCCGGGTGCCTGTAAAATAGACACTTTACTTCCTCAAAAAAGTAGTTGAAATGCGTTTTTTACTGTCTGCGACAGTTTCGTTGTTTTTTACTATCGGCGACTGTAAAAAACTACGAAACTGTCGCTGAGAAGTTCCTCAAATGTCCACTAGGTTGGTGGTAGTAGTTTACTACAAGGTAATATAGTTATATATCTTCAATTGTTAATGATAGAAATAAATAAACGAAACTATTTAAAAATTTGATAAATACTTTAAGAAAAACACAATTTAAATAATAACTTACATAAAATAATAATAATACGACAGAGTGAAAAGAACCAAGACTAGCGTAAAAAGTTGTGACATCATTCAATAAGCTGTAACAAGCTCGGGGGCGGCACTAATAACAAAGCAGCAAGAGCGGGGTTGTAGACTCCAGAAGAGAGTCTACCAAGTGACGTCGAGCTTGTAGGGGTTTTTAAGGTTAAAAGTATTGTGTAATAAAAGACTTAACTAAGGTTGAACAAAAGATTATCTATTAAGGTTATTCTATATGATACATACCACGTAAAACTATGAGCTCTGAGAGCCCCAATAGAAACCTGACCCTAAGGCAACACTTCCTTGGGCGAAACTCTGTCTCCGACCTCCGTCGGTTAGCCCCGTCGATCGGTACCCTACCCCGATACTCCAGGTAACCCCCTCCAGTACACAAAGTGCTGATAAAGGGAAACATTGCCGAAAATATAGATAAAGAAAGAATATAACTAGCAATCTCTGTCTATTAATTAAAATAATTAAACTCTATCTATTATCAATAAATATTGACCGTCACATCCCTCTCCATCCCCTTAAGGACGAAGGGCCGTTATGCCGTAAGGTAAGGTCCTTAGTCCCATAGGTTGCCGAGGTGATGTGGGCCTTAATGAAGTACAGAGTGCTAGGTCCAGTGGGTTAGAGGAGGTGTCTCAACCCCTACTTATTCCACTTGTAGTGATTCCATAGTATCACACGTATAAAAATAATTTATTATAAAGTCTATGTGTCGGATACTCTTGCGCTAGTTCTGAATGCTTATGCAGGAGCTATTCCTAAAGGATCGTCGCGATGTTCGTCACCGAGACTTTCCCTAGGCCTCCTGTGTTTGCATTAGAAGCTGCACTCTCTGAATGCTTATCCAGGAGCTATTCCTAAAGGATCGTCACGATGTTCGTCACCGAGACTTTCCCTAGGCCTCCTGTGTTTGCATTAGAGGTTTGACGTAGAGTATAGAGTACGGACCAACTCTGATGGCGAAGCCTTGTTAATCATGATAAGATAATAACGAATTAATTACTTGATATTGATATATTAAGGATTAAGATGAATTTATTAAAAATTAAGATGAAAGTGAACTATTACAGTTTGTTTTATACCTCTCTAGGCAATGGACAGAGACTACTTGATAGTTACCAATATATCACTATGATATATTATTTCTAAAATAATGAAATAAGTGTAATTAATAATGTTAGATAGTATACCAGATAGAGAGTATCAGAGTGTGTATATACCAAATCGACAAATTTTGTTGTAAAATGTGAAGTTTGTGCCTTTCCCCTCTCCCTACAAGACGTTGCGGGCTGGAGTCGACTGGACTCGAGCTCGCGACGGCTGGCGATGGCAGGGGGTAACACCACATAATTTTAAAAATAATGACAAATTAAGGAAGGAAAGAAAAATTAATTTGTGTGCCTCAGGTTCAGTGTATGATCGTTCCTCTGACTAACGGTGCCTGATCGTTTGCTAATATAACATAATAATGCCAAAAAAAAAAAAAAAATAAAAAAAACTTAAAATGAAGAATTTAAGAATAAGGAAAAAATTGAGTACAATGTTCTGAATACTAAGAATGACGATTAACCAAAATTGTTCAAAATTTTGTTTTTCTATTTGTGTGTTTTATTTTTTATTTTTTTTTTTTTTTTTTTTTATTTTGCATTATTCTTATTATTTTTGATTAATCAATGACTAAAAGAAATAGTTCTCTAATTTTCATTTGTGATTTATGAAAAATTAATTTAATGACAGCAAATAATTGAGTTCAAGAATTAATTATAAGTTTTCGATCAGCACAACTGTCTTCTTATGGATTATTAACAATGAACATTGGTTTTTACATTTTTGTTGTCAATGTTTTAACTAAAAAAATATTGGCTATAAAGTAAATAATACATAAACAATCAATTGTTGTTATTAATTTTAAATTGTTACTTTATATACTTAGATTTTACCAAATCTATACAATACCCATTTCCTACATAGAAACATTCATATCCCAAATGGTAATTAATAATAATATAAATAGTAATTTCATTAATGCAAGAATGAATAAAAATAAAAAACTAATAATTTCAAATTATAAAAAGTTAAATAATAATTTATTGCATTTAATTCATTATTTAACTTTTTTTTTTTAAAAAACTAATTTAAAAAAATTAATGTTGATTTAAGGATAAAGAAAAATCACCCAAATTAAAACTATAATAAAAGTAAATAAAAACCAAATGAAGTGATAACTAACTAACTTCAACTTTATCTATATATATACAAAAAAAATTCACATTAACAACTCAAAACTTGTAATAATGTATTAAAAGGTTTATTAATGAAACACCCATAGCAACAATTATAGCAAAATAGTTACATAATAAGTAAGTAAATTTTCAAGTATTACAGTTTAAGTTTTAAATTAATTTCGTATTTGGCTGTTTCGAATTTTATAAATAAGTATCTAAGTTTCATTATATAATTATATTATTTGCTCTTTCCCTCAATTTATGTTTGTTTTATATTTTACTAATTATAAAATTCGTACTTTATTCGTATTTTCTTAAATGCTATAACAAACATAAGACATATCAAACCAATCTATGTCTCCTTATGCTGTAGATACCGTATAAGCAATTATTATTCATTGTGTATTTCTACAATTACAATACTTTCCCGTTAGTTTAGGGAATAAATTTTAAGCTTCTATCTTTACTATCTTTTATCTGCGTAAATTTAATAATAAAAATCAATCATAATTATTAATAGAGAAAAATTTGGAAGACTATTCATAAAGAAGCTTCCTAAGTTTCGAAATTGAATCTCTAATCAATTCATTTCATTTTAATCTATTTGCAAGTAATAACATGTAATTCAATATGAAATCATTTTAAAAGTGCAATATAATCTTATGTAACGTAATCTAATCCATTAAATTTATAAATTAATTATTAATTTGTGGTATAAAGGGTTAATAACTTTATTGTGAAATAAAACAAATAAGTAGTACAATATCGTTGATTATTTCGCGTAAGATAATTATTTTTAATTCGCTGAATGGACAAAAAGTAAATATAAAATATGTTTCACAAGCGCATTCCATACTTTCCTGTCGGTAGTCCATTCACCTGACCTCTCAGGTTGCAGCGTAAAATAAGATTTTATTGCTGATTTTTCAATACCTATTCGTTCTATTTTATGTCTTTTAAGAGTTAAACTTTAAAATATGTCAGTTTAATAATCTATTATTATTATTATTCATTTATTTACTTATTTATTTACCGAAATGAAATAATTTGTCAGAGAACTTAAACACATTCAATAAAAAAAACTCAAATTCAAGTGTAAATGTTTTTGAAAAAAAAATTATTAATCTCGATTTTGTTTCGAGATTATTAAGATATATACTACGGAAGCGTTGAGTTGAAACAAATGCCAGGTAGAAATAATGCTATAGTTGACATGAAGAAATCCATCCCATCTTCATATTTTAATTAATGAATTATAATTATTGTTACCAATTAAATTTCTCCAAAAAGTAAATATATTTATAAATAGTGCTCCATATCCCAATAAGTTATTTAATTCATTTGAACCTGAAAAAGAGTATATTAATATTTCGTTCTATACAAAAAAAGGAAAAAAAAACCATCATAGCTGAATCAACTATGGCCATGTCGTTTTGTGTGACATGAACAGGTTGGATTGCCAATTATACCATACTGACGTTTTTCTGGTATTGGCTTATGCTTTAAAAACGGTGTATAGGAACTCCCTTCAGTCTCTGTGCTGTTTGCTGAATTCTTTTTTAAACTTTCTTGTTGGGACTGAACAAGTGTCTGCATCGGTTCGTTCTTTACAGCTTGTAAGGTTGTTACAAGTACATTTAACTTAAATGAGAGTTGTATAATAAAATAACATAAAACTACTAAAGAAATCGTAATTGCTGAAAGCCATATTAGGTAAATTATATCTGATATAAAATCAGATCCAAAAATATTATTTGCAACAGGGTTGTGTAGTGATATATTATGAAGCATATGTGGATCTATTGTATTGGAGAGAACAAAATGTGGAGTACTCATAGTCCAATTTTCGTTATATAGGTCCAGAGATGTTTTAAATTCTGGGTGCATTGTTAAAGTATTTGTGCTCGCATAACGAATATTTGATGAAAATAAGAACATTTGTATACATTTTGCATTGTTGAGTATTCTATTTGTGCTTGTGGTAAAAGACATAAATTTGTAGACGAAGGATCACAATGTTTATTTATGCTAATAAATCGTATACTTTTGGTTGTTTGTTCGACCGCAAAATACTTATGTTGGTTATGTATCCTACATGTATAATTATGATATGCAAAAGGAATTGTTAAAAAGTTGTAAAATTTAAAATGTAACGTACTGGTCTTAATAGGTATATTTACTTTTAGCGCATCGCGTTTTCATTATATGTACATTCTGCTAACTCATAGATGTAATATTGGTCGATATATTTGGGAGATATGGCCAATTCTCTCCCGTGTTTATCGAGTTTAAGTTGTAATTTTACAAGATCTTGAGTCAATTGACTTGATGGTAAGAGAAATAAAGGAATTTTATTGAGTTTACAGTCTGATAAAATTGCATCATAATGGTGTAAAACTGTCATATAATGAATCAAATTCTGTACATTTATCATAGAGTTTAAAATGTCTATAACTTGCATATGCATTTCCTTTTGAATATTGTTATAGCAAATTCTACTTTATAGTTGGTTTTAATGAATTCCGAATTTAAAGAATTAATTTTTTGTGATATGACCTTTGTATAATTATTTAGTTGTTTTGAAAAATTTATTAAATCTTTATGATCTCCACTAATAAGTTGATGAATGTCATTAATAGCTGTGTTTACTTCGTTTTGATTGTGATACAAACTTTTGAGACTGCGCTTAGTCGCAACATCACAACAAAAGTCAAAGAAATCTCCAAACATTTTAATGCCCGACCCACTCTCTTTTGGTGAGTATGAAAGTAGGACTCAAACATTTTATAATTATGTGCTTCATTGTATAACATATCTTGATTAAACTTATTTTGCGATGATAAGATATTGAATAGGGTACACGCTTGAACATAAAAAGGTGATCCCTTTCTGTCTGAGTGGCAGAAACTTGAATTGTTAGGCGAGTGTACACCTGGTTGAAATGAATTAAGATCCCATTCTTGTTGATAAGTTAATGGAATCGTTGACTCATAAGGTATTATGTCTTTAAGATATAGATTATATGCTCCCGTTATTATGGCTGTATTAATATTGTCATCAAACGGACCTTCAGTGGCATTATAATTTGGTAATATGTAAAAATAAAAAGAGTAATAAGATTACAAGCATTTTGCTGTAAACTATATGAAACTTATACTTTGTATAATTATGAAAATACTTATACTTATGAAAATTTTATTTAAACAAATAAAACGGTATCTTATATTTTAAAAAAATTAAAAAAATTATTATTATATATTATTATATATTATGTTATATCCTTGTTATTATTACAGTAAATATTTATTATTTATCAATTTATTTATTTGTTTAAACTTGTATTTATGAATGTTGATAAGCTAAGTAATAAGCTAATAATTAAACAATAATAAGCTAAGTATTGTGTATATTAATTCGTCAATTTTTGTTTTGTAAATGTTAGTGTTTAGATAATTAAATAGAAACAAAAAAAAAAACTTGACCTTGTTATAATGAAGTACTAAAGATGTGCATAGCAACCAATATTCCTATAAAAACAGCTGGAGTTCTGTGTCGTCCTTCAATCTTCGATATTTCTCTCAGATGTATCTCCTACGAGTAATTCGTGTCATTCCACTAGAGGATGAATCGATTGTTTGTTGGAGAGTATTTCACATTAATTATAACAAACTTATTGGTTGACTGTGTCTCTAGGAATCAATAAAAAGGCATTAGCTGACATAAAACAAAAATCTTGTTATGACCCACAAAACGTCTTGACCTATTTAAGGAGGTGGGAGTAATAGTTGTTAGAGGAAATATAGGTGGGAGTAATAGGTTTTAGAGTAAATATAGGTAAAAAATAAAGGTAATCTCGAATCATGTTTGCTTACAAAAACGAAATAAGTCTAACTTTAAGTTGTAGGGGTCTGGCTAGCCTAGATGTAATTTATATATTTCATAGACCCACTAGGTGCTTAAATTAAGACTATTTGTGTTTGTATTATTCTTTTATTATCTTCATTTAACTTTATGTTTGGTACGGTTGTGTATTTATAATAATGTTACTGTAGCTTAGTTATGTTGTTTATGTTACAAGGTTTATGTTTAAGTAGTGTATATCACTGTATAGTTATTTTTATTTATTTTATTGATTTTTTGATTTATTATTTCATTTATTTCATTTATTTATTTATTTACTACTACAAGATTATAGAGGGAAAAATAAAAAAAGGAAAAAAAACAAATTGAAATAAAGGAAAGCAAATAATAACAAAACTTGGCCAGGTAGGCCTTTCAATCGAACCACAAATATCATAAAAGATTCGTTGCGAAATTTGTCATTTTCTCGTATAAAAAAATGCCTCCGCTGAGGGCAATCATTGTAATTTGTTTATAGTTAGTAAGGGCTGCAGTCCCTTGACAGAAGTAATAGCTATTACTGTATGTGTTTGTCTGTACTCATTAATAGTTTCCAGACATAAATATTCTAAAAGAATAACCTTATTTATTATGTCATTATTTAATTTAAAGAAAAAAAATAGTAACATAAGCTAGTAAATATAATATATTCCCGATGTTGTCATAACAGCCATTCTATTAATTTTTTATTATTTTTTTTTTATTTATACTTATATTATACAAATTTTATTCATATATATTTTGTCCTTATCATTTCTGTACATTTAGGGAAATTAAATAGCATCCTACAAACAACATTTAAAAGTTTCTCTTTTTTTTGAGAGAGAAAAAAAAACTTTACAAATTATGTTAAGAAAAAATTAATTAACTTAAAAATCCTGTAAATTCGTCTTAACGTAACTTATACTAAACCTAATAATTCATTTATTCATTTATTAATCAATTTATTTATTTATATTTTATTATTAACCTTTGCTTTTGGATTCAAAGATGCGAGTTCGCACTTTGTAGGGTTTCAATCTTTCTACATGAAATACGTCGGTAACATATTTACCATTCTTTTCGACCTCAATTTCATAGTTCAAATTAGATATTTGTTTAGATACTCTGTAAGGGCCTATATATCGACTCATTAATTTGCGTGTCTTTCCCGGTTTATAACCTTCCCTGGTGATTAAGACATATTCACCTGGTTTATATATTTTTTCCGTTCGATTTCTATCATAGTTATCTTTTTGTCTTTGTTGTCCGCGTTTGATTAAATTTGGTATTTCAGTTCTAATTTTGTCTAAAGTCTGCAGCTCTTTTAATAAGTCTTTATCCGTATCTGGAGGTAATATCGCTGCATCTATCGGTGTCTTAGGGTGGAACCCGTGGAGAAGGTAAAAAGGTGATTGTTTTGTTACACTATGTTCTGACATATTTAATGACAACAATAAGGGTTTTAATAATTGTGACCAATTATTTTGATTTTCATTAATAAAATGTCTTAATAAATCTTCCAAAGTGGAATTGGCTCTTTCCACCAAACCTTGGCTCTTAGGATGGTAACTAGTGGAAAAACAAAGATTTGTACCGACTGCCTTACAGAGGTCTTTCGTAAGTTGAGAAGTAAAATGCGTGCCTCTGTCGCACGATATCTTATCTATAATCCCATATTTATATATTAACTCGTCTAAAATGAATCTTGCAGCGGTTTTTGCGGAACAATCTCTACATGCTTTACCTATAATATATTTTGTGTTATAACATGCAGCTAAAATTATATATTGATTCCCGTTTGATTTTGGAAGAGGTCCTAAAAAGTCTATAGTAATATGGGAGAAGGGTTTTGTTCCCAAGACTGGTATGCTTTTTAAGAGTCCCTCTTGGCCGGTCTTTTTTGCCTTATTAATTTGGCAAGAGTTGCATGATTTTACATATTCTTTTGTCTGAGCTACCATATTTTTCCAATAGTATTTTATTTTAATTTTAGAGAGCGTTTTGGCTACACCTAAGTGACCCCCTGGACTTGGTGAGTCATGGTAAGCTTTGATAATTTTTTCTTGAAGGATTTGCGGTATTGCTACTGGATAGCTAGTTGAATAAGCGTTGTAGGACTTGTACCGTAATATATCTTCATTATCTATGTGATATTGCCTGGACTGTCTTGATATAGTTTGTCTGTTCCGTTGGATTAATTATTTCATTGTATATTTTACCAAGATATTCATCTTGTTTTTGTAATAATTGTAAATTTACCGTTTCTATCGCAAAAATCGTCAAATCTGCTGTATTATCGTCTTCTAAATCTGCTGTATCTTTATCTATCGGATATCTAGACAATGCGTCTGCTAAAAGGTTACTTTTTCCCTTTTTATATTTTAGTAAAATCAAACTCGTGTAATTTTAAAGCGAGACGATTAAGACGAGAATTTTGGTTTTTTATGTTTTTACAACTAGTTAAAATTTTGTGGTCGCTGTATACGTCCACATGTCTCCCAATTACGTAGTGACGGAAATAATTTAATGCGTACACCACGCTTAAAAGTTCGACTTCACTAGCGGAATAGCGACTTTCCGCTGAATTTAATTTTCTCGAAACGAAACAAACCGGATGCCAAGCTGATTTTTGGCCCGTAGGATCCAGAGGATCTGGATGATTTTGTTCCAATACTCCCCCTATTCCGTATTTTGACCATCAACTGTTATTCGAGTCTCTTTTGTGTCGTCAAAATGTCTCAAAACCGGAAATGTCACCATTTGTTCTTTTAACTTTCTGAACGCCTGGTCGTGGACGTCAGTCCATTTAAAGACAGTTTCCGTTGTTAATTTAATGAGAGGTATGCTTAGTGACGTAATATCTTTAATAAATTTCCTGTAATAATTTACCAAACCGAGAAAGGATCGTGTGTCCTTAACATTACGAGGTGTAGGAAAGTCTAAAACTTTCTATTTTTGACTTTGCTGGCGTGACTCCCATATTGGATATTTCGTGCCGTAAAATTTCAACTTTTTGGTAAAAAAAATGACATTTACTTGTTTTCAATTTTAAACCTACTTCATGGTCGTTGTAGGACTTTCCTTAAGTTGTTTAAGTGATCTTGGAATGAATTTCCCATTGTTATTATATCGTCTAAATAACAAAGTACCGCGTGCCATAGTAAATCGGCAAAAACCCTATTTATCGTTCTCGAAAATGCTGAACAAGCAGACATTAAGCCCATCGGCAGAGTTAAAAATTCGTATAAACCTTCACTACAAATAAAAGCGGTTTTTTGTATATCTTCCTCTCGAATTGGTATTTGAAAATAACTTTGAACTAAATCTAAGCTTGACATGTATTGTTTACCTGCTAATGCATCTAAAATTGAATCTACACGGGGCATTGGATATCGATCCGGTATTACATTTTCATTTAATTTTCTATAGTCGATCGTTAATCGCATAGGTTTTATTTCGGCCGTATTGTTATTTTTAGTGTTTTTTGATTTTGGGTTAGCTGACTCAGCTGTTTGGTCTAGTTTTTTTGGTACTAAGAAAGCTGGTGAAGCATACGGACTTTTGCTTTCACGTATAATTCTATTTTTTAACATAGCTTGTATTTGACGGTGTAGCTCTTTTTTTTCTGCCGCGCCCAACCTGTATGGCGGTGAATGTACAGGTTTGTCTGTTTTTAAATTAATCTCTACTGGTGGGACATTAGCTTTTCGAAAATCGTTAGCATCTTTTGCGAAAATATGTTTATATTGACTTAATAAACCTCTTACTTCATCGTATTGTTCAGGTGTTAAATCTGGATTAATATCAAAAGGCCTATCGGCTAAGTCATATAATATTTCTTTAGATAATCTTTTCTTTGGTAGTTCAATTGGACTTAGAGGTGGTATTTTATTTTTCTTCGAGTTCAGTACACCTACTTGTATTTTTTTATCAGTAATTATTGTAGCTATTTCTGAGTGAGGGTATAATAATTGTTGTTTGACTGAACTGTTATAGAGTAACGCTTGTTTATTATGTATATCGTATCGAGTGCAGATTATTCCCTTTTTATCTAATAAATGTTTGTTATATTCTACGTCACACACATGTATATCGCTATTGTTATTTTCTGCTGTTATGGTGACGAAAGCTTTTGGCGGTAGAATTGTAATATTTTTTTGTCCACTTTGCGTTACAACTAAATTGTGTATGGGACCTGCTTAGTTCTGAACTTTGTTTAATATTATCTTGTATTGAGTGCTTTGCAGAGCTTAGCTTTGTTTTCAAATTTTGATTATGGACTTGAACAGCTTGGAGCCAAGATTCTTTCATGGGAACCGAAAGTAAATTTGAACCGATATTAAAATTGATAACTTTTGTTTTAAAACAATGTCTGACGCCATATTGAATATGAAATGCGTTACCCAATAAAATTGGTACACATAGCGATTCCATAACATACACAGCCACATTAAAAGTGAATCCCTGTATGCTAAAGTTAATTTGAGTAGCACCTAAAATTTTAGCTTGAGATTGGTTTGCAGTAACCACAGTTACTGAAACATTAGAATTTATGTATTCTTTCGGTACTATGCTACTGTCGACGCAGCAAATATTTGCTCCAGTGTCTAAAAGGGCAGTGAGGGTTTTTCCCCCAAAAACTACATCAACGGACAAAGCCGTCGGAGCACCAAGTGATTGTGTATTGCCTAATATGGAAGGTAAATATGTTACACAATGTTGGTTACTAAAATTTTGTGGTTCAGTATTAGGAAGTTGGCATCTATTACCGCCTAAAAAAGGAATTGTATACTGTAGCCCATGAATCTCTTCTCGCTGTTTAGAAGTCAGTACTACTAACTGATTAATGGAGTCTTTCAACCTAGAATTTGGGTATTTAGATTATTAATATCTGAAGCATATTTAGCTAATTCATGCGAATTCATTTCAATGTATTCACATTTCGCGTCCTTGAATTTTTTCGGGGTAACCCTTCCGATTTTTTTATCACTCTGGGTCCCCTTCGTTACTCGTTTTTTGATCCATAGTTATATTTTTTATCTTTACCATTTCTAGAATTATTTTTATATCGTGGGCAAAACTCCGCAGTATGCGAATTTTTCCACATAATTGGCACGATATCTGTACCTGATTTAAATTATTCAAAGGGACCGTTTGTTGTAAAGGTTGCATATTTTGCGGCAAATACATTGGCAACGAATTACTATAAGTGACGGGTGTTGTAAAAGCATTATAACTATTATTATTAAAAGAACGAGACCGCTGGTTATAGTACTGTCTATTACCGCAGTCTTGTCTATTTGAGTGTTGTTGCTGATATCGATTATTAAATTGTCTATTATTATAACTACCTGTAGGTGTAAAATAACCACGTCGATTTGAATTAAAATTACTCTGATATCTTAGTTGATGGTGGGGATTAAAATTATTAGTCCCATTCCTTGTATTATAATTATTATTATTGAAATTATTACCTTGATTATATTGTCTATTTACGTTTTGTTGTTTATTCCAAAAGTTGATCTTTGGTTTCTCTTACTTTGGCTATAATTATATTTTTGACCTTTATTTTGACTATTTGTATGCGGGTTACTCTTATCTTTTGGTGTGTTTTGTTGTTTTAAAGAATCTCCAGACATAGTAATCGATAAACTGGCTACTTTATCTTCCAGAGCTTTAATTGCTGCCTGAGTCTCGGCATTAAGCTTACTCGTGGAAGCCAGGGCTTGTTCATGCATATTCACTCTATTTTGCCTGATTAAAGTATCCGACAGATAACGTTCGACATTATCGTCTAACTGTCTTAACGTCTTATTATCATGTATAGAAATTTTGTCGTATATAGATTGATCCATTCCTCTTAGTATATGCTCTAAAATAGCAGATTCAGACATAGTACTGTCCGTTTGGTGGCATAATTCAATAACCTCCCCAATATAACTTTTAATGTGCTGATTAGGTTTCTGAATTAGCGCTCCTAACCTTAATTTTAATAACAACGTATTTGTTGGTCCGGCATATTGCTTATCTAAAGCGGTTTTAATGCTAAGCCACGTTAAGGTTTCATTAGCGGTTGTCGCCTCTAGCTCTAACTTATTATAAAAACGCAGAGCTGGGCCCTCTAAGTAAACTGGTAAATATTGTACCATTTGGTCCTGCGACCAATTATTAACTTTTGACGCTCGCAAAAATCTTACAAGAAAAGCATCCCAGTCACAGTTCTCCCCAGTA
>JACMZG010001870.1:25400434-25476742 GCA_018340805.1 Microvelia longipes
AAAACGTCTTGACCTATTTAAGGAGGTGGGAGTAATAGTTGTTAGAGGAAATATAGGTGGGAGTAATAGGTTTTAGAGTAAATATAGGTAAAAAATAAAGGTAATCTCGAATCATGTTTGCTTACAAAAACGAAATAAGTCTAACTTTAAGTTGTAGGGGTCTGGCTAGCCTAGATGTAATTTATATATTTCATAGACCCACTAGGTGCTTAAATTAAGACTATTTGTGTTTGTATCATTTTTTACTATCTTCATTTAACCTTATGTTTGGTACGGTTGTGTATTTATAATAATGTTACTGTAGCTTAGTTATGTTGTTTATGTGCACAAGTTTTATGTTTAAGTAGTGTATATCACTGTATAGTTTATTCATTTATTTCATTTATTTTATTGATTTTATTTATTTCATTTATTTTATTTATTTTATTTACTACTACAAGATTATAGAGGTAAAAATAAAAAAAAAGGAAAAAAAAACAAATTGAAATAAAGGAAAGCAAATAATAACAAAACTTGGCCAGGTAGGCCTTTCAATCGAACCACAAATATCATAAAAGATTCGTTGCGAAATTTGTCATTTTCTCGTATAAATAAAAATGTCTCCGCTGAGGGCAATCATTGTAATTTGTTTATAGTTAGTAAGGGCTGCAGTCCCTTGACAGAAGTAATAGCTATTACTGTATGTCTTGTCTGTACTCATTAATAGTTTCCAGACATAAATATTCTAAAAGAATAACCTTATTTATTATGTCATTATTTAATAATTTAAAGAAAAAAAATAGTAACATAAGCTAGTAAATATAATATATTCCCGATGTTGTCATAACAGCCATTCTATTCATTTTTTATTATTTTTTTGTTTATTTATATACTTATATTATACAAACTTTTATTCATATATATTTTGTCCTTATCATTTCTGTACATTTAGGGAAATTAAAATAGCATCCTACAAACAAACATTTAAAAGTTTCTCTTTTTTTTGAGAGAGAAAAAACTTTTACAAATTATGTTAAAGAAAAAATTAATTAACTTAAAAATCCTGTAAATTCGTCTTAACGTAACTTATACTAAACCTAACAATTCATTTATTCATTTAAATCAATTTATTTATTTATATTTTATTATTAACCTTTGCTTTTGGATTCAAAGATGCGAGTTCGCACTTTGTAGGGTTTCAATCTTTCTACATGAAATACGTCGGTAACATATTTACCATTCTTTTCGACCTCAATTTCATAGTTCAAATTAGATATTTGTTTAGATACTCTGTAAGGGCCTATATATCGACTCATTAATTTGCGTGTCTTTCCCGGTTTATAACCTTCCCTGGTGATTAAGACATATTCACCTGGTTTATATATTTTTTCCGTTCGATTTCTATCATAGTTATCTTTTTGTCTTTGTTGTCCGCGTTTGATTAAATTTGGTATTTCAGTTCTAATTTTGTCTAAAGTCTGCAGCTCTTTTAATAAGTCTTTATCCGTATCTGGAGGTAATATCGCTGCATCTATCGGTGTCTTAGGGTGGAACCCGGAGAAGGTAAAAGGGTTTTTTTAGTTACACTATGTTCTGACATATTTAATGACAACAATAAAGGGTAAATTATTTTGATTTTCATTAATAAAATGTCTTAATAAATCTTCCAAAGTGGAATTGGCTCTTTCCACCAAACCTTGGCTCTTAGGATGGTAACTAGTGGAAAAACAAAGATTTGTACCGACTGCCTTACAGAGGTCTTTCGTAAGTTGAGAAGTAAAATGCGTGCCTCTGTCGCACGATATCTTATCTATAATCCCATATTTATATATTAACTCGTCTAAAATGAATCTTGCAGCGGTTTTTGCGGAACAATCTCTACATGCTTTACCTATAATATATTTTGTGTTATAACATGCAGCTAAAATTATATATTGATTCCCGTTTGATTTTGGAAGAGGTCCTAAAAAGTCTATAGTAATATGGGAGAAGGGTTTTGTTCCCAAGACTGGTATGCTTTTTAAGAGTCCCTCTTGGCCGGTCTTTTTTGCCTTATTAATTTGGCAAGAGTTGCATGATTTTACATATTCTTTTGTCTGAGCTACCATATTTTTCCAATAGTATTTTATTTTAATTTTAGAGAGCGTTTTGGCTACACCTAAGTGACCCCCTGGACTTGGTGAGTCATGGTAAGCTTTGATAATTTTTTCTTGAAGGATTTGCGGTATTGCTACTGGATAGCTAGTTGAATAAGCGTTGTAGGACTTGTACCGTAATATATCTTCATTATCTATGTGATATTGCCTGGACTGTCTTGATATAGTTTTGTCTGTTCCTGTTGGATTAATTATTTCATTGTATATTTTACCAAGATATTCATCTTGTTTTTGTAATAATTGTAAATTTACCGTTTCTATCGCAAAAATCGTCAAATCTGCTGTATTATCGTCTTCTAAATCTGCTGTATCTTTATCTATCGGATATCTAGACAATGCGTCTGCTAAAAGGTTACTTTTTCCCTTTTTATATTTTATAGTAAAATCAAACTCGTGTAATTTTAAAGCGAGACGATTAAGACGAGAATTTTGGTTTTTTATGTTTTTACAACTAGTTAAAATTTTGTGGTCGCTGTATACGTCCACATGTCTCCCAATTACGTAGTGACGGAAATAATTTAATGCGTACACCACGCTTAAAAGTTCGACTTCACTAGCGGAATAGCGACTTTCCGCTGAATTTAATTTTCTCGAAACGAAACAAACCGGATGCCAAGCTGATTTTTGGCCCGTAGGATCCAGAGGATCTGGATGATTTTGTTCCAATACTCCCCCTATTCCGTATTTTGACCCATCAACTGTTATTCGAGTCTCTTTTGTGTCGTCAAAATGTCTCAAAACCGGAAATGTCACCATTTGTTCTTTTAACTTTCTGAACGCCTGGTCGTGGACGTCAGTCCATTTAAAGACAGTTTCCGTTGTTAATTTAATGAGAGGTATGCTTAGTGACGTAATATCTTTAATAAATTTCCTGTAATAATTTACCAAACCGAGAAAGGATCGTGTGTCCTTAACATTACGAGGTGTAGGAAAGTCTAAAAATACTTTCTATTTTTGACTTTGCTGGCGTGACTCCCATATTGGATATTTCGTGCCCTAAAATTTCAACTTTTTGGTAAAAAAAATGACATTTACTTGTTTTCAATTTTAAACCTACTTCATGGAGTCGTTGTAGGACTTTCCTTAAGTTGTTTAAGTGATCTTGGAATGAATTTCCCATTGTTATTATATCGTCTAAATAACAAAGTACCGCGTGCCATAGTAAATCGGCAAAAACCCTATTTATCGTTCTCGAAAATGCTGAACAAGCAGACATTAAGCCCATCGGCAGAGTTAAAAATTCGTATAAACCTTCACTACAAATAAAAGCGGTTTTTTGTATATCTTCCTCTCGAATTGGTATTTGAAAATAACTTTGAACTAAATCTAAGCTTGACATGTATTGTTTACCTGCTAATGCATCTAAAATTGAATCTACACGGGGCATTGGATATCGATCCGGTATTACATTTTCATTTAATTTTCTATAGTCGATCGTTAATCGCATAGGTTTTATTTCGGCCGTATTGTTATTTTTAGTGTTTTTTGATTTTGGGTTAGCTGACTCAGCTGTTTGGTCTAGTTTTTTTGGTACTAAGAAAGCTGGTGAAGCATACGGACTTTTGCTTTCACGTATAATTCTATTTTTTAACATAGCTTGTATTTGACGGTGTAGCTCTTTTTTTCTGCCGCGCCCAACCTGTATGGCGGTGAATGTACAGGTTTGTCTGTTTTTAATTAATCTCTACTGGTGGGACATTAGCTTTTCGAAAATCGTTAGCATCTTTTGCGAAAATATGTTTATATTGACTTTAAACCTCTTACTTCATCGTATTGTTCAGGTGTTAAATCTGGATTAATATCAAAAGGCCTATCGGCTAAGTCATATAATATTTCTTTAGATAATTTTTCTTTGGTAGTTCAATTGGACTTAGAGGTGGTATTTTATTTTTCTTCGAGTTCAGTACACCGACTTGTATTTTTTTATCAGTAATTATTGTAGCTATTTCTGAGTGAGGGTATAATAATTGTTGTTTGACTGAACTGTTATAGAGTAACGCTTGTTTATTATGTATATCGTATCGAGTGCAGATTACTCCTTTTTATCTAATAAATGTTTGTTATATTCTACGTCACACACATGTATATCGCTATTGTTATTTTCTGCTGTTATGGTGACGAAAGCTTTTGGCGGTAGAATTGTAATATTTTTTGTCCACAGTGCGTTACAACTAAATTGTGTATGGGACCTGCTTAGTTCTGAACTTTGTTTAATATTATCTTGTATTGAGTGCTTTGCAGAGCTTAGCTTTGTTTTCAAATTTTGATTATGGACTTGAACAGCTTGGAGCCAGATTCTTTCATGGGAACCGAAAGTAAATTTGAACCGATATTAAAATTGATAACTTTTTTTTAAAACAATGTCTGACGCCATATTGAATATGAAATGCGTTACCCAATAAAATTGGTACACATAGCGATTCCATAACATACACAGCCACATTAAAAGTGAATCCCTGTATGCTAAAGTTAATTTGAGTAGCACCTAAAATTTTAGCTTGAGATTGTTTGCAGTAACCACAGTTACTGAAACATTAGAATTTATGTATTCTTTCGGTACTATGCTACTGTCGACGCAGCAAATATTTGCTCCAGTGTCTAAAAGGGCAGTGAGGGTTTTTCCCCCAAAAACTACATCAACGGACAAAGCCGTCGGAGCACCAAGTGATTGTGTATTGCCTAATATGGAAGGTAAATATGTTACACAATGTTGGTTACTAAAATTTTGTGGTTCAGTATTAGGAAGTTGGCATCTATTACCGCCTAAAAAAGGAATTGTATACTGTAGCCCATGAATCTCTTCTCGCTGTTTAGAAGTCAGTACTACTAACTGATTAATGGAGTCTTTCAAACCTAGAATTTGGTATTTAGATTATTAATATCTGAAGCATATTTAGCTAATTCATGCGAATTCATTTCAATGTATTCACATTTCGCGTCCTTGAATTTTTTCGGGGTAACCCTTCCGATTTTTTTATCACTCTGGGTCCCCTTCGTTACTCGTTTTTTGATCCATAGTTATATTTGTTATCTTTGCCATTTCTAGAATTATTTTTATATCGTGGGCAAAACTCCGCAGTATGCGAATTTTTCCACATAATTGGCACGATATCTGTACCTGATTTAAATTATTCAAAGGGACCGTTTGTTGTAAAGGTTGCATATTTTGCGGCAAATACATTGGCAACGAATTACTATAAGTGACGGGTGTTGTAAAAGCATTATAACTATTATTATTAAAAGAACGAGACCGCTGGTTATAGTACTGTCTATTACCGCAGTCTTGTCTATTTGAGTTTTGTTGCTGATAACGATTATTAAATTGCCTATTATTATAACTACCTGTAGGTGTAAAATAACCACGTCGATTTGAATTAAAATTACTCTGATATCTTAGTTGATGGTGGGGATTAAAATTATTAGTCCCATTCCTTGTATTATAATTATTATTATTGAAATTATTACCTTGATTATATTGTCTATTTACGTTTTGTTGTTTATTCCCAAAAGTTGATCTTTGGTTTCTCTTACTTTGGCTATAATTATATTTTTGACCTTTATTTTGACTATTTGTATGCGGGTTACTCTTATCTTTTGGTGTGTTTTGTTGTTTTAAAGAATCTCCAGACATAGTAATCGATAAACTGGCTACTTTATCTTCCAGAGCTTTAATTGCTGCCTGAGTCTCGGCATTAAGCTTACTCGTGGAAGCCAGGGCTTGTTCATGCATATTCACTCTATTTTGCCTGATTAAAGTATCCGACAGATAACGTTCGACGTTATCGTCTAACTGTCCTAACGTCTTATTATCATGTATAGAAATTTTGTCGTATATAGATTGATCCATTCCTCTTAGTATATGTTCTAAAATAGCAGATTCAGACATAGTACTGTCCGTTTGGTGGCATAATTCAATAACCTCCCCAATATAACTTTTAATGTGCTGATTAGGTTTCTGAATTAGCGCTCCTAACCTTAATTTTAATAACAACGTATTTGTTGGTCCGGCATATTGCTTATCTAAAGCGGTTTTAATGCTAAGCCACGTTAAGGTTTCATTAGCGGTTGTCGCCTCTAGCTCTAACTTATTATAAAAACGCAGAGCTGGGCCCTCTAAGTAAACTGGTAAATATTGTACCATTTGGTCCTGCGACCAATTATTAACTTTTGACGCTCGCAAAAATCTTACAAGAAAAGCATCCCAGTCACAGTTCTCCCCAGTAAATTTTCCTGGATCACAGAAGGGTGTTTTAGATTTTGATTGATTTTGTAGTTCGTTTGGCATGATTGTGTGGTTTTTGTAAAACGATTTAACAAAATTTACTACCCGTTTACGCAAAGTTTGAGCGTTACCCCCAGTCTTCAAGTTATGTTTTTAGATATGCGATAAGATTTGTCTTTTTGATTTTATAAACCCACGAAGTTTTAACATGCTTATCGTAAGGTGGTTGAGGAATAGGAAATTGAATACTTGTGTCCGAGTCCCCTTCGTAACTAGGTATACTAGGAGTGTCTGACGTATGGAGGAATTAGAATCTAAAATATCCGAGTCCAAAGAATCGTCCGGAGGATTTGACATTAATCAAAGGACATCAGAAGGTTAAGGTTGTTACTAAAGGACTAATATAATAAGTTGTCACAAAACAAAACATAAATGAAAATGCTATAAAATATAATACCAATAAAATAAAGCATTAATAAAAAACTTATAAAGATATAAAGTTAATGAATGTATGTTGAAATACAAATCTACCATCAAATTAAAATAAGTTAATTCGAACAATTAAAAAAAATTAAGACAATTATTATTATAAGTCTCACTTATCTCTGTATTTATTCTTTTTCTTTTTTTTTGCATGTATATATTATTTTCCCAAATAATATGTAACGTTATACATCATCTTAATATTTTATTTATACCAATTATTATAACAAATATTTGAATTAATATTTGTATTAATGTACCATTTTATAATGGTAAATATCGTAATTTTTGTATTGGGTATACAAAAATATATAAAAATATATATACGAAAGGATAAAAATTGATAAATTAAAACAAAATTAATTAAATTATTAATAAAAAAAGAATTCACTTACACTTATCAATTCACTTACACCACGAGAGAGTCCGCTGGGTTCTTGATCATAGGAAGCAGCACGTCATAAGTTTAAGAAGTACTTTGAAGAAAGAAAAACGTAAAGATACAAAAACTCGTAAAAACTCAAAAGGTACAAAAAACGCCAAGGGCCAGGTTCCGTTGTGGTACTTAAAAAACAGGGAAAAGTTAAAATACATTATGGAAAAGAAAACTTATTTAAAATAAAAACATGATTAGTAGCAAGTAAAAATCGGGATGATTTTGGGCCTCCACCAATGTAACAAGCTCGGGGCGGCACTAATAACAAAGTAGCAAGTGCGGGATTGTAGACTCCAGAAGAGAGTCTACCAAGTGACGTCGAGCTTGTAGGGGTTTTTAAGGTATAAGTATTGGGTAATAAAAGACATAACTTAGGTTGAACAAAATGGATTATCTATTAAGGTTATTCTATATGGTACATACTACGTAAAACTATGAGCTCTGAGAGCCCCAATAGAAACCTGACCCTAAGGCAACACTTACTTGGCGAAACCTGTCTACGACCCGTCGGTTAGCCCCGTCGATCGGTACCCTAACCCGATACTCCAGGTAACCCCTCCAGTACACAAAGTGCTGATAAAGGGAAACATTGCCGAAAATATAGATAAAGAAAGAATATAACTAGCAATCTCTGTCTATTAATTAAAATAATTAAACTCTATCTATTATCAATAAATATTGACCGTCACAAAGCCAAGTCGTAGGTTCCCAATAATGCTTGTAAATGAGGTCTTGGCGGTTTCACTTTGTAACTTGGCTATTACGCAGCACACACAGAAATGCATAATAAGCTTATTAAATAGGCTGTTTTAATAAGCGCGATTTCTGTGAGACCTGGCATGTAGTTCACATTTTGTCCACCAGGGACCTCATATATTCACAAGCATTATTGGGAACCTAAGACTCGGCTTATTCAATGATCTCACAACTTTTTACGCTAGACTTGGATCTTTTTTTATATGCAAGTGTTTTTTTATATTACTTTACTGTAAACATTTAAACTTCATAACATTACGTGCAATTCAAGTTAAAAGCAGTTATGTTTTATCGTTTGAACGAATAAAACTTTACTACCGAATATTTCAGTGAATATTTACTACCGATTCACGCATATTGGCTGATCCCTAAAACTGGTTGTAAATATGAATTAATATCTCAATTCATATTTTGCACTCTCTTAATTTTTAAAAAATAAAATATAATTAATCCAATTAAAATGTCTAGACTGGCTGAAATTTATAATTAATTACTGTGTATTGTTCGGATCTGGTGCGTTCATATTTTTTCTTCTTAATAAGATCTTGTAAAATAGTTGGTAAAAGTAATAGTTTAATAAAGTTAATGGTTTGTAACAAATAAACACAAGAAAATAAGATTTTTTAGTATTTTTATTTGATAAGCTGAGTCGCAAAACTAAAAAATTTCATCTATCGTGTCAAATTTTAATAAATTTAAAATATAAAAATTTCCTTTGGGGTAGATTTGTTTAAATTCAAATCTGCCTGAATCTAATTAAATCTAATTTTACAAACGTACTTGCAACTCATAAAATGATAAATTCATGATTTTGAGCTATGAATTGCATTTATTTATACATAATTGTAAGCCATGATTCATGATGGCGGGAACAGCACGTAGTTTTTGCCTTTTTAATAAGCAGTAAGGCTTTAAAACATAAGATTAAAAGCTCAGAATCTCTAAGACTACCGGGTGTGTGGAGATTCATCAATTATAAATTAGTTTAAAAAATCAATTCTGTGTCTGGCTCCGTGGCCGTGTAATTGCACGCTACCGGCAACAGAAATCTTGTGTTCGCAACACGGTCTATGCTCTCACATTATATGAATAATATGAATATGAATAGCAGCGAAAAACAGGCTCGTTTAATTCATTTTTGGATTGAATAGAAATGTTCCTTTTGTTAATAATAAAATGTTAGGTTATGCTAATAGACAAATAATATTAAACTAAATTATTGAGTAAATTGATATTGTAGGTTCATCAATTATAAATTAGTTTAAAAATACCGGTCGCTTCACGGCGAAGCCCACTCGGGCAGCTCTGAGCCTCTCGAAAATTCACTAGAATCAATTCTAAAGCGATCGCTATCGGCAACGGAATCTAGTGTTCACAGCTCAATCTATGCTCTCAGATTATATGAATAGTAATTAATAAAAAAAAAGAGTTCCCCACCCTTATTAATACTTTGAGAATAGTGTATTGCACCAAAAAGCCTTAAAAACGACATTTTTTTATATTTATTTATTGAATCGATTATATTATTGGCTCTGTATTTGTAATCAGAGCGATGTGTCACTAGTAAAAAAGAGAGAAGAATGCGTATTGAAAATGTATCTTTTGTATATATCAGTGGTTTTTCAAACAATATTGGTTTTTGTCGAGCTTAGAACTGAACGGTATTAACAGCTTCATAGTCTCCAGGGTATACTGCATATTCTTTGTTATAAATAAATAAATAATAAATAAATTTGCAGTTATAAAATACTTGTACTTGATTTTCAATTCGTGTTATTCTAACAAATACATGCCTGGTCAGCTATAAGCTGTGGTACCCTCTTATCAGGGTTTGGGTTGCTATATCCTACCTTTGCTATTAGTTCAATCCTTCCCATAAATTACCTTACTCATCGTATATTATATTTTCTTATTATATTTCCAATTTCAACTCTTCCTTTATTAATTTTTCTTGTGTTTAATTAATTTTCATAATATTCATTATTTTATAGTTCTATAATTAATTAATTTCAGGAATAAAACATAACATAACTTTGAGTAACAAATTTAATATGTAAATAACAGAAAAGACATGCCGGAAAAAAATTAAATACATCATATAAATTATTGGTATTCTTGAGACTTAATATTTAATTAATAATATTTAATTAATATTATTAAAATTATATAATTAAAATATTTAATTAATATTTTATTAATAAATATTTTAACACATAAATAAGAAACTAAACTAAAATCTTAAATTGTAATTTGAATAAGTAATAACATTTTATAAAAGAAATTATTAAACTAAAATGGTTCTTTAACCTAATCTAATTAATTTATTAATAATTGATTTATATAAAGATTTTAGAAAGGATTATAACTGATGTGGACTTTTCTTACCATCTAAAACATATCTAATATATTTATAAAACTGAAATTGCATGCAAATTTTAAATTTACTTTTTTTTGTTAAATATATTGTTATTATATTACATTTTATATTTTATTGTTATTTTGTATTATAAATATAAATAAACAATAAATGAATCGTTTATTTATATCTAAATATATGTTTTAGATATAGATAATTTTTGAATAGATGGATTAATAAATAGATTATAAATAATTTACTAATTTAATTATAATAATCAAACAAACATTAAAATAGACATTATTAAAGACAATATTTTAACTAAAACCATAGTAGCTATGATTTAATATTATTATAAATATTAGTATTACTATTACAACCAAATATTTTTATATACATCTGTAATTTTTGACCATTCTCTCCTGTCCCTTGCTATACTTTTTGCCACGTCTCCTGGCCACAAATTCCATTTAAATTTATTTATTAAATCGATTATATTATTGGCTCTGTATATGTAAGCAGAGCGGGGAACCCACCCGATTTCCCCACCCTTATTAATACTTTGAGAATAGTGTATAGAACCCGACCGATATATTTTATTAATATATAATTTTAGATATAATTTTATTAATCACTATTCATGTAAATGCCTGTTGCATCTTTTGTTATATCAGTGATTTTTCAAACAATATTGGTTTTTGTCCGAGCTTAGAACTGAAAGGTATCAACAGCTTTTTATTCAAGACTAGGGTATGTATATTATTTGTTATAAGTAATCGCAATAAATGGAGTATTGTAGTATTTTATGACATAAATGTTATACATAACTATAATAGTATAAAAGAAAAGCTCAAGTTAAACATTATAAACTAAAGCTCTAACTATTAACGAACCATAAAACTAAATTTAACAGTAAAGATTAGGAACTTTCTATTTTCAAATTTAATTTGACTTTATAATTTTAACAGCTAACCTAAAAGAAAGTTTTCTAGTGCATTATATTTCTTCTTCACCTGAATTAAATTTATAATGCAATAAACAAACTTTTAAAAGCCACTAAGTAGTTAAAAAATTCTGGCGCGGTCGTCTGCATGCTGGGTGGATTTCCTTTGGAATGCGTGCTTCCGTGCTTAACAACTCTATTTTCTTCCTTAAGGATCCAATTTATGCTTTATAGCTTCACCAGTCAATCAATTATCAAGCAAACCATTACTCATTTTTCTGTATTATTTAAAGAAATAACTATCATATTTATGTTTGTTATACAAAAGAATGTCTCTAAAATTGGAATTGGCAGTGAACAACATATATATATAATATATATATATATATATATATATATATATATATATATATATATAATATATAATATATATATATATAATTATATATATATATATATATTTGTGCCATTCCCTCCATTGCAATTCCCTCTCCGATTTCAAAAAGTGCTCTTCGGTAGCTGATCATTGTGCATCGTCCCGTGTTTTGTATATTTTTGTCTTTATGAATAGAGTTTTATATGATCTCCGTGGGACTTCAGTTTTCTTATATATTATATGACCTGACTCAATGGGTCCTTACTGTTTTTCTTCGAATGTATATGTGTTTGTTTTTTTCACCACCTCTTCGCTCTTCAATTATCTTTAATCTTTGTTTTTGTCATCTTTATTCTATTGTGTGTGTCTAAGTCCTAGTCTCTATCGTCAGAATCTGATTAGTTCTACTTTCATTCAACTATAGTAGTGTCAAATCTCATATGAATTTCACATACCGGCCATCTCATATTTGTGGCCTAGCTAAAGTAGCCTTTTTAAACCTCTGTTAAGTCAAGGCACGGTCGCAAGTCCGTGGGTGCGAGTATAACTTTTGGTCGTCTACAGCTTGACACCTACCTTTAACTAGTCTCCATAGCCATTCCCTTTCCGTTTTTAAGAAGTGCTCTTCGGTAGCTGGTCATCGTGCATCGTCCCGTGTTTCTTTTTTCTATGTGTTTATGTATATTTTTGTCTTAATGAATTAGAAAAACGTATTTTTTCGTAATAAGGGACCTTTAAAACGGGTTTTCATCATGGTCCAAGGTTCGACTTCCGCTTCGACACCTATAACATTAGCGAATTTTTCCAAAGGTAATTCGCTAAAACCAGAAATTCGCTCAAAAAATGGTACCTAAAACAAGTACTTTTATTGGTACCTAATACTAGTTAACCTTTTTATTTTCATTTGGTATTAAGTTGTGAATTTAAGTACTTTTAATTGTAAAATGATGTTGGTCTAATAATAATTCGTGAGAGATTTTTATGACTTTTTACATTTTACTAACTTTTTAACTTTAACTTTTATAGGTTTTACATTTTCGTATAACTTATATTGCCGTATTTTAATATCTGCTTATGTATATATCTTACTGTTAAATATTGAAATTAGTTAGTACATGAAGTAACTATTTATTTCATGTAATAACGAAAACAACCAGTTAAATCATAAAATATACCATTATATACAGTGCCGGACTGGCCAAGGGGGGAGGGGGGCTGCCCCCTCTGGGCCCTCAAAGTTAGTTTTTTTTTTAATAAAATTAATATATTTTTTATTTTTTATACGCTATAAGAAATAAATTACTATAATAACTGGGGCCCTAAATGAAGGAGGAGTCCGTTTAAGAGGCCCTATAGATTTTCTTATTAGTTGTTTGATGTTTAGGTTCATTTATGGTGAATGCAAGTAGAGGAGGAGGTTTAATATAGTAAGTTTTATTATTCCATCTGATTGGCATTTGCTCCTGTTGACAGTGCCATTTAAAAAAAAAGGTGTTTTCATACAATGCATGAAGCATGTTCATTGGAGCTACAAGTAGTTCAGAGCTTGTTGATATGGAAAATAAAACCACTTCTAATACAATTTAAAATATACAGGCTCTGTATATAGGAATAAATACAGGCCCTCGGCTCATAACTGCAAAGCGAAGTTGGCCCTTGAGGCTCAGGGGTCTCAGACCCTGGGCCCAAGGGCTTTTGTTGGTGCAAGGGGCCCCCGTGTAGCCACCTTTCGGCCACATAGTTATTGTTTCGCATTATCTCTTATATTATTATAATTTATTGTTGTTATTGAAGGAATTTTCATCGCCTGAATAGGCCATAAGATGCCATTTTGTGTATGCATCAAAAAAAATTTTTAAATATGCCGTTAGCGCTACTTGAAATAATTCAATTGAGCTGAAACCGGTCTTAATCTTAATCTTGACAACTACCTTAAAAATTACCACCTTCTTTTAAAGCTATTTAAGTTTAAAAAAATCGGGTACAGGGTATCTCGGTATTTTTCCTCGCACCTTCGGACTCGCTTCGCTAGTCCTCAGAATGTCATGATTATCCAAATCTTAAATTGGTATTACTTCGGTCTCTCTACGCTCAACCTCAGAATAAAATGGCAATCTAAAGTGAAGGGTGGTATAACTTTGGACTCGCTTAGTTCGTCCACAGAGAGTGATTATCTATGACCTTTTAGCGAATTTCCTTTGGGAAAAAATTCGCTAATGGGATAGGCGTCATGGCGGAATTCGAACCTCGGACCACGACACAAATCCGTTTCAGAGGTCCCTAATGACGAAAAAAAAAATTTTCGCGAGACTTTATATATATATATATATATATATATATATATATATATATATATATATATATATATATATATATATATATATATATATATATATATATATATATATATATATATATATATATATATATATATATATATATATATATATATATATATATATATATATATATATATATATATATAATATATATATATATATATATATATATATATATATATATATATATATATATATATATATATATATATATATTTCTAGACACTTCTTGTAAACACTCTATCTTTCGAACGGATTAATATTTTTTAACCAAACTTGGTACAAAAATCAACCTTCGGGAGGACACGAACCCTATTGAAAACCAGGTTTTTGTGACGTCAGCGAAATTTTCAAAAAAATCTGCAAAATTCAGGGTTATATTTTTGCCACGAAAAAGGTCAATATTTATGTTTTTTGAGACGCTGAATCGAATGAAACCGGTCGAAGTCGATACAACCCTCTAAGTGACCTAAAAATCGAAAAAAACCATTGTAAATTACCAAAAAAACCAAATTTAGTCGATAAAAAATAAATTTCGAGTAGGGTGTCGTTTTCTATGTAATTTTGGGCGCTGAATCGAATGAAACCGGTCCGAAGACGATACGACCACTTTAAGTTACCAAAAAGTCGAAAAAACCACAAAAATATAGAAAACCAACATTACGGTCGTTGAAAATTAAATTTCGAGTAGGGTGTCGTTTTCAATGTTTTTTGGGCCTCTGAGTTGAATGGCAGTGGTCCGGAGTCAATACGACTACTCAAACTCAGGGTACCTAGGTTCACATCCTGGAAGGGCCGATAATTTTTTATCGTTTTTTTTTTTGACTAATATAAGTTTACAACTAGAAAATAATTCTGGCGCGGTGGTCCGCATGTCGGGCGAATTTCCTTTGGATGCGAGCTCTCAAACCCAGAGTACCTGGGTTCAAATCCTAGTAGGGACAATAATTTTTTATCGTTTTTTTACCTAATATAAGTTTACAACTAAAAATAATTCTAGCACGGTGGTCCGCATGTCGGGCGAATTTCCTTTGGATGCGTGTTTCCGTGCTTTTTACATTATATAAGTTTACAACTAGAAAAAATTCCGGCGCGGTGGTCCGCATGTCGGCGAATTTCCTTTGGATGCGAGCTCTCAAACCAGAGTACCTGGGTTCAAATCCTAGTAGGGACAATAATTTTTTATCGTTTTTTTTACCTAATATAAGTTTACAACTAAAAATAATTCTGGCGCGGTGGTCCGCATGTCGGGCGAATTTCCTTTGGATGCGTGTTTCCGTGTTTTTTACATTATATAAGTTTACAACTAGAAAATAATTCCGGCGCGGTGGTCCGCTGTCGGGCGAATTTCATTTAGAATGCGTGTTTCCGTGCTAAACAACCCATTTCTTGCTTATGCAAGAACCATGCCCATTGCGTGGTTCCGGTTCATGCTTTAGAACCTAAGCAGTTACTCAATTGTCAAGCACTGCTCGTAACTCATTTTGTCTGTATTTTCCAAAGGAAATGCGCTAAAACCTTTAAAGATAACTGACTAAGCTTAAAGATAAGTAACTAATCTTTAAACTAGTGCAAATAATAGTGCGTACTTCTAATTTTAGAGGCATAGTTTTGTACAACAACTGGATGATTATGCGCATTTCCTTTGGAAAATACAGACAAAATGAGTTACGAGCAGTGCTTGACAATTGAGTAACTGCTTAGGTTCTAAAGCATGAACCGGAACCACGCAATGGGCATGGTTCTTGCATAAGCAGAAATGGGTTGTTTAGCACGGAAACACGCATTCTAATGAAATTCGCCCGACAGCGGACCACCGCGCCGGAATTATTTATTTACTAGTTGTAAACTTATATAATGTAAAAAGCACGGAAACACGCATCCAAAGGAAATTCGCCCGACATGCGGACCACCGCGCCAGAATTTTTAACTATAATTGGTACTATATGTAATCAATTTGTTTTGTGAGGAATAAAGATTATTTATATTTATTTATATTTAAAGCCCAAGTTGGTACCACCACGACTACGATTATCCACAGTTATTAGCGAACCAAAAATTTAGGGGTGTTATAGCGTTGTTTTAATGAAAGCATAGTAAAGTATTATGGTAAATAGGCATTCAATGTCAATCAAATAATATGAGCTATACTTTTATATTATGTTCACGCTTGCATTTAAGACCTGTGATCATACTTGGCTGCCTAGTTTTTCATTAGTATAGTTCTTTAGAATATTAGCACTATATTTTAATAATGATTTAAATTTGATGCTGTAAAATATCATGATTTTCATAGATGTAAAGTATGTAAACAAACGTTTACGTATAATTTTAGGTTTTGCACCAACACTTAAATATATATGTTCGCCAATAACTTACAAACTGGAACTTTAAAAGCAATCTAGAGATTTCCTAACAATTTATAATAATTGTTAGGAATTGCTAACGACGATATATTGAACGTCAAACAGCAGAAGGAAAATTATTACTTATTGGCCGTTAATATTTGTAATTTTTGATGACTCACTAAATAGATAATCATAATCTGAAAAATATTAACTTCCGGGCAGTGCAACTAGACCAAACATGGTCTAGTTGGTAACAATCTCTCTCTTTCCATTTGGTGTATGTATATATATATATATATATATATATATATATATATATATATATATATATATATATATATATATATATATATATTATATATACATATATAGTATATCCCCGTACCCAATTTTTACTGATAATTAAAAATCGGAAACGGGATACCTCGGAACTTTTCCTCATCACATCGGATTTGCATGTACTACGATATACTGCAAAATGTCATCGGACTCGCTTCGCTCTTCCTCAGATAGTAAATACATCCGTTTCATTCCAGCGGTCACCCATCCAAACACTGACCACGCTCAATGCTGATAAACTTTTATGATTAAACAAAAATCATGTATATACTTGCATTAAATCGAAACTTGGTGCACTTATTTATTACGTTAAGGTCTACACTTGAACTATATTTTAACTCAATTGCATCATTTTCCGTTCCTTTACAATTTTTAAAATACGTACACAAGTAATTTAATAAAAATTAAACTAAGCCGTTAATGAGATGAAACTAGACACATATGTAACTCTTATCCATGGCTTTATGCGAGCCTAATCTTAAATTGATCCAAACGTTTTTCCGGGTTTTATAATTTGTTTAAATTTATTATTTAACAATTATGAATTGCAATCATTATTGCGGTTTAATGATAGCACAATAACACTTATAGACTGAATTTTGGCTTTAAGTCTATAAGCACCACTAATAAAAGTACAAAGTAGTGGCGCACATACAGACAGAAAACTGTGAAACCTACTTAGGAGGTCTTAAAATACCTAAAACAAATAATTCCGGTGACATCCACATTTTTTTTGGCGACCACATACGACCACAATACTTACTTACGGTATAAATGAGGAAAAAGTAAAAATTGTGAATAAATTTGAAAACAATTAAGAAAATGGTACAAATGAAAAGGAATGAAGAGTATCAAATTTCGATCAAATTTCGATAGTCCCTGCTGAATTAAAACTCAAAATCTCACTGTTGACTTACTCATCACACAAACCGAGGTTAACTATAAGAGTCTACCTCGAATTCTAAAAGAATTAATTCGTAAGTGAACCCCGGCGTTTAATGAGCAGAGCAAATCTGCTAATGAAAGGACAAACAGTATGCATGATGCAACAATTCCCTTGCATGAGTAATTGAATCAAAAGTTAATACCAATTGTAAACTAATATATAGTATCAAGTATCCCTAAAATAATTAGAGATCTTTTTATAGAAGATTTTTTTATATTTTAACAAAAAAATCAGGTCAGCGGCTAATTATTTTTAAAGTAACTTTAGTAGGCTTAATTTCGAGCGATGAATTGACATTAATGTTAGGTTTTTAGTTTTTAATTTCTTATTGAACAATAAAGTCTGGTTTTGCTGAAGATTCCAGTAATGTTCCAGTGCTTTCCCTTCTCCCCTCCCTGGACAGTAATGCTTCCTTGCGGCGTTGGCAATAACTAACACTCAACCCCTCAGTACTGCGCCCGTCTGCACGGTCAGTGTTTCATCTAGTTGTCGTTAATTCATTCAATTGTGTTTTGATTTTTGATATTTTTGTTTACGCATTCGTCCTATATAAGTTTTGATTCGTTTCATTACGATTTTATTAAATTTGTGCACTTTTGAATTTTGGTTTTATTAACTTAGAAGTAATAATTTGATTTGTTAATTTATTTAAGTTGTATTATATAATTGTATATTGGCTGTTTTGAAAATAAAAGCGATCGATTTTTATTTCTTAGAAGTATTACTGCTGTTTAAACCGAATTATATTCTAACATTTGCGTGTAAATTAATTCAAATAGTAAAACTATTTTTGATCCACCAACGTTTAATATTAAAATAGAAATATCATTAATTAAAAAAACGAAAATACTGTACTGACGTTTGCTTTAATAATTAAAACCCCTTTGCAAAATTTGAGTATTACTCACTATAATAAGTAGAAAAAGCAAATTTTCTATGGGTAAAATAATTTTCAAAAGGGTCTTCATTCAATGCATTCTCCCCATTTAATGAATTGTTGCAACAAATCATCTGTTATCAAGATGCGTTAAATAGGATCGTTGCGAGGTACCAAAGAAAAAAGAAGCTTATTATCATTGCGCTTTTAAAAAATTTCTATAAAATATAACTCTATTTAAAATGAAATTTAATAAAAATTTACTTCTCTTATACGTAATAATGTAAAGTATTGTAGTTTACAAAAAAATCGAAACCGGAATGGACGTTTTGCCAAATTATCAGTTTTAGGTGTTTTAAAGGTTTTCAGTTGTTCAGGTAGTTTTTCACAAAGTTGTTGCTGTTATGTGTGTGGTTGTTATCATCTTGAAGTTCCAGTTGTATTTATGCTAAGCAGTGAATTTCTGCAAAATCAATCTTTTGGTTTTTGTTAGTAGTGCTGTTCCAGGTAAAATTGTTGTATGATCTTAATCCGCAATAATGAACTCATTTTGTAAAAACTCATAAAACGAGGAAAACGTTATAGATTGTGATTTAAAAAACGCATGTAGGCTTATGGTATTTAGCTTTAAATATTGCTAAGTTTCATCTTATTATGAGTATTAGTTCAATTTGTTATTGAATATGAATTGAGTACGTTTTTTTAAAAATTTTAAAAAAAATTCAGGTAACAAGCGATGGATACCAAAAGAAATTAAATGATAATTCAAATAAGTGTATCACTTGTAGTTGGTAGTATCACCGTAGCTGGTATATGTACTGTTTTTGATGGATCATAAATGATAAGCAGCATCAAGCGAAATCAGTGCCTTATTTAATATTAATAATAGATAATTTTGAGTTTAAATATTAATTATTATCTTAGGTCAGGCCCAAGTCGAGAAGTAGTGAGAAATATTCGAAAGGTACCCCATACCCTGATTTTTGTATTTATCCTGTGCTGTATGTTTGCTTATTAGTTATTAAAGTTGGATGTGTTGTGTTTGTGTCTGTTATATCGTAATTCCAGTGTTTTATGCTGGAAGAGTTTTGAAACTTTGTACAAAAATCAGTACTGGAAAAATAATTTTTTATGACCTCATTAACCTAATGAACTTAATTAACATGTATTACGCGTGTGTCATATATAAGACCAAAATATGTCTAAGTTTCATTACAATTTCAGACATTAGTTCAATTTGTATACAAATGACGTGGGTCCAAAAGACGTGTCGCGTGGTATAAATTTAACGAACATGTATATTCTGAGGACGAGTCCAAAGTAAAGAGTATGAACGTAGCGAATCCGATTATGAATTTAGAGGAAAATTTCCGAATGATAACCCCATACCCGATTTTGTTATTTTCTTTAATCCCCTTTCTATTTTAACACATTTGTTGCCCCCTCATGCAATTCTTTGAATTCTTTATTCCTTATTTGGTTTCCGGGAAGTAAGAGTGATTAAGTTGAAGGAACGGCAAAATACCACTGCGTAATTGGGATTCCTTTTTTGCTTTAAAGCCTCCCATCACTCTCTCATTTCGACACATTTCACATAACTTTTTCTGTTGTTTTGACGTATATTTTTTTCTTGATGCTTGCCCTGATTATTTTATTGGTATGACTTAGTTTTTTTAGAGATTAACTGTACTACATTTCATGATTTGTTTGCTAGAGTGGTGTAAGATTTTTATTTAAAATGGCTAAATAAGCATTTATATTTTCGGAAAGGCTTTTCTTTCTATGCTTTTTTTAATTCTCTAAATTGACTTGTATGTCGTAGAGACTTAAAATTGTTTACACATGCTAAGTGAATTATGATGTTGGGTCTAACGTTATTTTGACTTGATATCATGCTTAGAAACGAACATCGTTAGATCTTCGGCTTCTGCCTTGCTGACTGGAGCAGCAGGTTTTGAGGTATTGATGTTTTTAGATTCGGCTCAGTCTTCACACCAAGTGTTGCTGAGTGTCGTAAGGACTGATGCTAATGCCTCTGTCAACTGTGGGGTCAGCATCTATGTTAAAGGCATTTTTTGGAGGCGGCCAACATGGCGGCCTCCGAATGGTCTACTCCAGTCAGAGGTCACTGCGACGGCAGCAGAAGCTTGATTTCAATGATTTAGTGACGGGGTTAGTTTAAATTAGCCGGGCAATCTCCAAATCTGGCGACAGTTAAAGCTTTTCCTTTTTTTTTGACTTTCCGAACAAAAACAATACGTGGTTGTAGTTTGGGGAATAAATTTTAATTTTGCGTTATAAAATTCGAACTTATGCCACATCTCAAGCTCAATAGGTAAAGATTATTAAGTAAAAACAAGATTAGATATAGTGAACTTAAAAATACCAATCTTAGTAGGATGTAAAAATTTTGATTTTTGTGTCCAGGTGCTTTTTATTTTCTCTTAGAGACATCGCACCTTTTAATATACAAACAATGAAACCTAATTTTTCCCTAATTAAAATTAAATTAAAATTCAAAATAGTTAATTTTTTTAACAAAAATAATAAAATTACGTGCAACACTGTATCAGCAGCACTGTATTTTTCCAAAACTGTTAATATTTTTTTTTATTCTTTGTATTATACAGAGTATGTGCAGTCTCTGATATCTAAACGTTTTAACATATCAGTGTGAAATACAATGTTGCTGAAAGATTGAAATGTATCATCTGAGATTTTTTTATTAACCAAGTGTTGATTACTGTAAAAAAGCAACTCAATGACACAAAAGTATGAATTAGTGCTCTCTATAAAAAATATCTCAAATGTTTCTTTCCTTTTTGTAAATACATTGCAATAAATTGTTTACTCTACTTATTTTCTTTGTTCTAATGTTATCTAACACATGTTATAAATTTTTTACGTTTTAAAAATACTCTGTTGAATTATGATCATCAGTGCAATTTTATTTTTAACAAATCTAAACTATGCACAAATATGAATTTCAGTTAGAAATATACAAATTTGCTGACAATGTAAACATATAAAACCCGAGGCCTAATTACGAATTCAGATATTTTTATTTATCATTGTATGTAAAAATCTATCTATATCTTTTAGATTTCGTTCTATGTTATGTTCTAAACCTACTTATTGTAAATTTATATAATACAATAAAATCGTAATTTTATCACTTATTTCATCACAGTAAAGTACTAGGTATTCAATTTTCAATCAATTTAAAATTATAATATATCATTTTGATACTACCGAGGTTTGTAAAACATGAATAGGTGACACAATAGTTGTCTCTCGCACAATTATATTGTGTTAAAATTATAACTATGAAAAATTATATTCTTTCATTTATATTTAATAAAGGCTTTAAAAAGTAACGTTAACTTGTTAATCGTTCCTCGTGTCTTCTTCATAAACTGAACCTTACCTGTTGAAGAAGATTTTAAACTTTTTCAGCTTACGTCTTAAACTTGCTTAATTAGCGTGAAATAGGTTATAAAGACATAAAATAAAAACATATATTGCAATAAGTACCTCTTATTATATTAAGGATATTATTAGTTACTAGTAAATTATCTTTTGGCTTTGTTGAAAAAATAAACTTAATCGTGTATTTCTCTAGCTTAGCTAATATGCCTTGTTCTTATTTGTTTTTTCTTGTTGATTCTCTTTCTTGTTCAAATCAAGCTGTCAAATATATAACTAAACTTTCTTATCTTACATATATCTAACTTCAAAGAAAAAACACGAGATGATGTTGCATTTTAATTTTTAAAATTTTATCCCCTGTATTCTCAAAAAGACTGTTGCATGCCTGAGAAACTGGCTAAAAATTAATTCAGCCCCTTCTCACCGGCACTGACCATTTAGGTTAACGTTTTTGTTTTATGTTTATAAATAATTCGTAGAAAGACAAAGACTTTTATTTATTTAAAAGCTTATTTCCCGCATATAAATATCAATTCGATTGGTAATATGTTTTATTTACGGTAGTTTAGTAAGAAAACAATAATGTTTTTCTTAAATCAGTCAGTTTAGTAAGAATATTAATATTTTGCATGCGCAGTTTTCTAAGAATATAATGTTTTATTTACTGCGGGTTTGAATAAACGTACTAAGTATACTTACTGTGGTTTACTTGAAGTATAATGTTTTACTTTCGGTAGTTTTAGTATGAATTTATTTTTACTGACATAAAAATTGCATTTTTACGTGCTGATAATTTGTTTTAATTATACTCAAGAATATCTTAGTTTTGCATTTCCAAATGCTATTTAAAAACGCAATCTTGTAATTTCTGTTAGAAATACTAAAATGCATTGAAGGAAGTAAGTCACAGTTCAAAGCTGTGTAAAATGTTATCGACCCTAGCTTACCTATATAGTTCCTGTTATATTTTGTTCTTAAATAGTAGTAGACATAGCACTATATAATAATAGTATTAGTACATAAACAAAAGTATTAGTATATAATATAATGGGATTAGTAAATAATAATAGTATTAGTATATAATGATAGTATTAGTATATAATGATAGTATCAGTAAATAATAATAGTATTATTACGTAAACAAAAGTATTAGTGTATAATAATAGTATTAGTACGTAAACAAAAATATTAGTGTATAATAATAGTATTAGTATATAATAATAGTATTAGTATATAATAATAGTATTCGTATATAATAATAGTATTAGTATATAACGATAGTATTAGTATATAATAATAGTATTGGTATATAGTAATAGTATTAGTATAACATGATAGTATTTGGATATAATAATAGTGTGTATTATATAATAATGTATATACAAGTATATAATGTATATACAAAGCAAAAATACGAAAATTCATAAAACGCGGAAAATTCTTTGATTGATTTGAGCTTTAGCACGCATAGTCATGTTTAAGACCAACGTATGTGTCATGTTTCATCTTATTATCAGCATTAGTTCAAGTTTTATCAGATCCTTTTTTTTTTTTTTAAAAATCATACAATTATCCAATTGACATGAAATTGGGTAGAAATAAATATCTTTTTGCTATAAATTAGTGTACTAAGTTTCGTATTTCTATATAGAAAGTATATCTAAGGTTTTTGTTGGATCATAAAAGTTAAGCAACATCGAGCGAGGGCCTGGATGGGTGACCGCTGGGAATAAAACGAATGTATTTACTGGATTAGGTAAGCGAGCTCAAAGACTATTTCAGTATATTGATTTAATATGTGTATTATAAGGATGAGCGAAGCGAGTCCAAAGAAGTAGAATTATAGTAGCGAATCCGATGCGGTAAAAAAAAGTTCCGAGAGACCCAGTACCTTATTTTTATTTTTGACTTTTTATTTATCAAGTATCAATAACAAACGTACTCTATAAACGTACTCGTATTCATTTTCATCTATACGAATTGAAAGACGAAATACTTTTTACTAAAAAAGTAATTTTACTCTGAATATATTTATGTTTATTTTCCGTGACTAACTTGATTTTTGGTGTATTGAGTTTCTAAAACAACTTTTAATCGATATATACAAAGCTTTTTAACTGCGATATAACACTAGAAAACATCTTATAACAGTTTTAATTGAATATTAAGGCTATTATTAGAAAAACGTGATTAACTTCAGAAAAAGATTATTGAATGTATATCATTTGATACTACCGAGTTTTGCAAAAAGGGGAATAGTTCACACAATTATATTGTGTTGATATTAAATGTTTTTACTTTTCATAATTTATGCCGCTAAAGAAAAAGGATACTTTTCTTTGCAAAAATATTAGAAACCGAGATGTCGCCTAAATAATCCGTTTCAGGTATTTTTAAGACCTCCTGATTGGATTTTACGAAGTTGTCTATCTGTATATGTGTGTGTGTTATCATCGTATCTCCTAGTGCATTTATGCTAAAGAGTTGAAAGTTAGTTCGAAAATCAATCATTAGGTCTTGTTATGCTATATGGATAATATTTGTATGATGTCATTAACCAGTTATGATGTCATTGCTAAATAAATGATTTAGCAAAAAATGTCGACAGTTTATAAAATGCAGAAACATTAGTTGATCTGTTTGAGTTTCAGCACGCATGTAGTCATTTATAAGTCAGACATATGTGCCTAATGTCATCTCAATGTTAGCATTAGTTTAATTTTTATCGAATAAATTCTATGTGTTTTTGAAAAAATCGTAAAAAATCGGAAAATTTTTCAATGGGGTTGATCAGTGTCTAGATAGGAGATGGTTGAGAATAAATTAATGCATTTAAATTCTGAGGACGAGTGAAGCGTGTCTGAAGATTATTTGCATTTTAAAATTGGCGATTTGAATTTTTTGATGACGAGTGAAGTGAGTCTAAAGTAGTAAGGATGAGCGTAGCAAACCCGATGTTTCGAGGAAAGGTTCGATGTGTCGAGGAAAGGTTCCGATGTGTCGATGAAAGGTTCTGATGTGTAGAGGAAAGGTTCCGATGTGTCGAGGAAAGGTTTTGATGTGTCGAGGAAAGGTTCCGATGTGTCAAGGAAAGGTTCCGATGTGTCGATGAAAGGTTCTGATGTGTCGAGGAAAGGTTCCGATGTGTCGAGGAAAGGTTCCGTTGTACCCCGTGCCAGATTTTAAGACTTATGATGTTTTGGAATCTTTACTAATTTAAGACCAATCGTATTATGGCCGTGCAGTAGTCCAAAATTGATTTAATTTAACGTTTTTCTATATTTTATGGTTAATACTAGAATTGTTATGTATTTTTAATCAACATTTTACAAAGTCAAATACTCGTGTTTCTGTTCTTATACTTAAAGGGGCTTTTTTATTACATTTACAGTCTAAGCTAGATAAGCTACACAATTTAATTCTAAATGCAACTGTAACTCCATAAATTTTAAATCAATAAAATATATTATTAATTTTATTATTAGTCTCCACATTATTAAAAGTAAACTTTCCATCAAGTGTCTTATGGAAAGTTAAGTTTATTATTACTTTACTAATAAAATATTTCTAATTTTATATTTAATCCATAATATAAATCCATTCGAGAAAAATTAGGTGAAATAAAAATGTTGTCGATTCTTTATAACTAAAAAATTTGAGTTAATTTTTTATAACTGATTCAAGTTCGTCGTCTTTTTTATTTCTTGTTTTCATTTTTTCATATTTAATACTGTCTGAGAATTTTCTTCACTGCTCAAGAATTAGCGAAAAGCACTTACAGAACAATACATAAAATACACATTTTTCTGCATTTCTCACCATTATATTCTCTTTGTATTATTCTTCTGTTTAATTTTTTCAATTCTGTTTTTTTAAAACTGTTTGTTAGCCTTATTTCAATTTTTCCTAATGTAATGTGATTTTAAGCAAGCAATAGTTGAATTAGTTTATTTTTCTGTTAAGCTTATTTTGTTTTAATGTTTATTTTTAGCGAATTTCCTTTGGAAATTCGGCTAATGGGATAGGCGTCATGGCGGAATTCGAACCTCGGACCACGACACAAATCCGTTTCAGAGGTCCCTAATGACGAAAAAAAAATTTCGCGAGACTTATATATATATATATATATATATAATATATATATATATATATATATATATATATATGTATATATAATATATATATATTATATATATATATATATATATATATATATATATATATATATATATATATATATATATATATATATATATATATATATATATATATATATATATATATATATATATATATATATATATATATAATATATATATAAGTATTTCTAGACTTTTCTTGTAAACACTCTATCTTTCGAACGGATTAATATTTTTTAACTAAACTTGGTACAAAAATCAACCTTCGGGAGGACACAAACCCTATTGAAAACCAGGTTTTTGTGACGTCATTAACCCGGTTTGCTGAGTCAGCGAAATTTTCAAAAAATCGGCAAAATTCAGGGTTAATATTTTTTGCCGCGAAAAGGTCAATAGTTATGTTTTTTGAGACGCTGAATCGAATGAAACCGGTCCGAAGTCGATACGACCACTCTAAGGGACTAAAAATCGAAAAAACCATTGTAAATTACCAAAAACCAAAATTTAGGTCGATAAAAAATAAATTTCGAGTAGGGTGTCGTTTTCTATGTAATTTTGGGCGCTGAATCGAATGAAACCGGTCCGAAGTCGATACGACCATTTTAAGTGACCAAAAAGTCGAAAAAACCAGAAAAATAATAGAAAACCAAAATTACGGTCGTTGAAAATTAAATTTCGAGAGTAGGGTGTCGTTTTCAATGTTTTTTTGGGCCTCTGAGTTGAATGCCAGTGGTGCGGAGTCAATACTACCACTCAAACCAGAGTACCTGGGTTCACATCCTGGAAGGGTCGATAATTTTTTATCGTTTTTTTTTTTACTTAATAAAAGTTTACAACTAGAAAATAATACTGGCGTGGTGATCCGCATGTCGGGCGAATTTCCTTTGGTTGCGAGCACTCAAACCCAGAGTACCTGGGTTCAAATCCTAGTAGGGACAATAATTTTTTACCGTTTTTTTACCTAATATAAGTTTACAACTAGGAAATAATTCTGGCGCGGTTGTCCGCATGTCGGGCGAATTTCCTTTGGATGCGTGTTTCCGTGCTTTTACATTATATAAGTTTACAACTACTAAATAAATAATTCCGGCGCGGTGGTCCGCTGTCGGGCGAATTTCATTTAGAATGCGTGTTTCCGTGCTAAACAACCCATATCTTACTTATGCAAGAACCATGCCCATTGCGTGGTTCCGGTTCATGCTGTCAAGCACTGCTCGTAACTCATTTTTGTCTGTATTTTCCAAAGGAAATGCGCTTAAACCTTTAAAGATAACTGACTAAGCTTAAGGATAAGTAACTAAGCTTTAAACTAGTGCAAATAATAGTGCGTACTTTTAATTTTAGAGACATAGTTTTGTACAACCAACTAGATAATTATGCGCATTTCCTTTGGAAAATACAGACAAAATGAGTTACGAGCAGTGCTTGACAGCATGAACCGGAACCACGCAATGGGCATGGTTCTTGCATAAGTAAGATATGGGTTGTTTAGCAAGGAAACACGCATTCTAAATGAAATTCGCCCGATAGCGGACCATCGCGCCGGAATTATTTATTTAGTTGTTGTAAACTTATATAATGTAAAAAACACGGAAACACGCATCCAAAGGAAATTCGCCCGACATGCGGACCACCGCGCCAGAATTTTTTTCTATTTCATAGAGTTTATGATTTTAGGTCTAATCAATTAGATTTTAGCTATTTTTATAGTGCGCTTTTACTAATATATCTGATTGTTTGTTGTGCTTTTGTGTTAGAAATTAATTAAAACTATCATTACAATCAATTAATTATTGTTTTCTGTGAGTTCTTGATTATATAGTCTGAGGCAGTTTTTGTGCTTTTTTTGTTCGTCTCCTACAAAAGGTGCCTTTTCGTTTTATTTCGTGAACATTATGTACATGTAGCTAAATCTAAATTTCACTCTATTAAAGCTCATTCTCTAAATTTAAAGCGTAAATTTTGAAAAAAAAATATTCTTACCATTAGGTTTAATTCCTTATTTATAAGATATTGTCTAAAATAGATATATACTAATTGTGTCATATTGTTGGAAAGCTATTAACAGAAAAGTTTCAACTTTTTTAAGTTTTAGACAGCCTAAAAGTGAAAAAAATTAAAATAACATTTCTTAAAAAATCTCTATTTACTAATTTTATTTGACGTTATTTACCAATGCAACATATTGCCGTGTCTTAATTTAGGAAATTAACCTCTTCAAATCTAAATGTTTAAATTTGAAATCAACCCTTTAAAATAGTCTACCTTAAGTAATTCCAAGCAACAAGAGAGAATTTAAAAGAGCGAACCCACGGTGTCCACGATTTTAAAAGAAATTAACTGATATTAGATATAGGCGTTGAGACATAGAGATATTATTACTATAGACAGCCGATAGGAATTCGGTTGAATTTTGAAACATCGAAAAATTAACCTGAGTAATCTGACTCAAATCAACAGCACAGAATTACAGTAACTTATATTATAAAATGTTTATTATAAAAAGCAACCCGAGAACAATGTGCGGAAAGCTGACGACGATTAATTTATTATAACCTAATCCTTTCTTAGAGTTGGTTACACAGAGCCCAAAAAGATGTTTTAAGCATCTCAATGTATTATGATAGGTAATGCCATCTCTAGTAATATATCTCTATGCGTTGTGGTCACTATGTAATTCTTATTAGTATTATTCACAAATTTGCGCAACACTATCTATATTGATAACAGGAGATTGATGCTCTGAAGGGCTCTTATGGAATGAAGATGGTTTTAGCAATTTATTGAATTTTATTTATATGTCGATTTATTAATGAAACGTTATTATTTGACGATAAATAATATGAACACTCATAATATTAATGATGCGTTTTAATAAAAACGTTAAAACTTGGTTTTCACCATAGAAATACGTTACTTGAGGGGCAAATCATACCTCAATACATTAAAAAACTTAAAATATTTTTTTGGGTTCTTATGGGCTCTGTGTAACCTTTTTGAAACCCCCTTCAGAATAAATTAAGGTTTTACTAAATCAATTGTCTGCTTTTTTAGCATTATTTGTGCTTTACTTTTTATTTTAAACGTTCTATAAGTTACTGTATTTTGTACTGTTTATTTGATAATATTACTGGTCGAGGTGTTTGACCATTACAGGTTTCTTCGTCGGTATTCAACCAAGAAGACCTCTCTAGTAATAATATCTCTATGGGTTTTGTAAATTTTGATTTTGATCAAGCTTTCGATTTAAAGGTCATTGCAAGTTTTAATAACCCAACAGCTTTTCCTTAAACCGCGAATTATCTTACAATAAGTATTCTTTCTTGAAAAACTATTGTGTTAAGTTTTATATTAAAATTACTGTTATTTAAAATTATACAAGTACCTTGTAAAGCTCTATACTCTTTGTGAAGATATTTTAGAGGTTTTGTAAGACATTTTATGATGTACATTTTGAATGATGCATTAATATTATAGAGAACGCAAAATCACACTGGTTCTGTATTTTAGCCATATTGTCCATATCATAACATTTTACTTTGTGGATGTATTTCCGCTTTACTGACCATGCTTAACCAGTCTCCGACCCCGTCTGCTTCCGCTCTCTTGCTTTGCCTTCGCGCTATATGGACTATTTAAAAACACCTCTGTTCTTTAATTATTTGTCTTGTTAGACGATCTCACATTCAGAAAGTTCTTGTTTAGAAAGTTTCAAGATATGGTAAACGATTTTTGTAGTATAATATTATATTATAATAATCAATTTATTATCATGTTCATTTTTTAATTTAGGATTTAAAAATTAACATGTATATTGACTGCGAGTATTTTTATGGTTAATTAATTATTATTTTTTAAATGAATAGGTTTTTAACGAAAGAGGTCCTTTCTAGGTGGTTTATAATTAAAAGTCATGTTTGATTATTTATTTTTCTTCTTTACTTTTATTAATGAAAGTTTAAACTTTTTACCCAAATATGTGTGTGTGCGTGTGTATGTACGCATATGTTCGATATTTTCGTTCCTTGGACGTTTCTATGGGACACTATAACTTATAAATGCGTTATAAAGCCAAAATATCCCGAACCCTATTGTTTATTAAATATGTGTGACGTCACTAACGTAAAAATTGTATACACTTTTAATGTGTCAGGTTAACACGTGTACAAAGATAAATTTTACTATCAGCATTAGCTTTAAAATTATCGATTGACACGTATGTAACATAATGTAACAAATCATGTTTTTTTACTAATACGTTTAGAAATTTGCTTATAAATTAGTAATAAGACTAACTGATAAATGACCTAGGGCAACAACTATAAGACCGCTAAGGGGCCACAGAAAGGTGAGGCCACTCGTGAGATCGCCAAGAAGCCTTGACCGCTATTTTGGTGGGAATAAGTTCCCAAATTGTAAAAATGAGACATTTGAAATTATTGACATTACAAGAATTTGCCAAATGAAAAAATGCCTTTTTCTTTGGTTATGAACACGGGCCATTCGTTAAAGTGTTTTTTAGACAACCAACAAGCTTATAGTACATGAACTACCTTACCCTCATTTAATGTATTTATAGTCACTAATGCTGCTAGATTTAGGAAAAATAGTAAGCCTGAATTTTTTAAAATAAAAAAATTATAAATCGTTTTTGTTCTTGAGCTTAACATGAGGAATTTCTACTCTTGGCGAATTCTTTCTAATGCCAATACTCAAGCTTCAATTTTGAGTTAAAATGTCCAATTTTTACTATTTATAATAATAATAAACTTCTTTATTTCCATCATTTGTGCTTACAAAAGCATTAAAAAGTTATCAAAATATTTACAATTCCCTAAATAAACTTTTAAAATTAATAATTTAAAAGTAGTTATGGTGAAGGCCCCTAGTAGATATCAAGTATCTAGAAAAAGGCCCCGTCCCAAGAATTTTATATTTTTTTTTTACACATAACCTTAGTAAATTGCATACATATCCATACGCATATATGCACATATACACACACATACATACACATATACATATTAATGTTGGATGATTATCTTTTTTTTTAATTTTATTTTTTTTATTTATGAAAGAAGTTTTTATTACTTTTTTAAATAAAAATAATGATAAAAGAATTTAAATTATCCATCTTTGTGTAATAAATAGTTTAAAAGAACATAAATATTTGACAAAAAACTTTACTACTAGCATGGTTTACACAAAACATTCATATTTCCATTATCCGTATACAAACATAAATACTTAACCTAAAATTAAACTTAACCATTATTATATTTGGGCACTTATTTCCGCCAAAATAGCAGTATTAGACAAGACAATTGTAAAAAGCAAAATGTCTTGTACTCATCCCTTGAACCCGAAAAGCTTAATAAAAGTATACGTTCCAATTTACTTTTTTTTTTGCAAAATCCAGTGTTGCATGGAACGCCTAATGTTAACAACTCCTCAAAAAAGAAGTTCTCTTTTCACAAAAAAGTACCTTAAGTTTCATTAATTTATGTCTAACGGTTCAAAATTTAAGACGGGGGATTTAGGCCCACTCTGTATAAAATTTAAACATATTTGCTACAACCCTGGCTATTAGCCGCGGCCTGCCTTGTTATGGGGGCCTCGAAGGAGCCGAATATGAGGCGTTCTGAGGAAAAATACACCTCCTAAAATGCATTTGGAACCACTAGGGTATTATAACTATTTATTTAACATATGTAGCTTTGTTTAAAATAGTCTGACCTTGAAAGTCAATATTGTTCGTGTTACTTATACATCCTGAATTCAGGTGATGTTCTCGTATTCTTCCTGGCCGGATGTCATACCCCTCTGGGTCTTACAAGTCTTAAGAATATCCTCCCTTTAATAAAAACGTCTCTAGGGTAAAGTGAGTCATGCGTCACTCTTAACATTGGTTGAATTAGTGAACAAGAAGGGAGTTTTTTTTCTAAAGTCTCCCTATCTGATAAAGTCTATTGTAGTGACAACAAACACATCTAATTATATTTTTTGATATGATTGACACTGATTTCTTGTATTATTTATTCTTAGATATTCAGATAAAACTATTTAGTATACCTGAATACAAAGTCGAGAAAATTATACTCTTAAAATCTACTATTTATAATAATTACATTATTATTATAAGGTAGTAGGTTTTTCTACTATATATGTATAGTTGTTTTTGGTGTTAGTTGTGCAGAGACTGAAAAATGGTTTAAATGATATCTAATTTTTTGTTAACCTAGGATTAACATTTTTTAGTAATAAACCATGCGATTAATATTTTTTGAAGAATTTTAGTGTGGATAATAGTATAGTTTTAGCCTATTATTATATGGTTAGGTTTTACAAGTGTGGCTAAGGATGTCAATTTTGACAACTGTTATACCTTCCCATTTCCTGTAATAGGAAGGAAGCATTCTAGTACTAGTTTAAAGTTTTCTGACTCTAACAAGATATCAACCACATTTGTGGCTAACACATTTCCCAAGGTATCAAAGAATTAAAAGTGGGTCGCAGAGCGACTTGTAATTTTAGCGGCTAAATTATTAGACTTAGAGATAATAGAGATGGTTAATTGCATTATTAGCTTGTTTTTATATTTCATAAAAGTGTGTGCTTTATGTATTTTTAAGTTTATTTAGATACTCAAATGAGACTTGTTTTAACTTGTTGAAACGCAAAAAAAATCATACGGAAATCCGTAATTAATTAATTTAATAAATCGGGTACGGGGTACCTTGGAACTTATCCTAATACATCGGACTCGCGTCGCGCGTCCTCAGATATACAAGTCGTTAATTTTCATTCCCAGTGGTCATTTATCCAGGCACTGACCACGCTCGATGCTGCTTAACTTTTATGATCCTCAAAAAATCATGGATAGACTTATTGTATTATAACGAAACTTTGTGCTCTTATTTATTACGTCAAGGGGTACACTTATTTTTTAAACTCAATTGGATTATTTTCCGATTTTTAACATTTTTTAAAAAACGTATACAAATCATTTAATAAAAATTAAACTAATGCTGATAAAGAGATGAAACTTGGCACGTATGTTAGTCTTATATATAACTAAAATCGTGCCAAATTTTAATCGGACCGCATCATTTTTCCGAGTTTTATGATTTTTCGAAATTTTTGCTGAGTCATTATTGCGGGTTTATGACGTCATAAAAAATATTTTTCGAACAGCTCAACTGCAATGGTTGGCTGAATTTTGTACAAAATTTCAACTCTCTAGCATAAATACAATGGGCGCTACGATGATAACAGACACACACACATCAGCACACAAACACATACAGACTGACAACTTTGCGAAAACCACTTAGGAGGCCTTAAAAAGGCCTGAAACTGATAATTCCGGTTTCATCCTGGTTTCGGATTTTTTTACAAACACAATACTTTTCCTATATACTTACGGTATAAATGAGGAAAAGTAAAAATTAATTAAATAATCTGTCTAATCTAGTCAATAAGATTTTAGAATCATTAAATATTTATTGATTTTTTTTTTAATTCTTGTAATAATGCACTTGAGCCGCCTCCGTGGTTGAGGTCTCAAAGGTTTCAATATTTATTCTGACCTTTGTCACCACGGAGATCTGGTGTTCGCATCCCGAGTTACGCTCTCAGTTTATATAAGACCATCGTTAAAAAAGATTGTCGCTACCTTTATAATTAACTTCCCGGAGGGGTTATATCTGATGAGCCCGTCAGGCTCTAAAATGGCATTTTATAACATTAAATATATTGTCTAAGTGTTATATGATCATTAACTTTTAGTTACTCTAGACTCTTATATATCTTTTGTAATTGAATATGCAATTTATTTTTTTTAGATTTACCCCATCATTATGTGGTTAACGTGGAGCTTAAAATTTAATAACGATAATTTTCGTTTCCTTTTAAATCTCTAATAGTGATGGAGAAAAATAGGGACAACTTAATTAGGTACGGACAACACTGCGTTAAGGTCAAACTAATTTTTGGTGATTTATTAACATAAATACAGTGGTATTCTTCTTTTCTACTTTAATACACTAGTGAGATATTACTCGAAATTAAGCGTTTTAAACCCGTTTCTTTGATTATTTATTTAAGAACTTTTAATTAAATCAAAGAATTATAATTGTTTATTTAAAACTATCTATTTATTTTAGGCCAGCCAATTTACGACTTGATATTATTTCACCGATGATAAAGTAATTTCTGGTTTTATTAATATTTATAATTATTCTATAAAAAGTAAATCAACTTCCTAGTAATTGATTTTGCACCATTGGTTTTAAATTTCTCTGATATGATACAAGTTAAAAAGTCTTTTCTTTGCTTTTCCTATTTTTGTTTCTATTAGTTTTAATGTGACCATATTATTGTTGCTCTTATGCCTCATAGAGCAAGAGCCCAGGGAGGTGTTTTTGTTAATAAAAAGTGTAATGGCTGGACCGGTCTCAATTTTTTCGTAAATACCTTCCTGAAAGATCTGCAATTCTGCCGACTCGTATCGGATGGGTGTCCCAGGCCGAACGCACTTTTGGGGTCAAAGGTTCTGCCTGGGACACCCATCCCATACGAATCGGCTGAATTGTAGGTCCTTGTTCAGGAAGGTATTTACGAAAAATTAAACCCGTTTCCAGCCATAACACTTTTTATTCAGTTGGGTGGTAAATTTGACCTGTAAAGTGCGTTCTGCCTGGGACACCTATCCGATACGAGTCTGCAGAATTGCAGATCCTTGTTAAGGAAGGTATTTACGAAAAATTGAGACCGGTTCCAGCCATTACATTTTTTATTAACAAAACACCCCTGGGCTCTTGGTCTATCACTAATAACTTTCATTCGCTTAATTTATTAATTAAAAACAGTTAGTGTCCTTATAGTTTAACCAGCAATTGTAACTTTTCTTTTAGTTAAACACCTTTAGATTTAAATATAAGACGAAATTATTAACTACAGGAAGTCGTAACATAAAAGTGTTCATTTTTCAACCAGACTGAAACATCTGTTTAAATATATGTGCTAATGTCAATAAAAACACTCTAATGATAATTAGATAGTGTATTGTTTATTGTTTTTTTTTTCAATAAATGAATATTATGTACACTTACCTTTATACTCTTTAGTAACATAATTATCGAGTGACTTTACTCTGAAAACAGTTGTAATATATTATTTACGAATAAAATTAATTAAATTGTTTAATAAATAAAATAAACAGTTGATTCTGGAAATTCTACATTTGTTCACTTCTAGAATTTCAAGTTCTCGTTTCTTAACTTGTTTATGTCTTCTATTTATTTTTCTAATGCTTGGGTTTACTTTTTTTGTGTATGCAGGAAAAATGAAAACATTATTCAGATAACTGTATCTTTGTTAACTCCTATAGTTATTTCACATTTGTTTTCTGTTTACTCTTCTTCTATTATTTTCTGTTTCTCGAAGCGGTTTTGTGCTGTCCTTAAAAAAAACTTTTATATTGGGTCCACATTAATATATATTATTTATATATATATATATATATATATATATTATTATATATATATATAATATATATATATTATATATATTATATATAATATATAATATAAATATATTATATATTATTATATATATATATATATATATATATATATATATATATATAATACATATTATAATATATTATCTATTCTTATTTGTCCCACTACATTCCTGTTTTATTTTTTTTGTATTGTGCACTTCGAGAAACAGTGTTTTTCAATGTGTATAAACAAAATCCTTTGTGTTTGCTTTTCTTAGCTGCCCTATGGTCCATTTCGGTAAAGTAGTAAAGTATAGGCTTCTAACTTGAAAATTCTGCTATCTATGATGTGTGCTCATATCATTTACTAATTAACCATACACAATAAACAGTTTACGGCAACTTCTGTTATAAATAACGGAATAAATAATTCCTGTTTTAGAATTAGAATCCATTATTGCTTCCGAATAAACCCGCTGAAGCCTTAACCTTACAAATAAACTAATCTACAAATAAAATAAATTTTTATAAAAAGCCATTCTTAGTACTCTACTATAGACATAGATAGATGTTTAAATATTTACTCAATACTTACTATATAGACTCTCACCTCGCTTCACTGGATATTTTATGTGATGTTAAGGAATAGGGTGGAATATATAGGGAACCGCCCTCATAATAAAAATCAGAAGCAAAGGAATCCCAACGTATGTAGGGGGAATATCACTATAAAATAATTCTTTTAGTTTCGATTCTCGTATTCAATGAGTAATTAATTTTATTTAAATTAGTTTTTGTGATTATTTAAGCAGGTGTCAGATTAGATTATAGATGGCGCTAAACTAAAATTTATCATTAATTGTTTTTAAGGATTGTTATAAATTAGTTATATTACAATCAATTAGTTTAATCAATCATCTTAAACTAAGTGATTACATGTTTAAGCGAATTTCCTTTGAAAATTCGCCTAATGGGCATAGGCGTCATGGCGGAATTCGAACCTCGGACCACGACAACAAATCCGTTTCAGAGGTCCCTTATGACGAAAAAAATACTTTTTTTTGAAACTTATATATATATATATATATATGTATATATATATATATGTATATATATTATATATATATATATATATATATATATATATACTATATAATATATTATAAATATATATATATATATATATATATATATATATATATATATATATATGTATTTCTAGACACTTTCTTGTAAACACTCTATCTTTCGAACGGATTAATATTTTTTAACCAAACTTGGTACAAAAATCAACCTTCGGGAGGACACGAACTATTGAAAACCAGGTTTTTGTGACGTCATTAACCCGGTTTGCTGAGTCAGCGAAATTTTCAAAAAATCGGCAAAATTCAGGGTTAATATTTTTTGCCGCGAAAAAGGTCAATATTTATGTTTTTTGAGACGCTGAATCGAATGAAACCGGTCCGAAGTCGATACGACCACTCTAAGTGACCTAAAAATTGAAAATACCATTCTAAATTCCCGAAAACCAAAATTTAGGTCGATAAAAAATAAATTTCGAGTAGGGTGTCGTTTTCTATGTAATTTTGGGCGCGGAATCGAATGAAACCAGTCCGAAGTCGATACGACCACTTTAAGTTACCAAAAAGTCGAAAAAACCGCATCAAAGGAAATTCGCCCGACATGCGGACCACCGCGCCAGAATTTTTTTTAGATAAACTAATTTAAACATTTTGGGTTAAGGTTCGCAATTTTGTCAAAAAAATGTTTTCTTAAAAATGTTGTGAATTTTTATTTCTGATCTTGTGATTTCTTATCTCATTTATTCTTATCTTATTTACAGTACGAGCTTGCGTTTACATTAAGGGCGATGTCCACAAATGTGTTTGAGGACTGGTTTTGCTTAGAACTTTCCAAACATACATTAAATTCATTGGTATATATTTTTTTTTAATTGTTAGACAATTTCAAAGTTACTGCTATTTTATGTTGGCTGTTCCTGAATCTATATAAAATTTTTCCTTTTATTGGATGATTAATTGGGGCATCCCCCCCTGAAAAAATGTCGCCCCCTCTGACGAAGTAGTTTTTTAGTGGAAGTCCCTTACAGTTGTATGAATGTCGCCACACTTTGTGATCGGTTTCGCCCTCTACAAGTTTTTACTGGCTATACAAGCAGCAAGTGTTATAGAAGCAGTACTTTTTGACTTCATTTTCAGCCAATATGTGTTGCAGATAAAATTAATAGCATTTTTATAAGTTCTAATTCCTTTGACAAAAATATCCTACTTTATTTGCTTTCATTAAGCGGTAACATTAAATTAAGCCACTCTTGTTTGGATTACTTGTCTGATATTTATTTATTAAAAATTGTTTTACAACATAAAAGGATTATTTAATTAAACATTGAACAGCTTTAATTGTATTGAAGTGTTTTTAATATTGGTGAGAGAGATTATCTATATAATCCAATATGACATCATTGAAGTAATGCGTTTTTTAACAAATTGAAAAGTTATATTAAAAATCATAAGTTATACAAGTATACTTTTTAATTAATATCTAAAAACAGATTAAAATAAAAAAAATAAAGGCGATTTTAGATGTTCATATTTATTGCTTTAATTCTTCATTTTTAGTCTATCAGCAATAAAATCAAATTTTCCCATTTTACTTATCTATTTATCATATAAAACTTGATAATTTTCTTTTGATCACATTATCTCTTTCTTATTATTTAGTTAATAGATAGATTAAGCAAACAATCACTCCACAAATAAGCCTGTATTAATCCTATACTAAGCCGCTTTTAACCTATTTGACTTTTTGGTTTTAGATAAGTGAAAGCGTATTTTGGAGAGACGCTTTTAGACAAGCGATTCTTATGAACAGTATCTTTCTTATATTAGTATTAAATTGATTTCTGATCTAAGCCAATATCTTCAAAAGGTCACTCCTCAAATAACCCATTATAAACTAAAGCCGCTTTCAACCTATATAGTTTAGATTTTAGATAATAAACTTTATTTAATAAAGTTTGATAAAAGTTCAATAAAACAATAGAAGTATAGAGATATACTACTAGAGAGGCTACATATATAGTCTATAAGTGTTTCTTATAGTACAAATCGCGAGGCCTTGGGGTATCTCAAAATAATTGAAGGGGGTTACGGAAAGGCATGGAAAATATGATTTTGAAGAAGTAATTAAATAAAAAAATGAAACTTATTATACTTAAGTAATACTTATCAATTCATAATACGTTCATTTTAGGTTGAATTCAATTCAATTAATTAGTTAATATTAAATTAATGTTATATCACTGCTTTTTCTTATAGATAACAATAAAACACTAAGCCCCCCTGTGGCCGCTTCGCAAGAACATGGTTATTATATTTTAGCTGTTTTTCTTATTAGTTGTTTTGTAATTGATAAACTGCAACAAAACTATCGATTTTTTTTTAAATCTATTAGTCAAAAAACTTTTTGTTTACATTATGTTATGTATGTCTTACGATAAAATCAGAAATAATGCTAATTATATAGTCTAACTTTGTTTTGGTGTCAAACATACATAGTTGTATGTGCGAGTTGTATTCAATTTCAGCCTAAGTTTTGTGGTTCTGTACATTTTTGATTTTTTTTCTAATTTATAATTTTAGGTTAATGACGTCATTTTATAAACCATAGGGTTTAGAAAGACAATAGGAAGAGAAGGGGGAAAGGGGTAAGTTTGATTTTTGTATTTAGTTTCATTTATGACCGACAAAGCTTTTAAAAAAAAAAAAAAAAAAAAAAAAAAATATTTATTTTAAAGCCTTTAAAATCAAAACTTATCGTGCTTTATGAAAACGACTAGAAAAAAAGAGGCCTTTAGCCTCTTGGTAGCTACGTGGCTTCGCCGCTGAGGACAGCTTCGCGACCACATGGTCGCTGTCCTATATCAGTTTGAGTTCCTGGTGTTCTATTTAGGGTTAAATTTTGTTACATGTGTCAATCAATAAAACCGAACTAATACTGATATAAAATGTAACTTGGCATTCTTGTTAATCATATACATATGTATTGATCATATTACTAGAGGGGACCTATTGGTTGAATTTTGGAACATCATAAAAGTTACCTGAACACATTCTTATAATTATAATCTAATGAATAGTACAAATGTAGAATGACTCGTGTTATAAATAGAACGTTTATAATATGAAACAAATCGCAAACAAAAGCCGACAACGACTGATTTATCATAACCTCAAATTATTCTTAGAGGAGGTTTCAATAAGGTTACACAGAGCCATTGGGAGCCCCCAAAAAATGTTGGAAGCCCTCAATGCATTGATATAGGGTATGCCTCTCTAGTATGTATCTCTATAAAAAAAGTAATTAAAGTTAAACTAATTAATGGTTTAATAAAAGTTCATCAAGGAGAGACTTGATTTTGTTTTTTTCTTTAATATTTTATCGTATATTTGTTTTTATTTGAACTTTTACTGCATATAGTTCACTTCAGTTACATCGAGTGATAACTCGTTGAAAGGTAATAAAAAAGTATTTTTACAAAATTTATAGCTTAATTTAAACCACAATAATTATCAAGCCTAATTCTACATGCTTCAATTAAAATCACATACAATATTTTCATTAACTTAATTTTAAAAATGTATCTTATTTTTTTTATAACGAGTAATACATTACAGGAAATTAAATTTTTTAAAAATATTCTCTGGTCGTAAATCTTTTTAATTATCTTATCCCGTGTATTTTCCCTTGAACGAATAATTTAATAAATAAATATTTAAAAAGAAAATACGCAAAATTCTGATAGATTTTTATTCGTAGTTTTTCTTCTAAGATATTTTGAAATGGTGGAAGCATTAGAATAGTTAACAATATGAATTTACTTATGTTAAAGATTTTGTCTAACTTTTTCTTTATTACTAAATTAATGTTTGCGAATTTTCATCAGAAAATAACGCTTAAGAGGCTGTTCGGATCACTGTAATGGAGAGAGTAGTAGGTGGGGTGATCGATCCCAGGTTTATTTATATTTATTAATTAGTATAAAATAACTAACCCACCACTACCATGTGAGGTGGTTACAGTTGGTTATTATTACTGATGTGCTACAACACTATTTACAGGCTTTATTATCTTATTTACTTGATTGTCTTAGTCGCCTTCGTGGTTGAGTTTTTTAAGTAATCGTTTACTAATCTTTGAAACTACGGAAGTCTGGGGTTCGCAACCCAGGTTACGCTCTTAGTTTATATAAGATAATGGTTAAAATAATACTTATTTTGCGTAACAGGTGCCACTGCCACCTGAATGGTTCTCACCGGGGTTTATTCCTTATGTGCTACAAAACTCCTGACAGGTGGTATTATTTATTTTTACTTTCCCTCATTTGTACCGTAGTTATACTGGAAAAGTATTGTCTTTGCAAATAAATCCGAAACGATGATGTCTCCGAAATTATTTGTTTCAGGTGTTTTTAAGACATCCTGAGTGGTTTTCGCAAAGTTTTCTGTATGTGTGTGTCTGTTATCATCGTAGCTCCCAGCGTATTTATGCTAGAGAGTTGAAACTTTGTACAAAAAACAGTCTATGGTGTACTTGTGCTATTCGAAAAAAAAATTATGATAATCTTAACCCATAATAATGACTCATAAAAAAATCATAAAACGTGTAATAATAATATATCGATGATGTTTGTTGGATTATAAAAGTTATGCAGGATCGAGGGGAGTCAATGCCTGGATAAGTAAGTGCTGGAAATAAAACGGATGTATTTACGTCTGAAGATGAGCGAAGTGAGTCTGATGATGCGTTGCGGTATAAATTTAACTACTCCTATATTCTGAGGACGAGCGAAGCGAGTCCGAAGCAGAGAGGATGAGTGTAGCGAATACGATTTAGCAAGGAAAAGTTCTGTGGTACCCCTCACCCGATTTTTTATCTTACTTTAATTTTAAAGAAAATTAGTGCAGTGGAAATGCATAAAGAATAATTGATCATAATCTAAATATTAGAGTTGAGTCATGAACTGCTTACTAGAGGCCATAGCAGTTATAAATAGTTTAAATACTGTTAAAATTACTGTGCTAACCAAATAACTGTATTTCAAGCGTTGTTTCTCCAAATTATCACTGTGTCAATTTTTCTTTGTAAACATTACATGAATGGATTCAATGTAATGCCAAGACGTACAATTTGTCTACAAAAGAAAAACGTTTCTTTCATATATGATTTACTAAAATATGTCTAACATCTGGTTTTAATGGCGCTTAATAATGAAAATTCTTTTTACTAAAAATTTTCTTTAAAAAGTAATTTAAATATAAATATCTCATTTTAAAATATAATTTAAATTACAGGTAAGGTCAGTTTAGAAGGTCTGGTTTAATCGAAAATTTTTTGAATATACTTTCAGTTGGCCTACATCTCTGCTTAGAAGTACCGGCTTCACAGCGTCTTATAATAAACTTGTTTCTTAAACATCTTCTAATCTTCTTTCTTTTGTGATTAAATATCAATAAATATGTATAACCGGTATTTTAAAAATTTCTTTGGATACCAGCACCGTAAGTAATGTATTTAGTAAAAGTAGAGAATTTTTTTCCAAGTTGTATTTTAAGTCCATTTAGTTCTAAAAGTAGCTCTTGAGTATAACATAGACTTCAGGTTAATAAAATTACTTCTTATTAGGCTTTTCAATGAATTTATAGTCTGGTTAATAATGCGATATTTTAAATATATCTGCTAGAAGGTTTGTTATCGTTTTGTTTAAAAACAAATATATTTCTATCATTGAATGTGTCACGTCGACGCAAAAATTTGACAATGAACAAATTATTGCTTTGCTTGCAAGTAAAAAAATCAATCACTAGTTCATTTATTATTTATTTCATTCATTAGTTTAAAGTTGATCTCGTTTGAATTAAGCAAGAAAGCTGCTTTGATAAATTAAATTAGCTCATGTCCCTATGGAAATCCATGAAAATTTTATTGCCAGTAAATATGTTTGTCTTTTCCTGTCTTAGATATAAATTTTGATTACGGCTAGTTTAAGGGACCCATGGCACTATAATAATTTCTAATCTAATGTGTTCTGATTAAAATTATTTGTAATGTTTTTACGTTTCCTAATTAATATCATAGGTATATAGGATAAAATTATGTTTACACTAACAATCCAAAACCGAGATTTTACCTGAATTATCTCCTGTGTGTTTTCATAAAGTTGTCCGTATGCATGTGTGTTTCGATATCATCGTAGCTTCCAGTGAAGTTATGCTAAAGAGTTGAAATTTGGTACGAAAATCAATCTTTAGGTCTACTTTGATCGATTTGAAAGTTTACACGCAATTAGGTATGTATTGGACTATCAAATAGCTGTTTCCTCTCATTATCAGCATTGGTTCAATTTTTATCGTATGGCGTGTAAACGTTTTTTTATAAAATTGTATAAAATCAGATTGAAAATTCAATTAGGTTGAAATTTGGTACAAAAGTGTCTCTTCACGTTACAAAGAAGTATATAATTTCGCTTCAATATGGCTTGTACATGTACAGGTTTTGTTGGATCATAAAAGGTAAGCAGCATCGAACAAGGTCAGTGCATGGATGGGTGGTCGGTGGGTAAAAACAAATGTATTTACTGTCTAAAGCATAGGCGATTCTTGGTACAAATCTTGGGAGGGGGGTTTCAGCTTACCTAATATTAATATATATATATATATATATTATATATATATATATATATATATATATATATATATATATTATATATATTATATATAATATATATTTGTATATTTATATATAACTGAAAAATAGATAAATTAGAGATTAATGGAAATAAAATTGCTTCCGACTTTGCTTGAATTTACTTATATTGATAAACAATATAGCAATATTAGTATATCGATTAGTATTGTTTTTTCTTAATATCTTTAAAATAAGTTAAATTTAATTTTACTTTTAGTAGCTAAAAAGGGAATATGTTTTTATTGGGGGAAAGGCTAAATTTAAGCAAGGGGGGGGGGGGGGTAGACACCTAAGCCCCACCTTCGAATCGCCAATAGTCTAAAGACAAGTGCAATGACGTGTTGCAGTAGAAATTTGTTAGTTGTAATTAGTAGCGAATTTTTAAAGGAAAAATGATCTTATGGGGTTGGGGTCTTAAGAGGAGCGAAGCTTGTATGAAGTGGTGAGTATGATCGTAGCGAATTCGATTTGGTGAAGAAAAGTTCTGAGGTACCTGTACCCATTTCTTTTCCTAGCTTTATTCTATAACTCAATTTTAAAATTATAAAAGAAATCTTTTTTCTGATAAACTTTTATTAACATGTTCATTAAAACAACAAACACAATACTTTTCCTTTGTACCTGCGTTATAAATAAGAAAAATTAAAGATATAAAATTGCATCTTCTCTTTTAATAATAAAACCCAGATTAAAAAGTAAAACTCTAAATTGTAACTGCCCTAACACTTAACATTTATCTAAATGGAATCCTGTGACTTATTTTCTTTATTATCTTCATCGTCTAAACTCGTGGGAGAACCTTATAAAACCATATTACAGGGTATATAAATTCTTTTTTTTTCTCTAAGCTGCACTTCCTTTAGAAAGATGTTTGTCTCATTATTATTTCTTCATTAACTGTTTTATAGGTTTTTCTGTTCAATGTCAATAAAAGATTATTGAGTCATGACTTCATCTTTTATTAAAGAATGTTTATATATATATATATATATATATAATTATATATATATTATATATATATATATATATATAATATAAAAAAACCTGTCCATTTCCTGTGGACTCATGGCCTACCCTCTCTTAAAACATTCCTTTCGGACCTGAATTCCTTCTCCTGCCTCCGTTTACCTCTGAATACTCCCAGTCGCATGTTACCTTCCTCGATGTGGACGTCTATCTCCAGGGTGGCAAGCTGGAGACGGGTGTCCACATCAAACCAACCAACCTTCAACAATACCTACATTTCTCTAGTTGTCATCCCTATTCCCCAAAAGATCCATTCCTTTTTCCCTTGGCATCAGAGGTAACAGGTTTTGTTCCAACGAAGCCTTCCTGGACCGTTACATTGGTTCCATCAAAACATCTCTTCTTTCCCGTGGCTACCCCTCCCATAGTTAACTCTCAAACTTCAGCTTCTCTTCATCCTAGACCAGAACGGCCTCCTGCTCCTCCATCCTTTTACCTTTTTACAACCTATTATCCTGGCCTTCGAGTTATTAATAAATTCCTCAAAGACGGATTCGCTATCCTTTCCTCACATCCTACGACTGCCAATCTGCTTCCTAAACCTCCTACTGTAACTTTCAGAAGACCTCCTAACCTCCGTAACCTCTTAGTCCATACCAAACCTCCTTCCAACGAAGATGAACCCCTTCCTCGAGGTTCCATCCCTGCAACAGAAGTTTGCCTAACCTGTCCTATCCTAGATCCGGCTACTACCTTCACTAGTCCGTCAACTAATATTTCCTATCAAATCCCTTCATCCTCAACCTGCACTTCCAGTAACGTTGTATATTGCCTTGAGTGTAGGCAGTGTGATTGTTTTTACGTAGGAGAAACATCAACTCCTTTCAACCTGCGTATTAACAACCACAGACAATCATGCCGGGACCCAAGAAGTGATCTACCCGTTGCAGTGCACGCCCGATCCCACCAAAACACCTCCTTTAATGACCTATATAAAGCCCAAATCCTTAAAAAACTCCCCGAAGATACCACCACTCCTCTCCGTCGCAATTGGGAGGTAGCCCATCAACTTGTCCTGAAATCCCGTCAACCTCCTGGCATCAATAAAAAGTAATATACCCCCTATACTTTTATTTAACATGTTATGTCTCTCGTTATTTTTATTTATTTTCATTTCTTTATTTATTATTTTTTGTATTTGTTCGTACTTTCTTTTCCTTATCTTAGTTATCTCTATTTTTTTTTTTTTTTTTTTTTTTTTTTTTTTTTTTTTTTTTTTTTTTTATTTATTTGTATGACTTTTATATCCTGCGCACATTTTGAGTGATTTAATCTTACTTAATCGGCCACGTACTACTTTTTTCGTGATTTCTGAGCCCTTCCGAGCGACTCTAGCGTACTTGATGACGTCATGCCGTTCTATCTATTATCCCCTCCTATTTCACTTACCCAGAACCCCCTGCCTTACGTTCTTTCCCTTCAGTCTCTCTCCGTCAGTCGAAGAACTCAGTGTTCGAAACGTTACAACTTTTTGTAAGTCTTTTTAAGTGTGTTCTATTTTATCTCTTTTAATTGTAGTATAATATATATATATATATATATATATATATATATATAATATATATATATATATATATAATATATATATATATATATATATATATATATATATATAATATAATGTATATACATTATTAGCTTCATTTTTAAGTAAGCGCAGATGTGACTAAAAGAATTTTGCCATGGTGATTTATGGTAAATCTGTTAACTAGTTGACTAAATTTTTCAACAAGCTTTTTGTTTTGCAGCCAAGTGTGTTGTTGGTTCTTTTTTATTCTTCTTCTTATCTACTTATTAATTAACTTTAACGTAGCCATTCGTATTTCTAGTTATTGTTTTCCTTTTCTTCTTCTTCTTCTTTCTAAAAAGAAATTCACCAGGTTTAAATACTTTTGGATTAAGCGCATGCTTGTTTGTACGTGTGTTGTATTTCTTATGCTTGTTTGTACGTGTGTTGTATTTCTTATGCTTGTTTGTACGTGTGTTGTATTTCTTACGTTAGTTTCTGACGCAACGCATTAATATATACTATTAATATTGTACACTACCTTAATATTTTTGGAATCCTGAGATTATTTTAGCAATCCTCAATATATCAATTCTCCTCTAAAAATTAGTTAACTATTATATCAAATCTTAAACGTGAAATTAATCTTTAATAATTAAACCATAAATAATAAATTTAAGGGAATCATTTTATTTACTTGTCCTATATCATAAGTAAAGAAAAGTTATTAGCGTAATCATTCTTTTTATAGACATACTTTTTTTCTCTTCTGACCCAAGATAGTGTTATAGTAGAACACATAGGAAACAGAAACTTGAAATTGAAAACAAGCTTCGGGAGTTATCCCTTCGCCGAGGATATATATATATATATATATATATATATATATATATATATAAGCTATAAAGATAAACACACTAACTGAGCTTTAAACTAGTGCTAATAACGGTGTGCACTCTCAAGTTTGTTTAACCAACAGGATAGTCATAGCTTGACATTGCGAGTTAAAGTTATCATAAACTCGGTCCACATAGTGGTTAAGCAGCCTTTTATTCTTGTAGGATTTTTGTGACAAATAAATTACCCACATTGTGGTAAGTAATAAATTACGACAATGTGTGCCAAGAGAGTGATATAGAGTATTTTAATAATGTTTTAATTAATATTAGTTTGTGGTAGAGATTACAGAAGTTAGAGGTAACCTTAGACCCATTTGAGAAAAATGAACTCACCATTTCGTATTTTTTTTAATATTTTTTTTTTATATTGTTGCATACTTTACATTAAATCAAAGAAAAGCAATTAATTAAACAATTATGATCATTAAAACAATTCTGTGATAGTTTAAACTCCCTTGCCATCCGTACTATACTAATGAACGATTTCAATGTCAGGAGTTAAAGGAGTTACAGTGGGTAACTTGTAGCCAAGTCTACAAAAGAAACCATACATCAACTTGTTTGACAGAACAAAAGGTTTTGTATTGTGAGGGGAAAAGAAAAAGGCCTGAAGCGCCTCACCTGGGGGGCACGCCGTCCGCCCTGGTGCTTTGGAAGCTTTGTATTGATCAGCAGGTTGCTAGGCAACACATCTACACCAGACACTACATGACCTTACTCTACCTATCTTGGTGCTCAGACTCTTTCATTAAAATGTCTCAAATGTAACCAAATTTACGCAAACGAAAAAACTGTTATTTTATTAAATAAACACTATATGTAGATTGACAACAACAAAAAATCAGGTGCGGGATTTCTCAAAACTTTTTCACGACATAGCGGATTCGCTACGCACATACTGAAGCACGTTGTGCATCGTATTGATCGAAATTAAAAATTTCATATCGATTTGATTTGATCCTATCATATTTATTTAAACTTTTTATTTAAAATAAGCATACTAAGTTCCAAATTCAATACGGCTTGTAAATCTAGGGTTTTGCTTGGATCACTAAAGTCAAACATAATCGGACAAGGTCAGTACATCATGGGTATCCTTTAAGGATAAAACAAATTTTATCTGTCTGAAGACGAGTGAAGCGAGTCTGAGATATATTAAGATTTATAATTTAGGTGAATCTCATATTCTGCGGAGAGCGAAGCGAGTCCGAAAGAGTGAGATGAGGAAAATTTCTGTTGCTTTAATAAAATAATAACGATATTCTTTCTTAAAATCACAATTATGAATTATTTACTCTCCATTTTTTCCATGTTCTGACTAAACTCGACCCTTGTAAAAGGATTTATCCTCTGACTAAAAAAATATTATTAATAGCATTCGCTAACTTTTTTTCCATCTCTCAAATATCTTTCTAGCAATTTATTAAAGCTCACTTAAAAAATTTTTATCCGCTATAGAAGCTTAATTAATTTACACCATCTAAGCCAGGTTAAGTAACTAACCTGTTAGGTACTGTCTCTAATTATGTTAACTCTTTTAGCAATTTTTATTAAAAACATTTTTTTGTTACATCTAATATGTCTAAAAACTTTAACTTTGCACATGTTTTCGATTTTCTTTAGAATCAGAGGGAGAGGTAGTCGGTATCATTTTCCACAGGTGTGTGTCTGCAATTGTATTTTATGTTTTTATTAAATACTCTTAATGACCAATATCTTCAATGCCCGTCTAAAAGATGCGCTTATGAACAATTGAGACCACCCTGTAGTATGTTACGGACCACCAGAAGGTGTTGTTGTTCTCTTCATTATTTGTTCTTTCACATCATTATATCGTTATCTAACCTTGTGAATTTTTCACAGGTTATTTTCTCCAGTGATATTTACTTTGCACCCAATGAACATCCTTAATTTTTAATTCGCTTCCTGTTGTTGCGAATCTCCGTTGCTTTCCCTATTTATTATTTCGTGTATTATTTATTTTTAACAATAAATAATTGTTTACCTTTTAAACTAATAATTTTGATAAATTGTAATAAATGTAATTGATTTCTAAAATAAATATATTTGTAATTATAATAATACATTCTGATGACTGTATTGTGTGGAATTTTGTGATATTTTAGGTGTATTGTTTGATTTAAAATCTACATTTTATATAGTTTTACCTACGCTGACATAAATCTAATTTCTTCCCAATATCCAATTTTTAAAAGATAATTTTTAATTATAACAGAGTTTTTGTTGTATACTCTCTTTAAATATGCATTGTATTATTTCTAAAAATTACTCTTTTACACCCCTGCAATAAAATACTCAATTTACATTGCGTTAAATTTCCTTGTTAATTTAAACAGTATATCTTGTTTTAGATATTCTTTTTCCCATTGTTTAAGTTGGTAACACATTTATTTATAGTTTAATTTCAATTATTTTGTTTGTTTATTTTTTGTTGTCAATATAAACACGAAGTTCTGTTTTCTAATTGTATCATTCATATTCACTAATTATATTTCCATTCACTCGTTTATTGCGTGTATTTAAGTTTTCTCTTATCGTTATTTAATCCAGTCTCAGTTATCAAACTTGGAAAATATTATGCGAAAATCGATTTTTTGGTATCTGTTTTATATTTTTATTAGTATAATTTATCGAATCTAATACGGCCATAGCTTGGTAGTAGTAGTAAACCTGAAACTATGAAAGAGGTAGGAAGTTTTGACGAAATATGCAAGTTCGAAGGTGTAAGCCTCTGGACTTAACTGGTGAGGTTAAACATTGTTAACTTTTTAATTAGTTCATTCTATTATAATTTACTTAAATACTTACAGAGTAGGGTGTGCGACCCTATTTACTAAAACCTATTTCTGGTTGAGGGAGCAGGCAACTAGGAGTAACTAATTTCACCCTGTTAATGCCTTCTTAACCTTTTACTTACAACGTTTTCATGCAAACAAATCAGTCAAAAAACATTTCTTGGGAAACAGAAAAGATTTGAAAACAGATCGATTTCGACCATTCAATAGGTTTTACCCATTTTATATCAAAAAATGACGTTTATGGTTGTTCAGGTGAAGGTGAATTGGTTTTGATCGGTTTTCATATAAAATATTATTAATTGACAGTCGAAAAAAGAGTCTGAGAGTTTAAAAAAGAGTTTTCGAGCTCTCCCCACAAATCATTTTCTTACCTACGTATACTTTACTATAGGATTTATATTATATAAACTGACTTTTCTCTAAAGAAAATGATATTTAAGTGTTATATCCTTTTCTTTACTTTTCCTTTCATATACTGTAGGTATGTAGGAAAAGTATTGTGTTCGCTAAAAATCTGAAACCAGGATGTCACCGGATGTTTTAGGTGTTTTTAAGACTTCCTTAGTAGTTTTCACAAAGTTCTGAAACTAGTAGTCTCAACTAGTATGTAGTAGTCTCTAGTAGTATGTGTATGTGTGTCTCTGTTATCATCGTAGCTCCCAGTGTATTTACGCCAGAGAGTTGAAACATTGCACGAAAATCCCTCTATAGGTGTAGTTGTGCTATCCTGAAAATATTTTTATATGAAGTCATTAACTCAACAACAATTTCAAAAAATTATTATTATTTTATTATAATAAACTTTATTATTGCTCTTATCACCAATCAGTGCTAACAACTTTAAAAATTTACTATAGCTCTCTATCGTCTGTATTAATTGCACTATATAGTGCATTTTTAGATGTAGTTTTCATATATATGAAAACTACATCTAAAATTGCAATTTTTAATTAGAAACTCATTTCCGTTGAAGCGGATTCTTCCTTTAAATTAAATCACTTATTCAGTTAAGTATATTGTTTATTCAACTTTTTTTTATGAAAGTGAGCTAATAAAATTACAACAATTATCTTGTAAGGAAATGTAAAATTTGTTTTCCTTAATTAACTATTACAGCTTTATTTGTTTTGAAGTAATTAATTTTACTACCAGCAACATTACTTTAGAATTAGTTTTCCAGACAGATTTATAGCCAAGACAGGATGTCAGGTATAAACTAAAACTAAATGAACTCTAATACCTCTATTGTTTATTTTACAACTTGGCTCGATTAAAAAACACGACTTAAGTAGCTGAGTTCTAAGACAACGTTCTGTTGTACATTGAACTTCCTTTCCAGTTTTTTTTTTATTTTTATAATTTTTTGTTGTTTTACTCGTTTTTACTTGTTTTACTTGTTTCTGTATTATTTATGAATACATTTTATTGTTTATTGATTTGTATTAAATTGAATCTTTCTATAAATTAAGACTTGTTTTTCTACATTAATTTTTTTATTTACACTTAAAATAAGAGGCCTTTAGCCTCTTGGCCGCTACGTGGCGTCGGCGCTGGTGGGCTGCTTCGTGGCTAAAAGGTTGTTGTCCTTTATCAGTTAGTCATATTAATGCAATTGCTATATTAGTGGAGTACTGCCACGATATAAGTGAATTTTCAAATGTATTAGTCCAAAATCGTGGTTTCATCGATATATGTTAATCGATAAAACCGGAACTAACACTGATATTAAATGTTAATCTTCATACATGTGTTAACACATGTGTTTTATGTGTATAATATCCTGTTATTTTGTCAGCCTGATTGGACAACTTTTTGCAGTTTTGTCAGTTTTGTTTTGTCATATTTTCGCTGTCATTTTTGTGGGTTAATGACATAAAAAAACTAATTTTTAAAAAACAATAGGGTTTCACACATAAATAAGGTCGATTTTTGTACCAAGTTTCATTTCGATTAGAGAAAGCGTTCGAATTTGATCGTGTTCTATTGAAACGTCTGGGATTAAAATCTTGTGTGTGTGTTTATATATATATATATATATATATATATATATATATATATATATATATATATATATATATATATAAATATAAATAAATAAATATATATATATATATATATATATATATATATATATATATATATATATATATAAATATAAATATATATATATAATATATATATATATATATATATATATATATATATATATATATATGCCTTATTAGTGAGTCCTCCCTCCTAATAAATTCGTTCCACCCCTCCCATCCTCTCCCACGATGTTCCTTTGAAGCATATCACGATGTATGTAAAATTGAAACTTTTGGAGCCTTAACGTCCTTCCCTGATACCTCCTAATATTTAAAAACCTTCTGAAATTCTACATATTTACTGCAAAAGTGTGGGTTTTATAAATTATTTATTTTTTAAATAAGTAAAACTTGTTCGACATTCTGTCTCTCATTTATTTTGTCGGCATACGATAAAAAGTAATCATTTCTAATGATCATTTCTTTCAGAGTTATGTTTTGACTGATGATTTATCAATTTATGTTTCAAAAATGATGTTCATGTTCTTCTCTTTTTTGAAGGTGTCTTGTAGTAAGGGTTTTTCGGTTAGGTATTACCACGGAGAATGGAGATGTCTTACCGTTACATTAAAAAATATTAATTCAGATAAACATAAATACCAATCTTATATGGTTTTTAATACCATCTTTCTACTGTAATCTTTTTCACCCTGTGCCTAAATTTCTGCAAAACAAGTAGGTAATGAGGTTGGGGTCATGTAGGATGTTCCAGGTGGTTTTTTTAAAGGGGGGGGACTCCTCATTGTTTAAAAATTTAAATGTTTGGATGTATTTTTAATAAAACTGTTAAAATTGTGTTACAGATTTTGTTTAAAACTGGTAAACAAGGTTAAGTAGTTTTTAGGACTTCAATTTGTCTTTTAAGGCTCCTAATAAGCAAATGCTTGAATTTGCTTTGCAAAGAGCTACTGTCTGTCCATATTGTGTTTTTACGAAATGTCCTGCTTGATTTTAACCTTTGAATTTTCCTTTTTTAAATCAATTTTTTTATTGTTTGATTACAGGCACTGGCAAGATGAACGGATTGAACGGGCTGAACGGTTTAAATGGACATTCCAACGGTGACCTGAACAGTATGATGTCAAAAGGCTGTTGGACGATCGGCCTCATCAACGTTCAATTCCGTTATCTAACAGCCGAATCATTTGGTTTCAAAATCAACGCCAATGGCACTTCGTTAAAGAAGAAACAAATGTGGCATTTGGAACCAGTACCGGGTGAAACGAATACCATCTACTTGAAATCACATTTAGATAAATATCTGTCTGTGGATTCGTTCGGTAATGTTATGTGCGAGAGCGAAGAGCGGGATCCCGGTAGTAAATTTGTTGTAACTGTTTGTGAAGACAACACAGGAAGGTGGGCTCTGAGAAACCCCGGTAGGGGTTACTTCTTAGGAGCTTCTGCGGATAAGTTAACTTGTACTGCCAAAGTACCTGGAAAAGCAGAATACTGGCTAGTGCACCTTGCTGCAAGGCCTCAGGTAACTAATCTTGTTTATTATTTAATTTTTTGACAAAAACCAATATGAAATTATATAACTATATTCTAAGGTTGACTGAGAAAATAGCAAAAGTCGAAAGTGTTACACATGACAATACGAATGGTGTATTTGAGGGTGTATGAGCTAGCACAGCTCTAACATATGATGATTTAATGTTTGTCAAATAATCCTGAATAATAAGTACAAACTTAAATTTCATAAAAATACACAATAACAGGTTCTATTGAACCAATTTTTAGTGGTTAAAACGTTATTTTATCACTAATTTAATTGCCCGAAAAAAGCCCTTAAAAGTTTTTGATAAAACCAGTAGGAACCCCCTACTGTATTTTATGTAATTTTCCGGACTTTGAAGGGGTACGGGACCTATATTCCCCGATCTGAAGCAGCAGACCACTTGAACCGCTGAGCCTTCAGCAGAATCTCAAAATAAGTCAATCTAGTGGATAAACCTGTGGTACTTAATGGTCATGTTTTTTGTACCTGGCTCTTGTATTATCCCGGGAGGAACATTTCAGTAGCACCAACATTAAATCTTTACGCTGGATTAAATGTGGAAAAACATGGTCTTAAAAATTTTAAAATGTTCTTTACCTTCAACAAATTGACTCTTGCAAGGTCAAATTCACCATTATAATTTGGTAACTTCTACTCAAGTATGACAATTTCGCTACCTCTTTTAGTAAAGTTGTAAATCTTAATTATAGAGCATATAATTATGAAAAATACATAGAAATTTTATGCAAATATCACCCAAATTCGGAAATTTTTATCAAAGCTATTGTTCGATGATATATATAAGCTTTCGTTAAGAATATTTTTCCTTGTAGTTTAGAACAGAACTCTTAGATGTTGGTCATAAAATAGCTTGATGGAAATTGATTAGAATATAGTGATAAGTATCAAAAAGTCTTAGGATTTAATTTTTTCTAATTCTAAATAAATAATTTAGGATTTTTCAGTTTTTGAAATAGGAAAAATTATGGTGTGTGCTTTTATTCAACTTTTTATAGTTTATCAAATTTTATAGTTATTAGAAGTGATAACAAATTAACATATTTGGCAATTGTTTTCCAAAATATTAATGGTAAATTTGATCTCGCTAGTCAGTTCTGGCGTTGAGACCATTTTCAACAGTCTAGGGACACGTTTATCTCTTATTTCTTAGGAATTATTGTTTGTGCATTTGAAATGAAACGAGATTGTCGATGTACAGCTACTTAATGAAGCGTCATAATATTTCTCAAAGATATTTGCACAGTTTTTACTGTTATTAAGAATTTATTATTTTGAAAACTTGTATGTGTGTTGTACTTTAATTAAAGTTATACATAAAGTTGTCAGGTCTACTTATCATTTTAACTTCATAATTTTTCTGATTCCATTTTTAACCTTAAAATGTTGTCTTCTGGTTCTCGTTCAATAGCAGGTTTATTCCTCTCTAGATTTAATATAAATGTATGATTTGCATGTTAAAAAGGTATGAGAGTAAACCCGTTGTAATGCACACTGGTTTATCGATCACAGCTTCTTCTGTTGCTTTATTTAAACTTATATATAATGCTTTTCAGTCTAGTCGTTCTTTTATTACGTATCTTATTTTTATAAATTTTCTCTTCTTACATACATTTTTATTGAATATGCGAGTTTACTCAACATTCGAAAATAAATCATATTTTTCTTCTGAATATTATATGTGAATTCTCTAATGAAATACGAAAATTTATTTTGCTTATATCTTTCATTATTCTTTTTTACTCGTTTTTGAACGTGTTATTAGTTTCTCTATTCATATTCATGATGCATTATACGTCATAATACGGCGAGTTTTAAATAATTACTTTAAAATACTTTGGAGTTCGCTGTTCTCTGGCCTTGGGAGTCTAAATTAATTTGAATAATGCTTTTCTAATGAGTTTTCTTTTAAGTGAAAATCACGCTTCATTTTTAAGGATTCAAATAAGGCTTAATTTATGTCGAATTATACTTTAACTTGTTAGTCAATAAGGATCTTTGTTATTTCTGATTCTTTTTAGTACCCTTATTTGGTTTAGAATTTATATTCCCGCATCATAGTTAATTCCTTTATGTTGTTTAAGGCCCTACATTTTGATTTTTAAGTCGTATGCAGCTATTAACTTCCGCTATTTTTTTCTGTTTTGTTTTGACTTTAGTGCATGCACTATTCAGCCAGTACCATTCGCACTCTGATTATCCTTATCCTGTTATTTCAATTCAGCACTTAGTAAACTAGGGTCTCTAGATATTTTACCTGAAATGGGAAATGCTGGGAAGCTTTGTAATAGTAATCAGTAATACATGTTTAGGATTGCATTCAAATTTAGTAATTACTGTTGGTTCTATTTCAATGATAAAAATGATTAAAATTATTAGCTTGACTAATCCAGTTGATCTTTCACGCGAATGTACCTTTCTATGAAACAAATGGCTTCACTAAATTTCATTTTGATATTGGTCGCCAATTTATAATCATTGACTGTTGGAATTATAAACTTTGATGATATCTAATTTTTAAACTTCTGTTTTTACGGCGTATGACATACTCGTATAGCTAGAACGCTTAAACCATAAAATCTTGTAGAAAAAGTGTATATTGCTTTTGAATTAAAAGTTATTGGCAAAAATATTTTTGTTATTTGTGAGGTACTTAAAATTATATCCAAAAATTTATTAAATTTAAATATTACAAATGTAATATAGTAATGAATATATGGTTGATATTCTTGAAATGAATGAAAATTAATCAAAAGTCTGCCAAGTATAACAGCAGGTTTCCGTATATCTTGATTGAATAGCCATCAACTGTAATTCTTTTTTCAATCGGTTTAGCTTGACGTCTACCTGAATACGAAATACCTTGTTTTAAAGCCATTTTAAGTTTAAAAAAAATTCTACTGACGTCATTATGTTTTTTATAAACAATAGACCTCATAACCTCCTCAACATCTCACGATATGCAACGTTTTAAGTGCAAGTCCTACCGACTAAGTATGAAATACTTCAAATACTCTTTTTACTTTCTTTAAAGAAAATTTAATCTTGAAATAAACTAGTAAAAACATCTGAAGTTGATTACAAGTCATTAAAATAAACTCGAGACGGTAATGTGCTCATATAAACATCAATTTAAAAAATCTTTAAAATGCCTCCTCTTATAACTCTTAATAGGCTTTAACGGTATAGCATCCTAGTTGTTAAGATAAATAGCAAGTTCGTAAACCTTATTTTAAATTAATCATTTAAATGATAATTACTAGTTTGTAGTGTTCACTTGCTACACGATTAAATTAAAAGAAATTACTTGTAATCGCGGCGAGTAATGATAAAAAATTACAGGATATTACAGAGGATCGTAAAGTTTGTAGTGTGAAAATTATTATGCTTTGAGAATGTTTCTTTTAGAGATACTTTCTCTGGAAATTATTTTGCAGTTATAACATGATTTATGTTGACGTTCTTTAATTCTTTTATTATGTCGCTTGTTGTAACATTCCTTATTAACAACGTTTGTAACTAATTCAGTTTTGAAGATTAGAGATGATTTATTGTCCTCTTATGCTTATGCTAAAATCTTGAAAATCGTGTTGAATTTTTTCGTGCTAAAAAATCTACCAAATATAGACTAAGCTTTTTTAACTAAGTCATCTTGTTAAACAAGTACCATGTTTTAACTCTCTAGGATAACCACTTTGGAAGCTACGACAGAGTCTTAACAATAACTGGTTATGCAGCGTGTTTCAAACTTAAGCTCTCGAGCCACAGAGGTTGAGGTCTCATCGAGGGCTCAGGACACTTTAAACAAGTACTAGCAATATTTTTAAAAAATAGGAAAATTCTGATAGACACTTTATGAGACTCGTGAAGTAATGTCATACACATTAGTTAAAATTGTATTTATAAACGTCCCGTATAGTGTCTTTATCAAAATTTACTAATAATAATGGACACTCATATTATAAATAAAATTATAATAATAATAAATATTTTTAAATTTTATGAAAATTAAAAATAGCTATTATGACGACAGGTAATAAAATAATAACCACACCAGGTAATAAACCACACCTTTTTATATTCTATGACTTAGCTTTGGTAAAAAGTTTCATCAGAAAAGTTTTGCCATTTGACCTTATCGTGTTGACTAGAAAAGTGCACATCCATCCTTTTATCCATCAAACTGTACATACAGACATAAACATTTTTTTAATTTTTATGTGGGATCCGTAGGTACTGAAGCATAGATTTTTCATTAGAAATTATAACATTATTCCTATTATTATGCATCTCCTCCCTATTTTGGGTTATAAAGAAGCAATAATAAACTGTACCTCTGTTTAAATATGGATCGGGTTTTGGGTACCTCAATACTTATCTTAATTATTATTATTTCTTATACTTAATCATTATACTTATATTATAATACTTAAACATTTTCTCAATTATTTGAATTAAGGGTAATATGATTAAAATGTCACGCATGTAAACCTTTTAGATGAGTTACGGAATTTTTAGATAAGTTACTGTCATCTAACATAAACACTGTTTCTGTGGCATTCTGGTTGACACTTGTTTTATACTTTTCGAGTTACTTTACTCCCATTTATTTGCCGAGTATAATTTGTTCTTTTGCTTACCTTGCATTATAGGACATGTTTCACAGTTATCTTAACTAAGACGTGCTTCAAATAAAAATTACGTTTACAATGTCGCATCCCTTCCTTTTTTGTGTCATATAATTTGTTGATTCCTGTTACTAATGTTATTTTTGTTTTTTCGACTTCTTTTATTATTCTGCTTGTAATTCTCCTTCTTTATTGTAATTTCACGTTAAATACTACACTGTTTTCATTTTTTTTAAATGTTTACAGAATACTAAAAGAAATGAAAAAGCAAAAGTTTCTTTAATATACATTTTAAATACTCTTACATTCCTTTTCATATTCATATACATTCATTTATACGTGTGAAATACTTTTCTTTGTTTTATTTGTTCTTAAACTGTAAAAGCATTGCTAAGAATAAGTGTAAATAATGTTCGAAACATGCTTTGAAATAATAAACATAATAACATACTTTCAACAAATTTCCATATCGGCATTCTTTTTATTTTTTTAAGCCTTCAATCCTCGTCTTCAGGGAAAATGTTTATCCAATAATGCAAGCCTTTTTTCTGCCCTAAATTTATTTCCTTCTTAAAATATTGGAAACACCTTTTTTTTTATCCCCTCCTATTATTCACTATATTACATTCTTGGAATATATAAAGATGAATATTAAATTTTATATCGCGTCGTTTATAGGCAGAAAAACAAGAACAAAAATTTATGTAGAGTGCTTTTTAAGTTGACTTGCCATGACTTTATATATTGACGCTTTAAAAATAAGTTTTCTGATTTTTTTTAACCCAGGACATAAAAGGTTTGAAGTGCGCTATTATTTCCATGTGACATGTTTTTCTTATAATTTATTGTTTTGTCTGTTAGTCTGAGAAAAATATGTTTTCATTTCACTTTTATGACAACTGTTACCTATTAATTATTAGGATTTTCTACAGAGATTTATTTAAGGCACGTTTAAGGAAATACATTGAAGAAGAAATTGCTCAAAGTTTGTTAATTTTGTTTTAAATTTAACTGAATAAACTCGGTTAGGAGTCGATACCGTAAAAATAACCGGGAAACGTTAAATACGGTCGACAAAACACAAAACTCGAGTGTGTCGGTTGTTTATCGTTATATTAACACTATATAAAAGTTTATAAGAGCATAATTAAGAGGTTCGCTAGCTGGGCCAGTTTTCTTTGGAATCGGTCCAGTTTGCTCCTAAATCTAGTACTTGCTCATCAGGTTTCCGGTTTATACTTCACGGGTGTCGGAATAGTAACATGTCTTCTTTTTTCTGGATTTTCAATGGAAATTGGTAAAACATGGTAATGTTCAACATATACTAAGCTTCTTATGCAAATGTTGTGCAGACTGGACTAGTACAGGTATAGTTTTGTACAAATATTGGACGAACAGGATCATTTATTTAAAACAATTTTAATTGTTTCGAGTTAAGGCATAAACCGAAAAATCAGAGCAAGAACTGGATTAGCATTTTTGTCCGGCTTGCGGACATCCGTGCCAGAATCTTATTATTTTTGCATTTAAATAAATTTGATTAAGCTCCTTAATGCTCTCTTATGATTCTGATAACAAAACCGCCGGGCCACGCCCTGGAATCTTCTCTATCACTATTCTTGTTTCAAAATATGACTAAATCATTATTGACGCCTATGGTATTAAGTTATTTATTTACAGTAAAAATAGAGATGACTTCTTAATGACTTTATAATGAGATGAAGCAACAGGTTGGTCTATTATATCATTGAATCTGATAACTTTATTAGAAATTTAAAAATAAATCTAGGAGTTCATAATGTTTTCTGGTAGTAAAATAGTGAAATCTTCTTTCCATTATTGTATTAAAATTGTTCTTCCCTATTGTTTACCACAGGTGTGTTCCAAAAAAGTATTATTAAGTTCTGGATTTAAAAAAAATCGAGGCCTATTATTTATACGGAATTTAACACAACCAAAATGAAAGCCTTGTAATACAACTAACTATTTTTTGTATGAAGACAACCATATATTTGTATATATATATATATATATATATATATATATATATATATATATATATATATTATTATTATTTATTTATTTACTTTGGTTAAAAATATTTAAAGCCAAATTTCCTTGCCTCTGAAAAATAACTTTGCTTGACTTAAAAAAAAGAACCAAGCTTTAGACTTTTTTTATAATCTAAGTTTAGATTAGAACTAATCTTTTTGCCTTTTAAGATTTTACCCTGATATTCTATTTATCTTTTGCCAAAGAAAGGTTTCAGGACATGAGTGTCGTTGCTGTTACCGCTTTCCCTTATCTTTTTGTTGGTTTTGCTCCCTTTCTACCTAAATTTCATTCCACGAAAAAATGTTTAGTCTCTCTCCTCAAAATACGGACTGCTCTAGGTCATTTGCTGCTTAGAACAATGCTGATAATGAGATGAAACTAGGCACACATGTTAGTCTTGTATATAATTACATGCGTGCCAAATCTCAATCCGATCGCATCATTTTTCCACGTTTTATGATTTGTCGAAATTTTCGTGAGTCATTATTGCGGGTTAATGACGTCATAAAAAAATGTTTCCCGAATAGCATATCTACAGCGTTAGACTGATTTTTTTACGAAGTTTAAACTCTCTTACATTAATACACTAGGAGCTACGATTATAACAGATACGCGCACACACACACATACAGACACACAACTTTGCGAAAACCACTCAGGAGGCTTTTAAAACACCTGAAATGGATAATTCCGGCTTCATCCCGGTTTCAGATTTTTCTCAAACACAATACTTTTCCTATATACCTACGGTATAAATGAGGGAAAGTAAAAAACCATAAAACTTTAAAAAAATCCTGCCAAAGGCCTGTAGTTTTGACCTATGCATTTGAAAATTTTCTGAAATTGTGGCTGCGTGCCACTTATATAAAATAGTAATATGACAAACCTATCTAGGATAACGACCAAGTGACTGAGAGGCGGCCATAGGGTGGGTTGGGAGCCACGAAGTGGCCACCAGTGCCATCTCCACGGAGCGGCCAAAAGGCCGAAGCTTTATTGTATTGTAGTAGACTATAGAGTGATGATCTATGTTATTCTATATTAGCGGTAAAATGCATCTCTGAAGAAGCCTTCCATAGTGAAAGCGAAACATCGAATTTATCTTTAACTTTAACGCGGTCACCACCGAAAGGCCTTAACCTTCAAATTAAAAACAAGTTGCCAAATTTAAAACTAAACTATCCTATTTTGAAAATATAGTCTTTTTATAGATCTTGATTTTGTATTATCTAATTTCATTGAGCCGTATAACTGTATATACCGTGATTTCTGAAAAACTGCACCTACACACAGGCACTAACATTAACTGCTATTATATTAGTCCCCCTCATTTTTTGAATCAAACCATTAATGAATTTATGATTAGAATACATCATAGAACATGTACTTATATAATAAGTAGACAACTCAAACCGTGCATTAAGTTAAAATAATTTTAACTTCATGCTAAAAATATATAGATTAGTTTCAATAGAAATTAAGAAAACTTTTCTTCTTGAGCAACTTTCTTCTGGAGTAAGTTCTAACAAAATTAGAACTTACGCTATTAGTCAACCTCGGGCGTAAGTCTTAAGACTTAAATTTTAAATTACTTAAAATTAAAAAGAAATAAAAAATGTAATTTTAAATATTTTATATCTGGTTTAAGATCCCAAGATATTTACATGTAGGATGAAAGTACATTTGTAGTCGTAGTCCTTTTTAGTCGTTGAGTAAAAGAATGTTTGTGGTTATCGTGATATCTTACTCGAATTACGCAGTTCAGATTTTTATTTAACAGCTTCGACTTTGTTTCTGCATAATGACCTTCTTTCTAATCTGATTTTTCCTGACATTTTAAGTCCCTCTTACTAAGTTTATATCTTTATCTTAGGCATATGAATTCGTTTTGTAAGAAACCTTGCAGGTCTCTTATCTAAGCTCTTGTTTTTTCTGTGTGTAAATTTCCTTTCATGTGGTACATATTTTTTATTTTATTCAGTCTATAAAAAAAAATGTTTTATATAATCTGATAATTTTTTAAGCATTTTAAGTATTAACTTATTGGAATGTGTGTTTGTTATCTGTATGAAACATATTTTCCTGTTTATTTTTATATATATAATATATATATATATATATAATATATATATATATATATATATATATATTTTTTTTTTTTTTTTTTTTTTTTTATTTATACTGATCGAATAATGATTAAGGCCGGCACACTGCATTCTTGAACAATACTTAACCGAGATGAAGTCTATCTTATGCATATGTTTTTCACATAAGTACCAGTGACACTTAAACTTAATTTATGGGCTGCCGAAGTTCCCAACCTTTGAAATCGCGCGCTCGCGTACAACTTTGAAATTTTCCAATAATTCTACCTAGGACCGAAGTAACAAGACCACATAAACAAAGAGCGCTTTCTTGAATCGAAATGGAACTTAGTACAAAAATCGACCTTGGTTTTGTCCCGAAACCTATTGATTATAGGTCCCCAGCGCCGACGCTGCAAAGGGCCTTTTTTTAGCGAATTTTCTTGGGAAGATGAGCTTATGATGTTGTTTTTTTATTTCAATAGCTTAAAAAAGTTGTATAAAAAATCGGGTACCTCAGAACTTTTCCTTATCGTATCCTCATTCTTCCTACTTCGGACTCGAACACTCTTCCTCAGAATATACAAGACGTTAAATTTATACTGCAGCACATCTTCGGACTCGCTTCGCTCGTCTTCAAATAGGTAATTCATCCGTTTAATTTCCAGTGGTCAGCCATCGAAACACTGACCACGCTCAATATCAAAAAGCTTAACTCAAAAAAGCTTAACTTTTTTTGAAAAAACATTCTTGGATGTACTTCTCATATTGAAACGAAACTCTACACACTTATTTATTACATAAATATATACACTTGTACAAAAGTTTATCTTAATTAGATGAATTTCTGATTTTTTACTATTTTTAAAAAGCTTACATTAGTCATTTGATAAAAAGTGAACTGATGCTCATTATAAGATAAAACTTAGCACACATGTTAGTCTTATATATGGCTACATGCGTGCTAAATTTCAAACTGATCGCAACATGTTTTCGCGTTTTATGATTTTTCGAAATTTTGTTGAGTCATTATTGTGGGTTAATGATGTCATAAAAATGATTTTCCGAATAGCACAACTAGACATATAGACTGATTTTTGTACAAAGTTTCAACTCTCAACCACTACACTAGCAGCAATTCACTAGGAACTACGATGATATATGATATCAGATCCACACATATACACAGACAACTTTGTAAAAACCCCTCAAGCGGTCTTATAAACACCTGAAACTGATAATTCCGGTGACATCCTAGTTTTAGATTTTTTGCAAACACAATACTTTTTCTATTACATACGGTATAAATGAGGAAAAGTAAAAAGTTAAAATATGCTGTATTCCTGTTTTTAGCGAATCACCTTATCTAGAAATTCGTAAATACATGGCGGGAGTGATCAGGAATCCATTTATTGTTCAGGTTTTGGGTTGATGGTTCTTATTCTGGATTGTGACACTTTAACTTATTAGTTAATTTTCCGTGATTTTTTAAAGGAAATACGCTAAAACCTTCGTATGAGAGACTTAAATGTAGTGCAATACTGATTAAGCTAAGGTGAGCATTCTTCTGTTGAAAAATGTGTCTATTGATTATTATCGTCTAATAATAGACTTGCTCTTTATATAAAGACTTCCTAAGTATACTTGCTAGACTTGAGTCTATTAATAGACTTGCTAAGTATACTTGCTAGACTTGCTTTATATTGCTAGACTTGAGTCTATCAATAGACTTGCTAAGTATACTTGCTAGACTTGCTTTGTATAGCTAGACTTGAGTCTATTAATAGACTTGCTAAGTATACTTGCTAGACTTGAGTGTATTAATAGACTTGCTAAGTATACTAGCTAGACTTGCTTTATATTGCTAGACTTGAGTCTATTAATAGACTTGCCATTTTATGCTGATTCTATATAAGTTAAGATTGTTAAATCATACACTATGTATAACGGTATTTATAAGTTTTCACTATTTATAAGATAGGACTATTTATAAATTTAGATTATTTAAAAACATAAAATTGTATTTGTAAAAGCGATATGAAATTTTATTTGCTTATTTTTATTGTTTTATATTTGTTTTGTACGTTTTATGTTGACTTTATTCACATATTAGGTTCGGATGAATGTATCTTTTGAAGTTTGGTTTTATTTCATATAAAGATGTTTACGCTTTGGACTGTTTAATTTACAACTATCAATTATTATATTATTTGAAAGTAGGCATTATAAAAAGAGCCTTTCCAATATGATAGTTATAAGCCTAAATCTCTGTAAAGTAAAAAGTTTATTTATTATTTTACTCATTATGGCATATAAGGTATCCTGTCAATTCTTTATTTCCAATTAAAGCTCTATTGTAAATTCTTTTACCCCTTTTTCCTGTCTCTATTGCTAATACTTTATCGTAATTCTTTATTTTAAACTAAGATCTATCTTATAAATTCGTTATTTTCAATTTTACTCTCCTGAAAATCTTGTAGTGTAATTTTCAATTTAACTATTTTTTCTGTAAACTCTATATACTTCTAAATTACGTTTTTCTTCTTAATCGAATTCTTTACTACGATTCTTACTTTTTAACTAAATACTCTCTTGTAATATTAACAACACCAACTTCGTCTTTCCACCAATAAGCTTTAATTTAACTCTGAGCAGAGCTGGCTTTCGGCTATAATGCCATCTACAGTGCCGGTGAGATGTTGAGTCTTTCAATTCTTGGAGTCTGACTCTCTTGTAAATTCTTGATATTTCATTTAATTATATCTTATAAAATCTTTTTTAGTGAATTATTAAAGGGAAAATGAGCTTACGAAATTGGTGTGGGTCATGGTGAGAGGTGAATATTATTTGGAAGGGGGAAGGACTCACTGGTCAAGAATACATGTATGTATTGGTATATATTATATATATTATATATATATATATATATATATATATTATATATATATATATATATTATATATATATATATATATATATATATATATATATATATATGTATGTATATATACATAGTCTGATTGGGTTTAAATGTTTTACGTATGTACTAAAATGTGTGGTTAACACGTGTACGAAGTATAATTGTATTACCATAATTGCTTCCGATTTTGTCGATTAAAATATACAACATAATGTAAACAAATCAAGTTTGTTTCACTAATACGTTCGAAAATCCCATTATATCGGGGCAGTATGCCACTTATATAAACTATTAATATGACAAACTAATAAGGGATGACAACCATGAGGCTGCATTGCGGCTACATGGAGTCGCGGCCCCCTGTGCGGACGCTGCGTAGCGGCCAAGACGTCGAAGCCCTCTTGTTTTTACAAGAAAAAAAACTGTTCTTGAAAATTCATTATTTTGTACTAGTCTCATATTTTCTGTCATTATATGTTTTGTGAATTATAAGAACATGATGATACGTCATTTTTAATTATAGTCTCATTCGAGAAACAATTAAAATGTGAATCGAGACGTCAGCTTGTTTATCTTTATATAAACAAAATCGTAACCTTAAACAAGATAAGATTCATTTTTCAAAGCGGAAGAGGAGTATCATTGGTCAAGTCGGGTCAAAGATGAAAGGAAGTAAACGGCGATAAAACATGTTCCCTGCGGTCCTTAAAGTTTTAGGGTTGCTTGATAATTCTGAACTGGAATGAAACCTTACAGATATCTATAGGGTGGGCACATGGGTGAGGGGAAAGCAATATGTCATGTTCACACTATTTAAAACCCTATTCCCATTCTTATGGCTTAAATTAGTTTTATTTATAATTTAAACTGTGATTTTATTGGTTTGGTAGTAGTGATTCATTGTGATAAGTTATCTCATACCCCTAGAGGCCTGTAGCATATGGTGCTTAAAACTCTATATTTCTAAATCAGTTCTGATCATCGATTTTTTTGTTAAAATTAAATCTGTTTGCACAATTTAAACAACTGCAATGAAGCAAAGTACGCATCAGTAAAGCTGGACATTTTTTTGGTTAGTACCGTCTACCTGTAAGTACTGAAAGTCGAAAGACACTACTCGCTAAATATTCCTACTACTCCTTTGCTAATTATTCCTACTACTCCTTTGCTAATTATTCCTACTACTCCTTTGCTAATTATTCCTACTACCCTTTGCTAATTATTCCTACTAATCCTTTGCTAATTATTCCTACTACTCCTTTGCTAATTATCCTACTAATCCCTAATGTATTCCTATTCCTACTACTCCTTTACTAATTATTCCTACTACTCCTTTGATAATTATTCCTACTACTCCTGTGCTAATTATTCCATTTATAGAATAAAAAATTTCAGACGCACCAGCATTTAATATTTAATTATATGGGGAAAACGTGGTCCTGGACTTTCGAAAATGGTTTCTATCGACTCGTGCAATTTGAAATCATCCGCGTCATTGTATTTTTAGTTTCTTGGTAACTATTACCTTAGCGAAATATATTTCGCTAAATTTATATTAATTCTTAGAAAGCTTAGTTAGAATCCCACCCTTCCGTTTAGGTCTATCCCGCAGGGTGAATACCGAAAGGCTCATTAGGGTATTCATTTAAAACTTTAAATTAAACTTAAACTTGAAACTTAAAATTAAACTTTATTTAAACTTTAAATTAAACTTGATTTAAACTTTAAATTTAAGTTTAAAGTACTATATTTAAACTGATACATTAGCGTTTCTTAATTAGCACCTACTTTGTATAGTAATAGTTGGTTATATTATCATCCGACAATATTAATATAGATACATGCCATCTAGAATTGAAGCAATAATTGTATAGTTTATTTTTTGCATTTTACCTCCGATTACGGAAGAAGTGGTCTTTATCTGTTCTATATTCACTACTCTAATATATCCTGTATCGAAATCAACCTCTAAGAAAATAAGTTGCTCTCTTACCAATCGGCAAAATATAAAAAATCTAGATTTGTAATTCGTTAATACTGCACTTGACATGCACTTAAAAGAAAATCAATTCTTTAATCCTCTCATATATTATCCGTATACGATTCGAAATCAATCATTTCTGACAAGATAATCTATAATGCATAGTCGTATCTCTCTTTTAACCTTATGTATTTTCTTTCTTTTCGTCGTCTGTTATTTATGGCCTTTTCCTTCATTATTTCTTATAGCGTAATTTTATGCTCTTGTTCTTGTTTTCCTATCCAAAAAAGAAATGTTGCATTTCTTATTTTCATTCCTATAGATGTTTTATCTGGTTATATTCTTCCTTATTTCTTACATTTTTTTAAAGTACTGTTATTACCCTGGATCGATAATACTCCTTTAAAGATAATAGTTCTTTTAAGATAAAACTTTTTTTGCAACCTTTAAAGTAAAAAAAGAACGGTATTAGAATTGTTTTGATGTACTCAGGTATCTAATTTTTGATAAAGGGGGTATAATCTTGAAATAGAAGAATCAGAAGATGTATTTTTATATTGTTTAACCTGTAATGTATAGTGAAAGGTAGTTTCCAGGAAAGCGTGAGTCAAGTATCGCTCTCCCAGCACCTGACCACTTGTTGCCTTCTAATAGATCAAGTTAACTTTGAAAAATCCAACCATAATTGTTAAGAAGGAAAGGAAATCCTTTTTTGAAATCAATATCACATCGCGATAGAATTGGAAAAAAATGCATGAAACATGCATGCCATGTTTTGATCAGGAAATGCAATCTTAATTCAAGTCATGGAGAAATGATCCTGTTCTTAGTGTTTCTTTATGATTTTTTTTTATTCGCATACGTTTTAGTACTTTGTGTTTAAATTATATGATTCTTGCCATGATCAAATAAAATAAAATGCCCGTTTTAGGGCCTTTCGGCCCTAGGGTATTCATCCTGCGGGAACCACCGCAGGTGGGTTGCGTATACTATCCTCTAAGTATCAATTAAAGTTGGCGAATTTTTTTTAATACCAATACAATTCATATAATCTTAGAACATAGCTCGGGCAGCGAACCCCGGACCTCCGGTGCCGAAATCGAGCGCCTATACGTTGCATAATATCGCAGAATAATGTTTGTGTTTGACAATACAATTACATGACAATGACAATTAAATTTGAAATTCTTCTATTGTCTATTCTTCTAATCACAAGAAGCGGACAAAATTGTAGATATGGATAAGCTTTTAAGCTAAAATGAAATAACCGAGTAGGCACAAACTGTCCGATTTGAATTATTGCCTTCGAAAACAAAATATAAGTTTAATAAAGCACACCGTCATTTTAAAACTTGGTGTTAGGTTAAAATCATACATAACCGTAATGAAGATACGTTAGTTGTTTATTTTAATATACAAGTGTTGTTTAATATAAACCAGTTTAAAAAATTGTATCTTTATGCATATAGTTTGTGGTAACGTAAATATATAGTAATAAATTGTTGCTATTGTTTTATTTCCTCCTTCTTGGAGGAAAAATCTTAATTTACCATGGGAGAAACTAGTCGTAGCTCCCGAGCATTAACGCGCTCGACTTCGCCTCGTAAGTCAACATAATGGAACCATCGGATGCGCCTCGGGAACCAACCAAATAAAGCTCTTGGCAAGCATCGGGATTTAAATAACATGGTTCCCTCGATTACGGGACTCAAAAACCCATTTGAATGCTCAGGGAGCAAAGAGTCATTTAGAACCCTTGGTAAGTTAATAACTATATTTCCATACATGATGTATGCATACATTACAGAAGTTTACTGTTCTTTTCGTAATTCACTGATGATGTTTGGTAACTGGTTTGATTAAATTAATTTTTATGGATTTCACAATATATGATAAAAACATATAACTTGTAGTTTTATGTTTCTAATATATTTGTCATTATTAGTAGCCCTGGTTTTATCAATTTATATCAAAAGGTTCAAAAATAAGTAGGACTTTCGATTTTTTCAGAAGTGCACAAAAACTCATATCTATACTATAAATTCTTTATTCAGCACTATAGGTATCGGTTGTTACTTCTTTGTAAGAATTGCTACTGTATATGCATTATTGTTTTTCCTTCATTTTATTTCTTCTGGAAGTTCAGGGTTAAAGTAATATTGTTTTAGGCTTTGCAAAGTTTGTTTTTCTCTGTGAAGCCTTTTTTTATCTTTTGTTTTTTCTTTCAGTTACTTGACCGACTAACTTTGTGGTCAAGTTGTGGGCTATGTTGGGTTTTCTTTGGGTATTAGATTATTTTGCGTTTTCTTGATGACCTATTTTTTTAATTTAGCAATTTTCCTAAGGAAACTGCCTAAAAAAAGTTTCTGGGAAAAAAACTTATGTTAATTTTGTAGGAGTTGGACCTTTGGTTTATTTCCGCCCCCCCCCCCTCTGTTCTATAAGGTAAAAATGACTAATAGGAGGAAAAAAGGTTCTAAAAGGAATCAGTAAAGTGATCAACTCAAGATAAAATGAATCTACCTAACTGATGAGCATTACTCAGTTGTTAATCGCAATAAGCGTTAGCAACTGTCTTGGTCTTCAGCATTGCCCTCGCTGAAGACCATGAACAAAGCATACTGATAGCTAGCTGTAAGGTATCCTAGCAAAAACATTAGGTGAATATTGAACATTGAAGTATTACTTATTTAACACTGTAAGAGCCTAGGGGATCTTATTTCTAGCTCTAAAGAAAATCATTATGGGACATAGTAAAGTCAAGACTATCCCAGAAAAACTGAATCTTGATATAATAGATCATGTGATAACAATCAATGATCACATGATGTAGGTGCTGATTTGGTGACCACATTTGGTTTACCGGTACACAGGTACACTCATAAGACTTCAAGAGAGCTGAAGCTGCAAAACGGTTTAAAATTGATCCCTGGTTGACAACTAATGATTCTTTCTTTCTAAGGGCTAGAAAGCAAGGGGATAATTAACGTTAAAATAAAGAAACACGGGCCGTACCGCTTTGCATCTCTGCGGCCGCTTAGCGGCCATACACACACACACACACACATATATATATATTATAATATATATATATATTATATATATATATATATATATATATATATATATATATATATATTATATAGATATATATATAGCATCAGAAAGCTAAACAGAATTGATCTTACCTCCCTCCCCTTTCAACTTCCGTCATACGAACTCCTTCACAAGTGTCATAATGATAATTGGCTTTAGCTAAAATTGCTTAAATCTGTATTTTTAACGTAATGATAAAGTCTTTACGCCGCTATGAAGTATTGATACAATTCTATAGGCCATATAGAAATTATTCTAATAAAAAAAAAAAAAAAAAAAAAAAAAATATATAATATATATATATATATATATATATCTATATATAAGTAGAAGATAGAAATGATTCTATTCTATACATAAGATAGTAATTATTTTATTCTATTATTAGATAGAATTAATTCCATTATATGTATAAGACAGAAATTATTCTCTGTATATATATAAAAGGGATTTCACGTGGGTGAACTTGTATTTTTCTGAATGTATAGATCAATGCCGATAAGATATTGCATTCAATGACAACTTGTCATATAATACAATAGTGAATTGTGTACAATGACTGTAACCGTATTTGATTTGTTATTAACTAATGGCCTATGACCTTCTATGAAAAAATATTATTTATTTATTTGTCAAATAATATAGATGATTTTATCCATTCATACATTGTATGATTTGGTATGAATTGTATTTCATTCATGTTAGTAAGTAATTTATAATTATGATCGATGAGTTTTTTTCTTAATCTTTAACAAACTGAATACACAAATAAAGAGCACTTAACGATAATAAAATTATAAAAAATCACTAAAAATGTCACTCCAGGATCAATAATATTTATTAGAATAAGTGTTTCAGCTTATTGAGTGACCATTGTTGGTAATAGAAGGTTTTAAAGGTCCAATCTTGAATGGTTAACACTGATGATGGTCTTTTAATTATTTCCTTTGGTCTGTAACGCTAACTTTATTTCAAATAGAAAATATGCATTTTCTGCATCAATTTATAAGAACTTCTTTAATTTTGGTGATCCTTTAGATGTTCGTGTTTATTTGCCTTTCCCATTTTTTAATTGTTATGTTGTGATTTATGAATATAAACAAAGGGCTTATCTAATCTAAAGAAGTATCAATTTATTAAAAGATTTATAAAAGAAATGAGTACTTTTCTTGATTGATGAAATAAGACTAAGTCTAAATCCAACCTTAGCTATCCCAACCTTAGGACTTATTGTTTAAGTTAACTTCAAATCTCTTAAAAACATTTAAACGTTGTCACCTAAGTCATTGACACTCATGGTCTCTGGCTCTGATGACGATCAGAGCGATCGGATTGAAACCTAGGTTGTCAAATGTATTTATTTGTTAAGAGATATTGTTTTGCGAAATTCTTTAACCTTGCGATTCCAAATGTCGGCATTTTGAGTTTAAGTTACTGTAGAACTGTGACTGTACAAGTTCCTATTATAATGCTATAGGAACTTTACATGCACCACTGTAACACTATGCTTTCCACTTTTAAACTTTAAGGAAAAATCATTTGTTATATAAAATTGAGGGTTCTAATTTTTGCGTGAATCCAGGTGCATTTAGGATAAGGAATCTTTTATAAGTGGGCACTTATTTACTTGGTTCCCAACTCAATTTATCTGAAAAAAATCTAGGGGATTTGGGTATAGGAACTAGGAGGTCTGCCTAAACTCTATTAAAATCCCTCAGTTTTGATTTGTAATGGAGTTAAGACTTTAAGAAAATACAAGCTTTTTGCTGTGAAAACAAAATACTTTGTAATTTTCCTGGCACTTATTTACTTGGGTCTCCATTTAATGTTGGGAACTAAGGGTACTTTCGCACTTTATTATCTTACTTGATTATCAATCTTTTCTTTTTTCCCCTAATTTCTTTTATATAATTTAGTAAATATACTGTCGGTACCCAAGTGAATAATTGCCCTATATCGCCATATTTACTTGGGTCCCAACTTTATGTTGGGAACCATGTAAATAAGTACCTATAAGTATTTGACAACGCAATGACTCGAATGTACCGGATAGTGACACTTTTCGGAAAATGATACTCGCATATGATTTTTATTAATTTTATTTTTTTGCAAAATGTTAAAAAAATAAAGCTTATTTGGTTTTGCTATTGACAGATGACTTAATCATTGACAGCTCATTTAAATTATAATATTGTTTTACTACCGTGTTCAATAATTGATTAAATAATTGCAAGATCTCTTCAAGCACCATGGCTTTCATGACATTTCCAAGAGCAATCAACAAACCAAATTGTATGGGACTGGTGGTTAGCGATTTCCTTGTTTCTATTCTTGAAGCTTGTATCTCCATTTTCCTTTTTAGACGTAAGTTATTTACCTGTTCGATAATGGGTTGGAGTATGGTGAATAAATTGTTAGCGATTAGGTATTATAAAATATCTATTAATCAAAAATTATTGTTCAAGAGATATATTAGAAATAGTGGGAGGCAGAGGCCTATAATCCGAGAGCTAAGAGTGCCTTCTAGAATTTATGGTTGCTACCAATTCAAGTTCCTCAAAAGCATGAAAAGCATGTGTGCAAGTTAAGTGGGGCAATATGCGTATTTTGTGATTATTAAAAAAACAACTATAAGTAACCTAATGTCACCGGTTACGTTGTGTATGTAAGGAAAAGTCATTAAAGTAAATTTAATTGATGATCACCGATGTTTCTAAACGTTACCACGTTCTTTTAATGATGCGGAAACCAAGCCAATCCAATCTGAGTTAATTGTTTGTACTAACTAAAGTGGGTGTTTTTCCTCAGTACAACCAACCCCGTGACAATTAATCATTAAAATTGTTAAACTAAGCTGTAAATTGTATTTCAAGCAAGTCTGACATACAACATAGCGGAGATAGTTGTATACAGTCAAAACAGTCAGGAATTCGCTCTCTGACTGAATTCTAGGTTATTAAAATTATTAATTAATTTAATTGTTTTATTAACTTTAATCATTTAGAGTTTGATTAGAGCAGATCACGACTACTCAGGGTGTTTTCGACCATACAAATGCTTTTGATCGGTAACAAGGCTCTATACAAATGACAATTTCATTTTATTTCAAACATAATGTTGTTAATCTGTTTCAGGTGAACCTACGTTCTGTTGGGAGGAAGCGTTTTGCTCACCTATCAGAATCTCTGGACGAGATCCACGTTGATGCTAACGTACCCTGGGGCGAAGACACTCTATTCACTTTAGAATTTCGTCTGGAGGACGGCGGTAGATACGCCATACACACATGCAATAACCGCTATCTAAGTAGAGAAGGCAAATTAGTGCCCACGCTAAACCCTAACTGTCTGTTTTCTGCCGAATATCACGCAGGTCAGTTAGCGTTAAGGGACAGAGACGGTGCTTACTTAGCTCCTATCGGTTCTAAAGCTGTTCTCAAGACTCGTTCTACTGTAGTCACAAAGGATGAACTCTTCACGCTTGAAGATTCTTTGCCTCAGGCTTCTTTCGTTGCAGCTCTTAACTCTAAATACGTCTCAGTTAAACAAGGTTAGTTTTGTTATTTTTTCCTACCATAATATTGTTCTAGACCAGCTACTTGTTATAAAAAAATTATACTTTGCGAAAATATATTGAGAAGACCTTTAATAATAATATAAGCGTAAAAAATTGTTTAATAATAAATAAATTATGATTAGATTTCGTACACTTCTTTATTTACTTAATGAATTAAAGATCTTATACACAAGTGTGTTTTATAGCGTTGCCGAACTCAACTAGGGCTTCCAGGTAGGGTTTCGTATCATAATGATAATAAACCATTTATTAATGTCTTACGTAGGTATTTACATGCCATAATATAAATTACAAACCTAATCTAAACTTTTATTTGGCCAAAGCTGTGGTTACTGCCTTTAGCCTCCTACCTTAGTAATTATAAAAATATTACGTTAATTATTATAATATATGCATAAATAATGCAAATTTAAAAAATATAATAAATCCATCTTTTTATTCAGTTTAGTAACTAAAATAAAAAATCGGGTACGGGGTATCTCGAAACTTTTCTTCACCATATCACTGGTCATCCTCACTGCATCGGACTTGCTTCACTCGTCCTTAGAATTTACAAATTGCAAAATGTATTCTGCTAAACTGTAAGATAATTACATAAACTAAGTTAATGGTTTAAGTGGAAAAACTATAATCACTATAAAATAACATCAATCAATATATGACATAATATGTCTTAATAATATGAAAAAAACATCTTCGGACTCGCTTCGCTCGTTCTTAGATAGTAAATTTATTAGTTTTATTCCCAGCGGTCACCCATCCAGGCTCTGAACTCGTTCGATGCTGCTTAACTTTTATGATCGAACAAAACCCGTATATAGATATATACTTGCTGTATTGGAATGAAATGTACACTTATTTATTATGCAGAGGGATATACTTGTGCACAATGTCAACTCCATTGGATTTATTTAATTTTTTTTTAATAACTTTTACTATTAATTCGATAAATAATGAACCAATGCTGATAATAAAGTAGAACTTGGCACATTTAATAATCTAATATATGACTACATCCGAACCAAACCTCAAATCGATCAAAATATCGAATTTTTGCTATCATTATTTACGGTTAGTGACGTAATATAAAATGATTGTTCGAACAAACCAACTAGACCTCAAGATATATTTTTGTACTAAGTTTCAACTCAGGAGCTGCTAAAATAAGACACACACACGTATAGACAGACAACTTTTTGAAAACCTCTCGTAAAAACTCGGGAAACCATGAAATTTCGGTTTCCTATTTTTCGCAAACACAATACTTTTCCTGTATACCTACGATATAGAAGGAGGAACGTATGAAAAGGATAATAAATTATTTATGAAATCATCGTTTGCGGGATCTTTCATTTTTTAATTTCTAGTACAATAAACTAAACTTACAAAATTATACCTATAAATTACCTTTTTACGACGCTTATTATGGCTCTATTATGACGGAAATAAAGTTGAATACATAAATAAGAAAAAAAGATAATTTTACAAATAATTTCTCTTCTCTTTTGAAAATCAACTAAGTAAAACCAGCCACTAAAAGATAATGTTTTATGGGCCAGACATAGAGACGCCTGTTAGGGGAGAAAAATCGAAAACTAGGCCAAGTAGGGAAAAAATTGTTGTTTCCGGTTTGCCAAAACCGAATGACACAGTAAGTCTCCTCATTTAGTTTTCAACTTTTTTTTGCAATATTCTAAAACTAAATCGCTTATAAAATCTTTTAGCTTCTATTATTATTTTTTAATATTTTTCAGTTCCTTTTAATATTTTTTATTGCGATATTGCATATTCCTTTTTTTATGGAATGGCACTTATTTCGACGCAGAAGGACTTAATTTGGATATTATATAATAATTTGTATTGTCAATATTAATTTACTGGAATGTAAATTATTAAAAATCTATTAAGTAATTTTTGAGGCACTCCTCATTTTTTTACGGATTAAATAAGTATTTATTTATTTAATTTTTTATAATAATTTTTAAGTATTTAGTATCTGTTTCCGGCATAGTAGCATAATAATAGTATATTATGGTACTAGGCAGCAAAATGGAATTTTGCTCCCTGGTGTTACATAATGGTGTTTCGTAAGTTTGCCCCCGAACCGAATACTTCCAAGCTATGGAAGTATTCAACTGAAGCGTCAGCTGCGACTGGTTATTAACTCATTTTACTAAATGCAGGTGAAATGCCTGCAGAAGCGAAGCCGATGCAGGTAATTGCCGGTACGAGTCTAAAATGTTTCCTATGCTGTGTAGTACCATATAATACTTTATCTACTTACGGCTGAAAATTATACATGAGAATGTTATTCTTTAAATTGTATGTTTAATTTTTATCGGTTGCTTCAAATTAAGACTACAATAAATTATTAAATTAATATTAAAAAACTGTAACTTAAATAAATAAACAAATTGAAAAAGTTTTTAACTACTTGCTACATGATTTTAAAGGCAGTAATATTCGTTTGAAGTTGCTGCAACACTCACAATGTCAGGGAGAGTTTGGTCTTGTAATTCATCAATCCTAAACTATTTCTCTTCACTTCAATTCTAATTCATTATTTTTATAGAAAAATTTAGTTTACCTTGTTAGCAGTTTTACTAATTCTTGATAACGTTTTAGATTTGTTATTTTATTTATACAAAGTAAATAAATTACTAATGAAATAAATGATGAATCAAACAATGAAAATCTGAGATTTATTTATAAACG
>JACMZG010001870.1:25476752-25548949 GCA_018340805.1 Microvelia longipes
TTGTTGATAACGTTTAGATTTGTATTTTAATTATTACAAAGTAAATAAATTCTAATGAATAAAAGTGATGAATCACAATGAAAACTGAGATTTATTTTAACGTGGTTAAAAATTTAAAATCGAGCTTAAAATATTTACTGTCGCCAATATTTTTTTAGGTGTTTTCTATATGTTCAATCCTTATATTATGTACTATTATTTTTAAGTAATATTAATATTAAGTAATATGTGGTAAACAATATTTCTGTTAGAATGATTTATTTGTTTATCTGTTATTGATTTAGACTTGTATATAGTTTTAAAATTTATTGAAAATAGATGGATTAAAAGATAAATTTTATTACTTGCTACTATTAGCTAATAGTTTAGAGAGATACGAAACAAGTGGTCCTTGAGTTAAGAACATAGTGAATTAGAAAACTTAACTTTGGTAATGTCTCAATCATAAGTACAATTTTAAGGTCAAAAGGAGAAAGTAGAGCGAAAGGAAGGAGGGTTAGGTTTGAGAGTTGACGACAAATAGATCAGACGATCTCAAGTTCGGAGTCGGAAAACTCATTCTGATATCGGACCTAGTCTGCACTAGGTTCAATCTAGACTGGGCTCAATTTGAGGACAAAAACTTGGACCTTCATTAGCACTTGCGGAGTTATTAGAAGAAGACGCATCGAAAGGACGCGAATTAGACGAAGGAGATATTTTAGTTGAGGCCGAATAAATGAAGAGAGGCTAGATCCAGGTTAGGATTACTCCGTAGGTTGGGAAGTAATAGGCTTACCTATAGTCAGGTCTATGACTATTAATGAGAAATAGTTCGGGAATGGGTAGAAACCAAAGCCAACTTGTAAACCTACTGATGAACATGATTTTTTTTGAAAAAACCAATATCTAAAATATTCCTTGCAGCAACCACCAGTACCTTGTCCAGACGGCAACTAAACAGATCATTGAAAAACAATCCCTGTAATTGTAGCACAAAATAAAACATGTAGAAAACAGCTCCAGAGCCTACACTATAAAATTTACAATGTCAAATTTAAAAAGACAGGTCTAAAAAACAGATTACAAAATTGATGGAAATCTTATTGATTATCGACATTCATAATCATTTTACGGTACAACTGAAATTTGTGGAATAGATGAGGGACGAGAATATTAAGGCTACAGAACAGCTTTACAAGGCAAGGCTAGGGAAGTAGTTCAGTCCTACTATCCGTACCAAGGGAGCGTAAATGATATGTTAATTTGTTAGAATGCGTTTCGGCAAACCAGATTTTATTATGCGAGCGTTATTAGTTAAACTTAAAGAGTTCCTCAACACAGACATGACAATTTTTGAATCTCTGTTAGACTATATACGCGTAATAAACTTAGTACAGCTGCAGAAAATTTGGACTACCCAGAAATACTTATTGAATTCTATAATAACTTGAAGAATAATACAGAAATTGCCGCCTACTTTCAGACTTCAATGGGCAACATCTACAGACAAAGACATAACTAGGCCTACTTTAACAACTGTAAGGAGTGGATGAGAAGGAAAGCCCAAGCAATGTTTGTATCAAATCCAATTCCAGGAAGAAAGATGATAAAGAAAAACTTTTTCAGGAAGGAACAACACCGTAAGTATCTACCCTGTAAATAAAGTAGACAAGACATGTACTTTTTGCAAGATTCCTTCACATGCAATTCATGAATGTCCAAAATTTCAAGAGCAGGATGTTGAGGACAGATGGACATGGTAACAAATAATCATGCATGTTTTTAAATGTCTCCGAAAATTTCATAGAACATCAGAGTGTAAAAAGAAGGGTACTGTGGGGTAGATGGCTGCAAAAAGCCATCACAGTATTTGCACAATAGTAGGAGTGAAGGAAGACCAGACGAAAAAGCTGATTGTAAAAACGAAACAAATAACTTTAACTTGCAACATTTAGACAGTTATGAAAATCCGAGCAAAACATTGCTTAAAATTATACCTGTAACCTTGCTGGGAACAGGCGAAAGGTAATAAAAACATTTGCTCTTTTAGATGACGGCTCGACAGTGACTATGATGGAAGAAGAAGTACTAACAGTTTGGGGTTGAAAGGGCCAGATGAAGAGATTTGTTTACGATGGACAATGGAGTCACTAGAAAGGAAAAACGAAAAGAGTGAGTTTGAAAATTGGGGGAAAGACAAACAATAAATTTTATGAAATAAATATGTACTTTCGGTAAAAGATTTAAATTTACCAAACCAGACATAAACATGAAAAGTAACTAAAGATTGTAAACATTTAAAAAAAGTATTTGGGATTCAAAGAAAATCTAAGATGTAAGCCAACAATTTTGATTGGGCTTGACAATTCTTCTTTATTAATGACAACCAAATCAAGTTATGGTTCTTGAACAGTCCAGTTCGCTTCTAAGACTGTTCTAGGATGGGTGATATATGGAAAAACAAATTCAAACGTTAGAGAAACAGTCATAATTTCGTTTATTAATTTTTGTTGCAAAATCAAGAAAATTCTAATGTAAATGTTGTAGAAAAAACAATCTCTAAATATTTTCAAAATAAAAGCAAAAGACAAAAGTCAATTAATAAGAAATTAATAAAGAAACACTCTACACAATTATTACTTTCCTTGTAAATGAATCACTTAAGAAAATGAGCTGGATCACATCCACGAAGCAAGACTACTACTTCCAGAAAACCTAAGTTCAACCTAACTTCAATGTTATGTAATGAAACACTAAGAAAGAAGTGGAAAAATAGTGGAAAGAGAAAAGATATACAGGAAAAATATTCTATGAAGAAAATCTATTAAAGACAAATGAAATACCATTAAAAACAGAATAATCGTCACCTTTTTCAATTTACCTGAACTGACTCGAGAAGGAATTGATACGGCGGGTTGGATGTTTAAGAATGATTTATTTAGTTTTATATGTTTTGATTAGACTTGTCATTATAGTTTTAATAATTTGAAAATAGATGTGATATAAAAGATAAATCTTTATTACTTGCTACTATTAAGCTAATAGTTAGAGAAGATACGAAACAATTCATGTTTACCACACAAAAAACACCGAAATTCACTCAAAATTACAACCTCAATTCATTCATTTCTCCTCCTAAGGTGTTTTGACATTTTTATCGTTTTATTTAAATGTACCATAACTCCCTAGGCGGATTTACCAATAAAATGTCCCGTACTGTTTCTAAATATATTGTCGACAGTGTTGATAAAATGACATTTTGCAGTTTAAAAACAGTTCAGTAATGACCAATTTTTCCGGCGTTAAGTAGATAAACATTATTTTCACTATAAAATTAAGTTCTATATTGTCTTAAAAAAATCATTATATTTACCGCTGTAAAGTGCATATTTTAACGCTGTCCTCGAAAAATATTTTAATTGTAAAAAATTATATGTAAGACATTTTTAAAATAAAATTCTTTTTAATTTCCATTATTTAATTCATTAGCTTTCCCTCTCTATCTAGTGAGAGTCTGGAAACTGATGTATAATTATTGAATTCATTTCGATTATAATATATCCATGCATTTCACATACTTTCATTTTCATTATAATCATTTAATTATTAACTTGCTCTTCTAAGAAATTTCTGCATTAACGAATATTTATTTCTTTATTTTTATATAAATATTTTATAATTATGTTCATTGGAACACAGAAATATCTGTTTAACATGTTTTTGTCTAACTTTTTAATTGTATCCGCAAAAATTATATCGTCATTACTCTATTTATTTACGACTATATTAATTATTTTATGACCATTATTATATTTATGATCTTATTTTTTTATGGTAAATTTAATACTTCATCCTTTATTTATATACTCTATTTATTACTTTTATTTATTAATTAACAACTGTATTTATGCAGCTTTATTTCTACTATATTTTTACTATGCAAAGGCCGACTAATATTATTGCTATTAATGCCGACTTATTTATTGCTATAAAGCTGACTATACATATTACTATATAAAGACCACAACGTGGCGTTGGAGGCCGCTTCCTGCCTCCCTGTAGTATCGTCCTATTTCATCTTTCCTATGTATCTTTTACTAATAGTGTATGTAAGTGGCATATATATATATAATATATATATATATATATATATTTAATATTTATATATATTATATTATATATATATATATTTACTAATAGTGTATGTAAGTGGCATACTGCCTTGATATAAACGAGTTCCCATATGTATTAGTAAAAACATGATTTGTTTACATATTGTTATTAGCGTTACGTAAAATTATCAGCGTTAGCTCGGATTATGTCATTGACAAATATGACATAATCGGAACTGACGTTGATAACATATTTTATGTGTATAAAATTTCAGCATGATCGGACAATTTTTCGAGGTTTTATATTTTTTGCCGAGTCTTTATTATGGGTTAATGACGTCATATATATTTTGAAAACAATGACATATACCAAAGAAAAACAATCAGTCCACCCCTTTTAACAAAAGCACCTTTCCTCCAAGACTCTTTCCTCATAAGCTCATTTTTTCTTCGGAAATTCGCTAGGGAATAGCTATGATGGGGAGATGCTCCCTATAAAAAGGATGGTACGCCAGTGACCGCTAGCCTTGGCTGTGACACTGCCGTGCCCCCGGATAATTATTAATATTAAATCATAATAATGTAAAACCGTATCATACCATTCATAACTAATTAAAAAAACTATTTTTCACTTTAATAAAGTGATACCAAACATGCAATTAATTTATTAAATTACCATAATTAATAATTTCCACCTTAAAAAACTGCTATGAAAACGATTCTTTAAAAATCTTAGCTTAAAAAAATAATTAATTGCTTCTTTCTTTAATTAAATTTCACCTGTATTTTTACAGTGACTTTGCGTGATGATTTTGAGGATCATAAAAATGTTAGAAATTACGGCAATTTAAAAAAAAGCTATTTTTATAGTTTTCGGGTTTTGTTGGTATTGCACGCACGAGTAAATTATTAAACTGATGTATATTAAAATTAAAATTATTTCAAAAATTGATATCATTCTGTATCTAATTCATTTTTATTTTTATGTTAACACCAACAAATTATACATCTTATTTTTATATATATCATTGTTTTTTATTAAATTTGTGAATTTTATATATCTAAAAGTGAGACAAAAGAGTAATTACTGTTGTTGGTATTCTGTAAGTAGGTTAGACATTAACAGTGTTTATAGGGAAATTAACAGTTATGGGGATCTCCAATACTTTTGAACTACAATGTTCTGTGAATTTGACTTAAGTCAAAGTCCATTAAAATTGGTGGGTCTCACTTTGGAGGAGAAGCTTATCTGGAAGTCCTTTTATATACAGCAAATATATCAACTGGTTAACACTTATTCTTACTTATACATTTTTTACTTTTCTTTATTAATACCGTTGGTATATGGGAAAAGTATTGTGTTTGCAAACAAATCCGAAACCCGGATAAAACCGGAATTATCCGTTTCAGGTATTTTAAAGGCCTCCTGAGTGGTTTTCACAAAGTTGTCTGTCTGTATGTGTGAGTATGTGTGTGTGTCTGTTATGATCGTAGCTCCTAGTGTATTTATGCTAGAGAGTTGAAACTTTGTACAGGAATCAGTCTACTGCTGTTGTGCTGTTCAGAAAAAAAAATTTATAAGACAAATATGTGTGCCAAGTTTCATCTCATTATCAGGATTAGTTCAATTTTTATCGAATGGCTTGATATCGTTTTTTAAAAAATTAGTTTTTAAACAAAAGTTAGATTATTCTAGTCAAAAGTTACATTTAAAGAATTTTAAAAAGCAGTTGAAAGAATTCTTAGTAACGTATCCTTTTTACAATATTATTGAGTACCTGTCTCTAAAAACTATTACTATCTAGTTTGTTATGCATGTCTTGTCGCCTTTTTTGTTTGTTATATTTTATTATGTATATTTATTTATAAAATTAGCTTTACTAGAATTTATTAATATTTTAGGATAAGTTTTTAATGATGGTTTTAACTTATTTTTTGTAATTGCAAATGCTTTTGTCGTAATTTTATCACATTATGTTTACCCTAGCAAATAAAGATTTATTTTATTTAAATTTCCTCTATTATCCTGAAAAACGGTGGAGACTCGATTTTAGGATTAAAATATCCCTCTCCTCCTTCCTGACGAGTCGAATTGTTTAAGATATGCCTCTTATGTGATTTCTCTTTAAATTTTATATATATATATATATATATATATATAATATAATATATATATATATATTATATATATATATATATTATTTATTTATTTATTTTATTTATAATGTCCACATATAGACATAAGATTGTGACTATTGCCAAGATCGTGGATAATGATGTAATAGTTCTCACTCAAGGATCTTGAATAAAGGGGATGAGGATATAGGGAACTTTTCTGGCCCCATGGACGTTTGTAGGGTGCATTGTAAATATCCGATCCGATAGGGGTTGCAGAGGGGTGGGGAATCTTTAGTATATTTCTAGGGAGATTCTTGTAGAAGTAAGTACCGTTATGATACCATACGGAAACTATCTTCCAGACCCCTTATCACTATGTTATTCTATTCTAAGTCTTACCTCTTAGGGATCCAGGGAAGTAAGTTTCAATTAATAAATAGAAAACATATTAATTTCACTAAGTCCTTTATTTTTTTAATTATAAATATTTAAGTTTTCGATTAAAAATTAGTCATCGTGGGATTTATTTATTCATTCATTTATTGTTTTTATAAGTCCACTAAAAAGAATCCTTAGTTAGTTTCAATTTTACCCAGTTTTCTAAAATAATTCATGTCTTTGTTTTTTTTATCTTCATAGTTGTTAATATCGACATAGTTAATAATTTTACGTAGTTTAGTAGTCAGAAAAGGTATCCATAAAAAATCTCTAGGTATTTTGTTAGTTAAATGAAGTGGTTATAACTTTACTTTTTTTCGATTCAGTGATCACAGTGTCGTTCGTATGAAAGTCATGGTTTGTTTTTATAAAGCAACAGGTGGTGTACAGTAGGTGGGAGGGAACACGCTCCGCTACCCTAGCTCCTTGGTACCGTGAACACCATCTAATTAGTTTAAGGTGCCAATTAGCCTTCCCTACATGCTGTTCCGAGCTGATTACCAGTACTAAGTTCTTCGTGAAAAAATCCACGCAAACTGTTAATGAATTTTAAGACTAGCGGTAAATTATCTAGAACTTCATCTTGCATATTGTTTACAATAATTATAAAATACACTGCCGTCTTGTGTGCAGACTTTTCTTATTTTGAGACACTATTAATAAAACAGTCTAAACATTCTGTAATACCAATTAAAATGCACTATTTAATTCTATTCTGTTTTATCTTATAAAAAAACTCGGAGTACATGCATAACTATTTTAATACAATTACATTTAGCGAATTTTCGAAGGAAAAATGAGCGAATGCGTTTATTTTTTTGCGAATTTCCTCTAAAAAATTGCTTATAGGATAGATGGCATGGCGTGAGTCGAACACGGGATTGTGCCCAAAATCCGTTTTTAGAATGCATATGTATTTCTGTAAGAACACACTATCTTCCAAACGGATAATTATTTTTAAATAAAACTTTTCTGACGTCATTAACTCGTCTTGCTAAGAAAAAAATATTATCCCTTGAAAATGGACGGTATTCAATTCTTTATTAATGTTTCTTGGGCGCTGAATCCAATAATGTTGGCCGGAGTCGAGACGACGACTCAAAGTAACCAAAAACCCGTGGTAAATACTAAGAAACCTAAAATACAATAAGTCAACATAATTTCGAGAAGGGTGTCGTTTTCGATTTTTCGGCCTCCGAGTTGAATGAATCCGAGTACGTTGATCGAGCACTCATGGCACTCTAAGACAAATTAGTGTTTCTCTCCCAGGTTTGAGTCTTGATACCGATTCGTAACCGATTTTTTATCGTTATATGAAATGTTTCTCAACATCATTTGCTAAAATTGCAAGTTAATCAAAGACTATAAAGACTTTTATTATGTCTTAATAAAAGAAAGTTTTATTTAACTTTTAGGACTTACTTAAAAAGTCGTATTAATTTTTTTAAGACAACTTTTTTAAGTCTTATCAGGCTTTTCTTTCTTAACTTCTTCCAACTCTGACAGTCTCTTTATTACGTCATAATATAAAACCTTACTGATAAGGCACTATGTTGCTCGGATATTAGCCCAGACACGTAGTTTTCCTACTTTACTTTATGGTCTTGTAAATCGCATGGCTGTATGACGCCTGCCGCTTATAAGGCATAATTTCGCTCCTAGGCTACCGGATTACGGAGCCATCTACGGACTACCAGCCATATAATGGTATGCTCCAATTTTTAATTCAAAAGTTATCGTAAAAAGGTAAACGTAAGTATAAAAATAAAAAGAATTTAAAATAAAAATAAGTAATATACAGTTATATCCGGATGGACCCAGAATGGAAACCTATTTACACATTCGCTTGAATTATTCCCTCAATTCGATTAAGTTAGAGTAATATGATATTGCTAATATCTAGGTTTTAACCGTTATCATCTGAGATAAAAATAAATTGTTAATCGTTCTACTACAGAACCTTTTGCTGTGTTTCTTCTTTTGACAGACACATACATGATTAGATCATGAAAATTACAGTTCTTACGAACATGTTTTTCTCTGAAAGATCTTATATCTTCATATTTTTATACCTTTTACAAGTTATTATTAAACAAAAATAACTTTCTATGAGTGAAACGATTTGATATATTCATCTATAAATCATAGCTGTATAAAAATGAACTGTTTAAATGTTAGTCAATGTTAAAGGCTATAAGTAAGTATAACCTCTTCTAGACCTTTAAAATAAATGAATTCAAACTTTCTCGATGCTATTACCTTTTTCCTCACCTTAAAAAACCATTGTTCTTACGCACGAACATTACTATTTCGTGAAAATGCAGTTATTATGGTCTTTCTAGTTTTATTCTTTTATTATTATTAATCTATCTCATTATAATTCTAGGTTGAAGAGTAAACTGCACGTTAGATATATTTCACGATTTTCATTTATTGCCTGAGAGCGCATCTTCGATTTCTTAAAACGAGTCTCTGTTTTCATCACGTTTCCATTGAGTGTACATCACGGAATCAACCTTAAGGATGGGAAGGTTATTGATTTTTAATTTAAACTGATAATCCCGCGATACCCTTCACTTATCCCTTGTTCTGTCCTTTTGTTTACGATTCCCCTTTTTTTCTCCGTTTACTTCTGTGACACCCATTTATTTAATAGTTTTCTTGTTTTTCAAGACACCCTCGCATCGTTTATTAGATTTTAAGTGAATTATGATAGAGTTGTTGTTAAGAAAAGATACCGTTCTGTTAATAATAACCATGTTATCTTATGACATGGATCATTAAACAATGTTTTTAAGGTTGGATATTCTATCGTCCTTGATTCTTCCAATTGACTAACTGTAATTTAAAACTAATGCAAAAGTTTTTAAACTATTTATAAGTTGTGTACAGAACTTTTAAGTTATCCACTTATTTTGTAATAGAAAATTATAGCTTTTGAACGAGCATTGGTGAGTTTTTTCATTTCAGAAGTTATGGACGGCGTGTATATTTTTGTGTGTTTGTACGTGTCACGATAACTGCCGAAAACATTAACAGATTTTAATGAAACCAAGAATACATGTATAGGTTTTAGTAAAGTGCGACTAATATTTTTTAAATGGAGGACCATTAAATTGAGCGAAAATACCGTGTTGCATATCGTTTTGAAACTTGCATAAAATTATCAAAATAACCGATAATTTTAAAATGACAGCCGATATAGTGGACTAATTTTTATTATATTTTTAGGTGAGTTCTCGATGCACCGCATTACTAGTTATAAGTTATATGGATAACTTTATAACTTTAAAGCAAATTTCGTTTCTTTCGATTTTCGGCATAAAATAGTGGAGGAGATTTTAGATATTGTAGTTTTTAGGTTAAAAGCTTTGTGGCCAAAACAAATACTATATTGTCTATTTTAAAAAAAAAAAAAAGAAGTTATAAGAAGTTCTACTTTCCAAACCCAAAATGAAAGATACCATTTTGAAGACTAAAATGTCAGGGGACAACTATTTCTAATTTAAATTTTGAAGAAACTAACTACAGCACTAGCAAAAATAATACACCGCCAACTTGAAATACATCTATCATTAACAATGACATGTATATTTAACTCGAGCTCTAAACAATCGACCCAGCTTATTTTTCTTGCCCGAAAACAGATACGCATGTTTTCTTTTTGTAATTCGTCTTTTCAAGTCTTTATGAAATGTGCATTTTAAGTGCGTCATAGGACTGGTTAAAAGAGGCATTGTCCTCAATGACTCACCTGATGTTTTCTGGCCTTAGACGGCTAAATGTTTAATTGGTCAATTCTTTGGATGCCAAGAAAGATAAGAATTTTTTCCTTTAGTAAAAATAGCCAACTTACTATAATATCATATAGTAAGTTAATTTTCTTTCAATTCTAAGTCTTATTGTGTCAATAGTATAGTGTCAATAGTTGTATAATTTGTCTAGTGTTTAAGTCTTATTGTATCAAAATTTGTCTAAGTGCCTAGTGTCAAGAGTTGTCTAAGTTGTCTAGTGTCTAAGTCTTATTGCGTCAATAGTTATGCTTTTCTTCTACACATCTTTCTACAATGAATTTGCACTACAGTTTTGTTCTTATACAAAGAAGATCAAAAGTCCCCTCCCTTTAAATTTTGAATTATTACAAATAAATCAATTAAACTTGGGGTATTTCTTTTGTGTTAAGGGGACGTATTTTTAGTGGTGGAGTTAACTTAGGGTGTCCCATGCAACAACGAATTTTGCGAAAGAATAGAAGCGAGTAACTTGGAACGTATATTTTTATAGGGCTTCTGGGGTTCTAGGGAATAGAAGAAACAATTTGCAAATTCTTTCTAATGTCAATACACATTAGAAAGGAATTTGCCAAAGGTAAAAGTGTCTCATGTTTGGCATAAAAACACATATCATTCATTACATTTTCAATTTTAACAAAATTTAGGGTCACTATTTTCCCTAAATCTAGCAGCATTAGTAACTATAAATACCCTAAAATAAGGATAAAGTAACTAATTTGTATAAAGTTTCAATGTTAGAGTAAAGTTAGCATAAGTACAGATATTTAGATTAATTTTCTTGTAGTTCGAGTTTATAATCAGTGTAGCTAACCAACATATATTATTGTAATACCTGAAATTCTAAGTTTAAGTTACCCTAGTCTAATTTGGCGTGGGAACTCAATTTTCTTTTGATTCAAAATAAAAATTAAAGAATAGTTCCTTTCAAATTATTCAAACTCATACTTACGTGTTTTCAGCGTCTTTGTATTTTTTCAAACATATTATTGGACGCGTTTAGCATTCAAAACGATGAAACCAGTTATAATAAGACGTGTATAGCGCTGTGTTAGTCCTTTCCGTAGAGAACATCGTAATTTCAGTAAATCGATAGAATAACGTTTTGACGTATTTTTGCTTCATAACGCCATTATTTCTTCCTTGATTAAATGATTGAAACTTCTCTTCTTTATGTTGTTTTCCTTCATACTTTATTACTACCTACCCACTTTCAATCAATTTTTATTAATGGAATTTTATTAAAGGTATAAATTTATGTTCGAATTTTAGAGCAAGTTTAAATTCAGCGTTTTTAGGACGTGGTAAAGTGTTTTGTATAACTTGTCTAAGTTGCAAAACGAAGCTAACTAACTTAACTACTTAGTAATAAAGTATGATTCTACAAAGTAATAAAGTATTATTTAGCTACAAAGTAATAAAGTCTGTATGCGGTCAATTTTAATAAGTATGCGTATTCCTTGAGGCTGAAGTCAATGAATACCCTCAATCATGACTTACTTTGAAATAAATTTTTAAAAATTTAATATCTTTTGTTTCCGCTTAATGCTTTATAGCTTATGCAGTAGCATTACACCTCTTCTCTCAATTTTTTCTAGATTTTTTAAAAAAAATGTGCTGATTTATTTAATTGGTTTTACAAAACTATGGACTATTATTTGTGCTGAATTTAAAACTTAGTTAATCATGCTCTTAAAAGTCTTAAAAGGGTAATCATAGAACGATTCTACAGAATATATATATATAATATATATATATATTATATATATATATATATATATATATTATATATAATATAATATATATATAATAATAATATAATAATAAATAAAATAATGCCCGTTTTAGGCCTTTCGGCCCATCAGGTATTAACCCTGCGGGAACCACCTCAGGTGGGTTGCATCTACTACACTCTAAGAATTAATTAAAGTTGGCGAAATCTTTTTATACAATTATTATTCATAAAATCTAGAGTTATATATATTATATATATAATATAATATAATATATATAATAATAATATATATACGTATATGTATATTAATCACACTCTTATAGGTGGCATATTCCATTAGCGAATTTTTATAAGAAAATTTGCTGAAAGGTTTTGAGTACTCTCATCACTTCATCATATCGTTCTTATTAATCGAAAATCACACACACACACACACACACACACACACACACACACACACACACACACACACACAACACAATATATATATATATATATAATATATAATATATATATATATATATATATATAACTAAGAATAGCTTCATATAAAATTTATAGCTATATGAAATACATTTTTAGCTACTTTTGTGTAAAAAAAAGCTCTTATATCATTGATATGGTCGGTACTTTTCTGTCTAGACCTTGGAACATCTATCTAGTTTTCTAATCCATTTACTTGTTTGTTTTAACTTGTTTTTGCCTACTCTGTGTAATTGTAATGTCACACATCTTTATTTTTATGTAACAACCATTCTATTTTGTTCCACTAACTCTACGACCGCAGTTTCTATCAAAATGTTTTTTCTGACTTGGTGAGCAGACTATTAAGTTCAACAGAATGCCTGCTGTTTCATTACATTGCTTTTATTGAAGATTTAAAAGTAAGGATCTAAATATGATATCGAAAATCGGAAGACAATAAATTAATCAGCTATTTATTGAGCACCTGAACAAATTTTAAAAAGTCTACGAAAAATAGGGATGGGGCAATTTGGGGAATAAGAAAAATGTGCTGGTAGAGCAGCTATTATAGGAAGAATGTTAATATGTTATTAATGTTTCTAAAAAGCTTTAAATAAGTTAAATTGGGGTGAAACATATTTAATTTATATTCTTTTATGTTTTGTTTAAAAACATAAGAAAGTGGATGTCATAAAATGCTCATCTAAAAGTTCAGACAATTCTTATGGTTGTAGAATCTGGAGGTCATAGACAGACAGACTCCGAAGGTATGTAAGTAACTCAAAGAAGAGGGAAAAGTGTACGATTCTTTTTTTTACAAGAAATATGAACTAAAAACGAAGAAGCACATTTAACGGTATGGCTGGTTTAGGTGGCTCTAATCCGCCACGGTTGGTTGTCCAACCGTCATTTTATAACTCCGATATAGTTCTGAAGGTTTTTATCCTTGCTATCATTTTCTTATTGATGTAACGGAAGATGAATCTCTTTCTGTGCTGATTTGTCGGTAATGATTGTGCTCAAATATTTTTTAGAAGTAAATACTATTTAAGACAAAATCTATTTTATAGCTAAGACGCATGGTCATATGTAAGACTTAAATACATTTTCTATTTAGATCCTGTACAGTGATCATATGCTTCCAACTATTTTGTTGTAGTGTCTTTACTGTCCGTTTTCTACACTCAACACATTGAACTTAACTTGAGTCCATAATCAGACGCTTTAATTTAACTTGAGTCCATAATCAAACGCTTTAATTTAACTTGAGTCCATAATCAAACGCTTTTACCTTAACTTGAGTCCATAATCAGACGCTTTTAACTTAAGGTAACTCCATAATTTGACACTTTTAACTTGACTTGAGTCCATAATCAGACGCTTTAATTTAACTTAAGTTCATAATCAGACGCTTTAATTTAACTTAAGTTCATAATCAGACGCTTTAATTTAACTTAAGTTCATAATCAGACGCTTTAATTAACGTTCATAATTTAATTTAGCTTGAGTGCATAATCAGACGCTTTTACCTTAACTTCAGTCCATAATCAGAAGCTTTTACTTTAACTTGAGTCCATAATCAGATGCTTTAACTTGAGTCCATAATCAGGCGCTCTTAACATACCATGAGTCCATAATCAGACGTTTTTAACTTACTATAAGGCTATTATCAGAGGCTTATAAATTAACTTAACTTGAGTACATAATCAGGACAGTGTCAGACGCTTTGAACTAACCATTGACAATTACAAACGCTTATGAACCTTAAGCACGTTAAGCATCATCAAGCGGAACTTTAAGCAATAAAGCACGGAAACACGCCTTCCAAAAGAAATTCGCTCACTGTACAGATCACTAAGCCAAAATTATTTTAAGCTTTAAAGCATTATTTCTATGCTCTTAGTAGGTTCACGATTTAATAAAAACTTAATTACTATGTCTTAAGTACTTAAGACTTGCACAGACTATAACTTATATAGTGACATCTTTATTAGAAGAAACACAAACGTGATTTTAGTTTATTGTCAATTAAATCATTTTTTATTACTGCCTTCTAATTTTCTAATACCTATAGATGTTTCAGTGCTTGTATGGCTTACTATGGAAAAATTTACACTATGTGTCGAACTAGTTTTCTCTTGCAAATATTGTATAAATATTTGCAACACAGAATAGTTCTGTTTTATTTTTTATGTTTAAAATTAATTATGATGAAAGAAGGTTTAAGGTCAATTTCTCGGGTTATGCGGTTATAGTTTTGCTTTTTCTTACCACAAAAACCACTAGTCTCTTGCTATATTTTAATTCTGTTAAAGTGTTCTCTTTATATTCTTTATTTGAACAGCAATGCTTGCTCCGACTCTTTCGGTTTCGAATCCTGGTCAGGACGGTACCTGTTTCACCTGTAATGGCAGCATTCGGTGTGCTAATTTTGATACATTCTGCTATAATGATACCTTCTGACTACTGGGAGTTTAATTTACATACATATATATATATATATATATATATATATATATAATATATATATTATAATATATATATATATATAATTATATATATATATATATATATATATATATATCCCTGGACCAGTTTTGGCATAATGCCATCATCAGGAGGTGGGGCAACACTCGAGCCCTCAGCTAATAACGTTATATCAGTGATTAACTTCTAGTCTCAATGAGCACGACGAGCCCTCTGAAGATCTTATATAGTTTGAAACAGTGAAAAATTAATTTTATTATTCTTGAAACTAAGTCTTATTGGCTAATACATCAATAATATATGTACAAAACTTAGATTGCTAAACCGAATGAAACTCATTTATATGAGATTCCTGGTTTTGATTCTGAACAGGTAAATTGATTTAGTCAAGATTGATCTCCTGTACACCTATATCTGTGTTAGCAAAATTATCTTTTTCTTAAGACCTCCTGAGCGGTTTTTACCAAATTGTTTATATATACTTGTATGTGTTGTCAATCCGTGACCTATATTGTGATGATAATTCATATTAATTTTATGGTATTCAATTTTCAAAAGTATTAAAGATAATGGTATATCAATTTTTTTGGTCGTAAGATTGATTCTTTAAACCTGAAAATCAATAGGTCTAATTGTGACCCCTGGAAATGTTTTGACTTTCATCTCAACACTCTATTCTTCGATGTGTTACATGATCATGTTTATTTGAACATTTAATGTAATTATTATACTTCATAATACATTAATTTATATTATTTTTTTAAATTATCTTTATAAATATACAATTATTTATACGATCTATATGTATAAGGTAGTACCCTAAACTAAAGAATAATAAAATAAATATTCTTAAGCCGTGGAGGGTAAAAAAGTAAATAATAATTCACTTTCCAATATTTAGGGCTTTATCTAGAATTTAGAACAAGACGTATAATGAACTCTCAGCACAACCACCAAACTAGATAATAATTCAAATAAACTAGAATTTAGAACAAGACGTATAATGAGTTAACCTCTCAGCACAACACTCAAACTAGATAATAATTCAAATAACACTAGAATTTAGATATCTAGAATTTAGAACAAGACGTATAATGAGTTAAACTCTCAGCACAACACTCAAACTAGATAATAATTCAAATAACACTAGAATTTAGATATCTAGAATTTAGAACAAGACGTATAATGAGTTAACCTCTCAGCATAACACTCAAACTATCTCTATGCAGCACTAACTCTCAAACTTCTGTTCTGCTCCTGTTATACGCTACTGTTTTTACGTGTTGCATAAAAACCCTAGCTTTGCCACTGTTCTCAAGTTATCTTTACTTTCATTATCTTTTGTTCTTTTCACTCTGCTATTCATGACTTTATTTCCATTGTATAACATTACATAGAACCTTCATTATATGACCGGACAAACCACTATAGATGATGCTGCACTTTTAATATGCACCTTGGCCTATGTTATTCAAATCTTATGGTGTAAGCTGCCTTTATATTATACAGTTTTAAGATTAGAGTCAATAAACTTTGCTGTAGAGCTTAGGCTTTATTACGGCATTACTAATATTTTGCTATAGTTTCTTAGGAGGAAATCCTGCAATATATAGTTAATATAATTATATATTAATGTATAATTATATGTAGTTAATATATATATTCATAATTAAAGATTAATTATACCAATTTATTATGCATATTTATCAACAATTTGAATAAACTTATATACAAGCTAATATCCTAGATATTCTTTTCTGTATTTTATGTCTTCTTATTAGTTTTTATTTATTTGACTTTGCTCTATTTTTACATAACGGAGTTAAATCTTTTATAAAAAATAGTTGTATCCTTTTATTGAATTAATAGATTAATTTAATTACATTAGTTATTTATCTAACCTTTACTCTTTCTAATTAATGATAGCTAGAGGGAACTAATTAATTAGGTTTAATAGGGTTAATTGTTTAGCTATACAGTTTTGCATCATTAGTTATCTCGTTGGGTGGTTAGCTATATTGTAAGTTGTTTTTACTGAGTCTTGTTCTTCTGCATCATTTATCGTAATATCGTAATAGCTGAGGATGTAGTTAAATTGAAATTATTGAAGAAGCTGGTGAGGATTGTTTTATTTATTACAAGTTTAAAAAAACTCGAGGTTAAGTTTTTTTGTAGGATAAATACGATAGATCACTAGTAGCTTTGTTAGATTCCGATTTTAATGACCCAGAACTTGCTATTGGCTTAGAAAAATTAATGAAGTTGAGAAAACAGAATACTCGTTGTTGAATCGCGATAATTGTAGACAATCAAGGTAAATGATAAGAACAAATAAAAGCGGAACAAACTTCTTGCCAAAAGACGGAAGATCTAAACCAAGATGCATGGTAGGATTCCTAACAGGTGTATGTTTACACCATGTGACTTAAAGATACGCCTATCTGTCCAAATATAATTAATATAATAGTTAATATAATCAATAAAAAAGTATCGCACCATCTCCGCTTCTTTACATAAGCAATGTAAATATCGATCTGGGTTTTGTCTGACACGAGCATTGCAATTTTCTTTTACACTCTCATCTATATAAAATTAATAAATTATTAGTAATTCATTTGTTCTTTAACAATAATCTATCAAAAAATCGGGCACGGGGTACCTCGTAACTTTTCCTCATAACATCGGATTAGCTTCGCTCATCCTCTCTGCTTCGGAATCGCATCGCTCATACTCAGATAGTAAATACATCCGTTTTATTCCCAGCGGTCGCCTATCCAGGTACTGACTACGCTCAATGCTGCTAACATTAGGTAAACTTAGTGTACCTATTTATCGCATAAAGGAATACATTTGTACTGAATTTCAACTCAATTGGATTATCTACTGATTTTTTACGAATTTTTAAAAAACGTACACAAGTCATTTGATAAAGATTGAAACTAATACTGATAATGAAATGAAACTTGGCACATATTTATTCTTATGCATAGCTGCATGCGTGCTAAATCTCAATCACATCGCATAATTCTTCCGCTTTTTTTTATTTTTCGATATTTTTGCCGAGTCATTATTGTGGGTTAATGACATCACGAAAAATACAGATAAACAATTTTGCGAAAACTACTCAGGTTAAAACACCTGAAACGGATAATTCCGGTGTGATCTCGGTTTCGGATTTTTTTGCTAGCACAATACTTTTCGTTTATACCTACGGTATAAATAAGAAAAAGTAGAAATATGTATAAAAATTAGTTTTTGACCAATCGTTATTATAATCCTTGTGAGAAGTGAGAGTGCAAAAATTTAAAAGTATAAAATCTTTAAATAATTTATTATTTTAGAAGAAAATATGGACCACCCACAGTCTCAATCTGATTAAATTATATTTAATTAGCATTCTATGCTGCTTTTAAAACCCATAAATATATCTTTTTCGCTCATTATGGATGAGAAAATTCAAGAGAATCGTCTCAACTGTTTAAAATGTATTCATAATAAGATTTTTTTTTTAATTTTCGCTGTTTTTTATTTTTTTTATTAATTAAATATTACTTTTCTCTACGTTTTTTAAATCCAATAGCAATATTACTTTTAAGAAGGTATCAGTTCAGGTTTATGGATGGAATTTTGCTTCCTTTAAATGTTTTGTTATCATATTATTTTGTATTTTTAATTTGAAATTATCGTAACTTTTGCATCTAACAATATCTTTTGTCCTAAATTTATGCTAATTTATCCTTATTTGTTTTATAATCATAATCGTTTTGAAAAGATACTTAAGTATCGTGATTATTTTGTCAATTATTGTTAGATAGACTAGGCCTAGACCCTGAATTGATTTCAAGCGGAACCACGGGTAACTAACTCTCTGTTAAGACTCATGAGGAGGAAGTGCAGCGCCCTCTGTCTGCCACACTGATAACCTTAACATAACAATTATTATCTATATTTTCTCTTATCGCTTTTTGAGTTCCTGTGTATGGTAGTGTTAGTTTTTATAATGCATTATTATATTAATTCCATATTTACAACCGGGTTAAGATTTTTTAAGGAATATTAGGTTAGGTATAGGGTAGGGTTTCTAGCCGTCACATTTTTGGCGGAACAGTCCCGATATTGACATATATTGACGATATTGTCTCGTTCAAATTTAAATTTCCGCTGTAACCATTTAGGTCCCGATATGTACGAAACGGGAAAGTATTTTTCGTCTTGAATATTATACTGTTAAATAAATAGCTAATCTAAAGAAAGGGATTTTATATTTAATACATGCAAAAACCAAATATACTTTCAATCATTTAAAATTATTCTTAATGTATTATTGTTGAACAAGTCGCTCTTGTTTAAGAGCCAAGAAGGCTCGTGACAAAAACATTTTTATCACTTTTGGTCTTACGAAGAGTTGACGTTATGAAGAATTCAATTTGCTTAAATGCTCTAAAATTTGTATGCGCAACATGGTTTTAGAGTAATATTTTCTTATTGGCAAAAAAATAATATCATTTCACTTCGCTCACTAATAAGTTTCTACAGGAGTAAAATCATTCTTTACACCTGATGAGTTGTATAAATATTTTGGAAACCCCCCTCCCCCGGTTTCCAGATTTAACCAGCTCGATCTTGGCTGAAATGTGGCAACCCTAGTATATATACCCTATTCCCTAGTATAGGGTTAGGTTAAGAATAATTTATTACTTGAAGTATAAAATGCTTTCTATACCTTCAATATCCATGTCAGAAGTTTGGTTAAATATTCATGAAGAAACCATTTTCACAAGGATCTTGAAAAAAAGGGATACGCTTAAAGAAAATTTTCTGATCTCATGGACGTTGAATGAGATAGATAAATAGGAGCACACCTACTTTTCCCTGGTTCCACCAAAAACAAGAGGATTTGGTATCTTGACCGCTACGGCAAGTTATTGTTTAATAACCTTTAGTGCCGTTAAGTCATTTAAAATAAAACATTTATGACAAAGGGTATTAATTTTTACTACTTCTTTATAACCGTAAAACACTGGGAAAACATCGGGGGTAAGTTTTACTCTAAATTCAGGACCTGCACAGTTAATATATGATTGTAAGTATGCGCTGTTAGTACCAGGCATGTGCAGTGTTTTTGACATGTGTTTTGTGATTAATTCTTCTCTATTCGTTGTTCTTGATGGGGTCATTTTATAATATGGCAAATCGTCTCAGCGTGTCATCCACTTTATTCAATATCCTTCTGTTATTAGAAGGAAATATATGAGGTTACTCGAAGCAAAGAGAGATTTCTACACATTTAATTCCCAAGTCAGAAGTTTCTTTTAATATAAGTAAAAAATACCATTGTCATTATTTCCTAAATTATGGAAGTATTTGTTTTAATGTACAGGTAATATTAATGACACTTAACCGTATTCTTTTCTAATTGTTAAATCAAGTTCAAGTCGTTATTTAATTGCTTAGGAACGTACTGATGGGATTTATATTTCTACTTTCTAGTCGTAATGTTGAATGACAAGTTTCATTTCAATAACTAATCCTTCTATAAACTTGATCTTGAAAACTACTTTTACTTTGCTGACACTTGGGTTTGGGTTAGAACGGTTACAAAGAACCAACCGTTGTATACTATTAATTTTTACTTTTCCTCATTTGTACAATAGATATATAAGAAAAGTGATGTGTTAGCACTGAAACCGAAATTTCTCCTTAATTCCCGTTTCAGGTGTTTTTAAGACCTCCTGGTTGGTTCTTATCAAGTTGTCTTTCTGTACGGGTTTATACTAGAAACTGTACAAAAATTAACTAAAATTAATTGTCTGGTTAATATGTAGCAAAAATTTCTAAATTTTATATAACAAAAATTGTTAACTTTAAATTTAGCATTCATGTTGTCCTTTGCAAAACCTACAATTATGCCAAGTTTAATCTAATTAGAATTACTTAATTTTATATGAATTGACATATATATCTTTAAAAGAATCGATAAAAACATCTAATTAATGGAGTATATTTGTTTACGTTCTAAATAAATATACTAAGTTTCTTCTGTATCTAATTATACTAAGGCTGCTATTATCCAATTATACTAAAGCTGCTATTATCCAATTATACTAAGGCTGCTATTATCCAATTATTACTAAGGCTGCTATTATCCAATTATAAGGCTGATCTAATTATTTCTAAGCTGCTATTAATATATGTATACTTTACAATGGCTGCTATTATCCCAATTCTACTAAGGCTGCTTATATACCAATTATAACTAAGTGCTCTATTATCCATTATACTAAGGCTGCTATTTATCCAATTATACAAGGCTATATATCCAATTTATACTAGGCTGCCTATTATCCAATTATTACTAAGGCTGCTTTTATACAATTTCTACTAAGGCTCCAATAATCCACGGTTTTAGGTAATACTTTACAACATTAATTCGAAATATTGTGATGCAGCATCGAGCGAGGTAAGTTCCTGTATGGGTGACCGCTGGATAAAACGGATCTTTTCTCATCTCCGAAGAAGTATTCACTTATAACATACATTTTTTTATATTTTGAGGATGAGAGAAGGGAGACTGCAGTGGTGACAATGACAACAATAGCAAATCCGATAAAATGATAAAAAATTTCTAGGTATCCCGAACCCGTTCGTTTTTGTTAAACAAATTACGTGTTCAAATTTACTTACTAACTTGCTACTATTGTGACCAGTGTCTTATGGTGTACTTTAAGGTCTATTATTCTAAACTCTGAAGATTGTCTAAATTCTTAGACATTAATTGTTCTTTTTTACCAATTTTGATAAACAATTAAAAACAATTATATTATGCAAACGTATTTATTGTCTCTTTCAATATTCTAAAATCAAATTAATTTCAAGTCTGGAGCAATTATAAAAAATAATTACCTTTTTTGGCGAATTTTTATAGAAAATATCTTTTTGGATGCATTGATTTATTATTAAGGAAGTTTAATTGTTTTTAATATTAGGATAGTTGTATTTTTGTGAAACAGGTTGAGAAACGTTGATTGACAGCATAGATTGTATTGTACCTAATGTTTTATTGATGACAGGACAATATGAATATCTTAAGGTAGAAAAGGAAAGAAAAATTATTGGAAATTCAAACTGATGAGACTATAAAAGACTGTCGACTAATTGAAATTAATTTATTTATAGGTTTCATTGTTTCGTTTTAATCACTTTTAGTACTATTGAGTCATCCGAAACTGTTTTCCAATTTTTTTTCCAATTGTTTTTCTTGTTACATTTAATAATTAATTTCCATCTTGCCTAGTTCCATGGTATTTAACTTTTTTTTAAAGACGTTTGTCTTTATGACTAATTTTTTATGGTTTATAATTTATTTGTAATTAAAATTATTATTAGTGTGCACTTAAAGCACTTTCGACTTATGGAGGTCATCATCAGTGCCGGTAAAATGAAGGAAAGGAGATATATCCTAATTATTCGATCTTTTCTTAGTTTTAGACTGAAGACAGACTCAGTCATAAATAAGGCTTCTATTTCCTTTCTATATCAACCTTTTGAGATGAATAATAAAGAGATTAGGTCAAATACTTTTTACTTTTCCTTATTTATACCGAGGTATAAGGGAAAAGTATGTTGTTTGTAAAAAAAATCCAAAATCGGAATGTCACCGGATTTATCCGTCTCAGGTGTTTTAAGACCTCCTGAGTGGTTTTCACAAAGGTTGTCTGTCTTTATGTTGTGTGTGTGCGTGCGTGTGGTCTTTTATCATCAGCCCCTAGTGTTTCAAAGTTGTCTGTCTTTATGTGTGTGTGTGCGTGCGTGTGTGTCTTTTATCATCGCAGCCTAGTGTTTCAAAGTGTCTGTCTTTATATGTGTGTGTCGTGGTGTGTGTCTTTTATCATCGCAGCCCTAGTGTTTCAAAGTTGCTGTCTTTATGTGTGTGTGTGTATTCGTGTGTGTGATGTTGCGTCGGTGTCTTTATCATCGCAGCCCCTAGTGTTTCAAGTTGTCTGTCTTTATGTTGTGTGTTTGTGTGTGTGCGTGTGTGTCTTTTATCATCGCAGCTCCTAGTGTTTTTATGCTAGAGAGTTGAAACTTTGTACAAACATCAATCTACCGCTGTAGTTGTGCTATTTGGAAGATAATTGTTCTATAACGTCATTAACCTGCATTAATAATTCATAAAAAAACGTTGAAAATTGATGCTGTCAGATTGAGATTTGACACGCATTTAGCCATGTATGAACAAACAAACGTGTCAAGTTTCATCTCATTATCAGAATTAGTTCAGTTTTTATCGAATGACTTGTGTACGTTTTATAAAAAATTATAAAAAATCAGAAAAATGAATTCAATGAGTTAAATGTGGTACAAGTTATACCTTTACTATTAATTAATTTTGTTGGGGTAATATATAACATATTCTGTTTATGACATCTGACTATATTTGTGTTGAGATTCCGTATCAACGTGCGGAATCCCCTTAAAAAGATAATTGTTATCAAGCTCATAAAGATCTTGATAGATAGATTGGTTAAATGACAAGTTTCTTTTAAATGTTGCCTTTTCTGTTTTAAAAACTTTATTTTAGGAAAATGCGTTTTTCATATTTTTACGTTTCAGCACCTTCAGATTAGAAAAATCAACAATTTGGCCTAAAAATCTATGACACATTTATTTTAGAAACCATTTCTCAAAGTTACCAGATGTTTTTCTTGTATACATTTTTTTTGTCACTAAATATATATGAGGACATATTTTAAAGTTGAATGAGTTCCTGCTGAGCCTTGTTATGAAAAGGACTCATGCTAGTCTGTCTGTCTGGTTTTTGACAATCTATTTTAAGCTTGCCTTTAGGCCTGTGGTTCGTTTATATTATATTTTTCTTCTTGTTCCCTAGACCCTTAGAGCATCCTTTTTATTTAAATCTTTTTTCGAAAGTTTTTTTAAACCCTTGTCGGATTATTATTAAAAATTGCCTTCTTTTTGTTTGTTTTGAATTTTTTTGTAATATATCATGTAATATTATGCTGATTAAAATACTTGTTTATTAATTAGTTTGATTTGTGGAGTCTATTAATTTTTATGTTATGAAAAAATCATAAGAAAACATATTCTATTTTTTTAACTATTTCTATTTTACTTTCTATTTTGTTTAATTTTGTTTTAACTTTAACAAAGAAGAAACAATCTTGGGATGCTTTAATTGGCATTATATTGAGTTTAATTTGTTGTAAGAATTTAAACTGATGGGTATATTATAGAACATATACTATTAGAAAGGAATAGGAACCAACTGTGCATTATACTATTGGAACTATCTGTGCAATATACTATTGGAACCAACTGTGCAACATACTATAGAAACCAACTGTGCAACATACTATAGAAACCAACTGTGCAATATATTTTAGAAAAAACCTAAACTTTAAGCTTTTGTATTGATATCATGCAAATTTTACCTTTATGGAGATTTAGCAATAAGGGCCTATCGCTGTTGGGTACTGGTTAATTTGACCCCGATATCAGTGTTTTCAATCAAAAGGAACTCGCGGACTATATGACCGCGAGTTCTGATACAGATTGTAGCGAAACTCAAGTAGCATTTTCTAGGCATGGAGTGGTTCTCTCTTTTTGAGAAGAAGCATTGCAAGTTCGAAATTTCGACTCCCTGATCATTATTTAAGCTATTTTCTGAGTTGTAATACAATAGCTCTGTACAGTAAATTACTTGAGTCTCATTAACGTCTATAGATATTACAAAACCATGACTTTTCTGAGCATGAGAAAAGCGGCCCCGATGTTGGGTGAAGAGCTCTGAAGTGCTCCACCATCAAATTAATAATATTAAATATTAATATTTAAAATTAATAAAACTACCATTACATGAGTTTAATATCTTTTTCATATCATTCATTATCTTTTTAAATTATGCATTGTTAAATTTAAATTTAACAATAAATTTTTTGAATTGAATAATTTATTAATGAGTTTTTACTCTATCCCTGCTTAAATATTTAGGAGGATCATTTGCAACTGATTATCATACAATTTAACATATACGGTGTAATTAATCTCTTTCTGGTTTTAATTTTATATTTTTCAATATCCTTTTAAAAAGAAGGTATTTTATTAATTATATTTTTATTATTTACTTTCTGCTTTATCAATATTTTTAATTGGGATACAAAACGTTGCACGCCCTCTTTAGCAAAACCACTGTAAATTAAAACCTTTCTCGATTTTGATTTTTTATCTGTTTATACTCTTGGTTGATCATCTAGTTCACTCTTTTCTTTTTTTATTCTTTTATATTAATAAAATAGTAATTGAGATTTTATCAAAATAAAATTTATTATGGCTTAAGAATAATCAAATTTAAGGTTTTATTATTTATTATAGGTTTCTTGTGAACTTGAAGTATCTATTTTTATGAAAGCAATCTTTTTTATTTGACTTCCCTTTATGATTAAGGTTTATTTTATATAGTTAATATGAGAGTATGTGTAACTTTATTTCAATTTCCGTGGCAATGACACTTTTTATAGGTGGAAGTATTTACATTTTAGTGAGTTAATCCTCTTTTTTTAGTGTTAAGTATTTTCTTCTTTGTGTGTGTGGGTTTGTTTCTGTCACGCTTCTCTCTTCCGCTATGTTCGCAACAGAGAGTTGGATATTGGCGCTAGAGTCAGACTTAAGGTCTAGTTGTGCTAACGCAATATTTGACACATATTTACCTCACAAAAATCTCTACATACATATTACATATATACATATGTACATATATATATATATATTATTATAATATATATATATATTATATATTAGATATATAATATATATATATTATATATAATATATATATATATATATTATATATACATAATATATGTGTGTGTTGTGTGTGGTGTTATATATATAATTAGTTTAGTGAGTCTCTCCCTTCCAAAATCCACCTTCTCCCTCGCCACCATGCTTCAATCTCATTTAGTTTTTCTTCGAAAAATCGCTAAAATAATCGAATACGGTTGAAATTTGGTGGAAGTGTTTCCATCTATACGATAATATAATATATATATATATATATATATATATATATATATATATATATATATATATATATATATATATATATATATATATATATATATATATATATATATATATATATATATATATATATATATATATATATATATATATATAATTATATATATATCTATATATATATATATATCGATATCGAGAGCGAAGCGAGTCGGAAGAAGTGAGGATGAATTTCGCGATTCCAATAGAGAGAGGAAAAGTTCCTTGCTATTCGGTACCCGATTATTTTATTAAAAATAACACTACCCACATTATAATGTATACTCATAATATTTTTGTTTTATAATTAAGTTTTAACTGAAAAGTATCCTCCACAAGTGCTATGGCCTGTGCTAAGAGGAAGAGCTCCGACTTAGTAAACAAACATCTCCTTTCCTTGGTAAATGTAGAAAATCTATTGATGTGGTACTAATTATTGATATAGTAGGAAGTAGTATTTAATATTCGCACAAAAATTTTAAAAAAATAGTAAGAAAGAAAATCCTGTTTTTAGCGATAGATCACTAAACAGCTTACAGGAGTGCTGTAAGATTTTATAAGAAGTTTGACTTAATATTATTGACTTGATTGGCTTTCTTACGTCAAGCAAGTATGATTCTATCTGAGACAGACGGAGGGCAGGGTATTCGACCTTAAAAGTTTACTAAAAATGTAAGTTGCTTTTATTTGATGACAACCTTAAAAAGGCTTAGAGAGTCATATTCCGTAAATATTTTAATGATTCAGAATTTGATTAGATAAACTGTTTTAAGATTAGTGAAATATTATTAAAATTGCATATTAAATTTCAAATAATGTATGCTGAATAATATCAATTTCAAGATGATTCAATTATTATGTCGACTCAATTGTATTGTATTCTGTGTATGTTCCCAATGTTCCCCTTTTATTACTAGTCATACAAATAATAGTTAATATAATTAAAGAAAATGATGACAGCTACTTGTTTTGTCATCTCTTACTGAGTACAATTTAGCTACTTAAGAATAAAGTTAACGGTTTAAGAATAAAGTTTTGACTCTCAGCTTGAGTACAATACAGTTTAGCTACTTTAAGAATAAGTTAAGCTGGTTTAGAATAAAGTTTGACTCTCACTTGATACAAATAAGTTTAGATAAGAAGTTTAAGCTACTTTAAGAATAAGTTTAAAAATGACTACTTTTAGAATTAAAGTTTATAGTAAGGTTTTAAGAATAATTTTTAAGAAGTTTAAGAAGTTTATTTTCTTCAACACTTAGCTTGAAGAAAATAAAGTTTAGATTTTTTTAAAATTAAAAGCTTTGAAGCATATATTATTGAAGGTGTAAATACGCTTACGAAGGCGTTTTCGCTTTTTCCCTTCTTACTTTCTGTTACAGCAATGTTGCCGTAAAGATTTTCGGCCGAAAATCATGTTACGGCAGATCTTTCTGATGTTCGTTGCCGATAACGTTGTTCGGCAGTAAATATAAGAATGCATTACGGCATTTTTGAAACTGCACATAAGCTCTCTTTTAAATTATTACTTAGGATTCGTAAAAAATATTACTTTAGTCTTGTACGCAATGGCATAAGATTTATATATTTTCACCGCCTGTGAATGTTTGAAACATTTTGTTCATTTTGCCTAAAGAACTCTCGGTCTTTAGGCAAAATTAACTTCGTTCCATCCTTTTTTTATTAACTTAGTTGCCCTCCGAGTACACTAGATACACCAGTACTAGTGTAACCTCTTCCGTATACACCTTATTTATACTAGTGTAATAAGACTATTTTATGCAACAATCAATACTTTTTAAGACTGCTGTTATTTATCTGCAGCTGATGCATTTTTCAATTATTTACTGTTAGAACCAGAGCTTTTTATGATGTACTTACTATTTACACAGAACAATTGGAATTAGTATTCTAATACTGACACTCTTATTGTACTAAAATGACATCGGCATGTAAAGAATTCTATTTTCCAAAGCACCCAGGTACGCTAATGAGATGGTGTTTTCAGTGTTAGTGATTACGTGTGAAGAGTAGATTGACTGATTTGTCACGCTACTCGTTGTGCGGTGACCTCCATGGTTACGTCGATTCTCTCGACTCATTTATTCCTGACATTCTAACCTTTGTTATAACTGAGAGACAAATGATGAACGTAGTTTTTGAATCTCCTGCGTGAAATTAAAATTACTATTTTTGTTGTTTGGACATAGTAGTATTATTATAATTAAAAAATGTGTTGTGGGTTCAAGGTTAATGATGGGACTATTTATTACAAATACGATTTAAAAGTGAGAAATTATTTGAAATTGTATGGCTGATTTGCTATGAGCTTTGGTCACTATGCCTAATGCTTATCCTGATTTATATTACTGTTTAATCTTAATTTGTCCACGAGTATCTACATTATTTCACTAATTCGCTGATCTAATAAATGGTTTTATTCATTTATTCAGAACAAAGCCCTAATAGGTAAAGATGATCAAAAGAGTGGTTCTCATTTCTCTTAGTGCCTCAAATGCATTATTTACCATTAACTCTTACTCACTTTACAATTCAAAAAGTAATTTGTGAAAATGTGTTCATTTTATTATTTTTTGATTTAAATATTATTTTAATGATTTTTTATCAGAATTTTGATATTTATGAAGAATAATAGTGTTTAAACCTAATGGACCCACCCAAGAGTCACCCGTATTGTAGTGGTTAAGGTGCGCGGCCAATACACAGAATAAATGGACTTTAAACTTCCGAGTTTATTTAGTCATGGGTTCAATCTTAGCACGGGCCTATAGGATTTTTATGAGAGGGATAAAAATTCTGCGTCCTTCAAAAGAGACGTAAAGCCGGTGGTCTCGAGCCTGTGCGTTGTCAGGTACTCGTTAAAGATCCCTTACCCTTAATGAAACTGGGTGTAGGCAACATTTAGGACCCTCATAGTAGATTCATTATAATACTATAGTGTGTCTGCCTTGTAGTTTAAAGTATATGGAGGTTTAGTTTAACTGCGAGGGCACGTGTTGTTCCTAGTTTTCACTAGGCTATAAAAGTCAGTGAAAATATGTATGATTGCTTAAAAAAAGCATGAGAGGAACCATAGAAATCCACGGCTCTTCTGTCTAGATTAGATGAAATATACCTACACTTGAAATTAAAAGGAGTAGAAAACTATCTTAGGGAGCTGGCAGAAGGGCCCAACAACGTGGCCTACTTGCCTGGTAGTTACTACCACTTCCCCCCATATTACTACTACTACTACTAATGGACCCACCCTATAAATTCAGAAGTCTGCAACAAAAAAATGTTTAATCCATTGCTCTATAGTGTTCATTGGGACTGTTGTTTTTACTGGGAACATTTTCCCCATTTTGTGAGGTCTAAGTATCCAATTTAGCATCTTGGACAAATGGAAGTATGCTGTACTAAATCATCCCAGACACTCTTAAAAAATATTATCCAAAAAACCTATATTGGATCTCAACTACTGTACTATCTTATTTTTGATTCAAAATAACTAATGAGTAAAAATTAATATATCGTATTAGGTCGTGATCGTATAAGCACTCGATTTCGGCACCGAAGGTCCGTGGTCCGCTTACGGGGCTATGCTCTCAGTTTTTATGATTTAAGTTTGTAATTGAAAAAGTTCACCTACTTTAAAAAATATGAAGTGTATACTGAAGGGTTGCAATCAGAAAATTACTTTAAGCAAAAAATTTTGCATTTAACGTGATCTCTTTTAGAGTTGAAATCATGACAAAATATTTCGCTTTTGATTCAAGAGTTAATTATTGAAGAAAGCTATTTAAGAGATGACCAAACCTTGTTGAATATCACTCAAATTGATTACTAATTGTTTACAAGTTTGTATGTGTTCAACTTAAAAAACATTATTGGTTTTAATTCAAAGACCATTGATTGCTTTTCCGATTTTGCAAATGTAGAAATGAAAGCAATCCATTACAAAATTAAATGGGGGTTTGAAAAATACAAGGCTCCATGAAAAGACCCAGAGAAAATAAAGAAGTTTCCCAAATATCTTTTAGTATTTGTGCCTTGTAAAACATTAAATCTTCTTGTTTTTATCTTTGTTGTTACCAGCTGTAAACGTGACGTCACGGATCTAATGTAATTTTCTAGGAAGTGTACACTTTAAGGGTGAAAGGGCATGAGTTGAGGGAGGGCACGCCCCGACGCGACGCTCTGTCTACGAGCTCCCTCAAGTATTGATCCCTTCCCTACCCTGTTCTGTTGGGGTAGGTTCCACATCAAAACCCATCTAACAAATTATTTAAGAAGATTTATTTTTGTACCGTATAAATGAATGTTTTTACTTGAACTATTTTTTATCTTTGGAGGATCCTTTTATAATATTTTTTTAAGTTTATATTACATTCTGTTAAAGTTGTATAATTAAAACGTTATATGTATAAAATTCAAGAGCCCTTTTAGGTTAACTCATCCATGATAAAAAAGACGGCCTGTAAAAAGACCCCTTGATGTCCTAAAATTGTATTTTTTATATCACTTTTTTTAATTTTTACATCCGAGTTTTCCTTACAAGTTTTACTTTCTTGAAACAGCCATTTTATGGCTGTGATATTCGTACCTATTTTTCGAACTCCCCGAATCTAAAGATAACGAACCTGATGAAACAAGGTCTATTGAAAAAAATAAATACCAATTGTAATAAAAAAATAATTTAATTTTGTGTCGGGATGTTTTCTCTTGGTGGCTGAATAGATAGTTAATAGATTAAAGTAAAAAAAAAATGTCTTAAATTGTTGAACTGTCAAGTTCGTGTCGGTCTAGCTTCTGGTTGACACCAGACATCTAGGTTTATGGTTACTGACACTTGCTGGCCTAAGTTAAGTTGCTCAATCCATTTTGAGCACTTATTCGTCTACTTGTCCATTTAGTAGGACAATTGTAGCTAAATCATATTTTTATAAAGTTTGAATAGAACGGCTCTTATCTCATGTTTTATGTTGTGTTTACTTTTTTAAATGGTTAGATAGGAAAGCTCAGATTCATACTTGGCAGGTACCTTAAAAGGTTTTAACCTTTGCCAACCCTTGGATTTTAGCAAATACTCTGTTGCACTCTAATATGTACTACCTATTCCTAAATCGTTTAGCTCCGTTCTTTGCATCACCAAAGAGGGTTGTAGACACCAGTAGAGGGTTGTAAAATGTAATGTAAAAGGGTAATTACATTAGTCAGCGATACTTAAAAAAAAAATCGAAAAATTTCACTTCTTCACAAATTGTACAATAAGGTAATTACGCTTATTAGATTGTCGGTCGGCATGTGGAAGCAGCGGAGGGGGGGGGGGAATCGATTCTGCTCCGCCAATTTTCAAAAATATACATGTGCCCATGGTTTATGTATAAACCCGACTTAATAACGTCATCAAAATTTAGTAATTACACAGGGAGTGGTCGAACAAAGTGTCACAAGTGCTGTTGAATGGCCTGCAAGGTGTTTATTCCGTTGAAAATTCGTTTTACTCTAGATTAACCATAGAGGTATATACTAGAGGGAGCATAGCCTATCTTAATACATTGAGAGGCCTGAAACATTTTTAGTGGGGCTCTCAGGGGCTCTCTGTAACCTCATTGAAACCTCCTCCAAGAGGGAGTTGAGGTTATAATTAATCAATTGTTTGGGCTTCCCACAGATTGTTTGTGTTGTGATTTGTATTTTAAACATTCTACTATATAATTTACTGTTTTTTTTGTTCTGTTTACTTGATGATAATGATAATCGAATGTGGTCAGGTTACTTTTTCGATGTTTCAAAATTCAACCAATAGGGCCTCTATTGGTTAATCACTATGAGATTAACGGCTTTGTGAGAACAAACAACACGAAACCCCTTGGTGTTGTATTCTGTTTTTGAGGTGTTAAATAAGCTATTAAGGGTCACTAGACAACAATGTCTTAAGCAAAAAGCGAATCTTCTTTAAAAGTTCGCTATACTAAACTTAACTCCAAAGACCACCTCTGCAGGATAACTGTGAGGCTAAAATTTGTACTAAACTGGATCTTGAGAAATTACACAAAATTATTTAGAGCCTGACTAAGCACTTTTAGGGAGCCTGCCTTGAATCTCCTATAAGACAAGTTTTTATTAACCTATAGGGCCTCTCTAGTAATAATAACTCTATTCAAGTCAGGGTCACTGGTCTGGGTGAAAATGAAAAAACGGGGTAAAAATTTAAAAAAAACCTAAACCAGTTTATCTAACATCATTTTAGAATTATTATAAATAAAGATTTAGAAATGTAGGTACGTTTTATTGAATGATCAAAGTTATATTGGCAGCACTGATTTTAAAATCCTATCTATCATGTCACCTGTACATTCCATTTCTATTAATTTGTTAATTTTGTTTTGTTATTTTAACGTTACCTGAATATTTTTTTACGGAATTATTGTTGTTTGCTACTTTTATTTTCATTATTATGGAAAGATAGAACGATGAAGTCCTTATCAATGTTGACGAGTTATTTTCTGTTAATAATCTTCTACCGCCTGCGTTAATTGAAACATAGAATGCAATCATAATATGTTTCTATTATATAAACAAATAAGACATAGTTTTTCCATTGTTTTATTATTAATGCTGTTCTTCCTTCTGAAGGTTTAGTATATTTTGTATGGTCATAGTGAATAATGCCAACTTAGTTATAAGGTGGGTTGATTCCATAGAGATATCATTACTAGAGGGGCCCTATTGGTTGAATTTTGAAACATCGAAAAAGTAACCTGACCACTTTCGCTAAAAATATAATCAAAAAATTAGTATAAAATTACAGTAACTTATTTAGTAGAATGTTAAAAATACAAATCAAAACACAATCAATGTGCAGAAAGCCGAAAACAATTGATTTATTATAACCTTAACTCACTCTTGAAGGAGGTTTCAAAGAGGTTACACAGAGCTCCTGAGAGCCCCAAAAAAGATGTTTCAGGTCTCTCAATGTATTTAGACAGGCTATGCCCCCTCTAGTATATATCTCTATGGTTGATTCATGATGGAGGTAATTAGCACGAGGGTTACCTAGTGCTAATTACCTCCATCGACATGCCTCGGGAGCTAATTATCATCAATCCTTTGGCTAAAGCCTCAGAATAAAAATGCTTAATATCATTGTGGAAACGCTGCAGGATTTATGAATCCTGATTCCTACGGCTTTGCCCTAGGAATCATTCAGTATCTTGTGTTATGGTATAATGGAATACGTTATAAACTAGGTAGATAAATAATTATTAAAGCTAAACGCTGTGTTAATTTTAAGTAGACCTGATATTGTGATAACCATAATTTGTAGACAAACATCAAAATGTTTGTAAACAAACATCAAAAATTTTGTAAACAAACATCAAATATGTTTGTAAACAAACATCAAACCGGGAAATTATAAATTTAATTTACGTCTTCGTTATCTCATTATAACACAACTTTCGTAACACACGTTATCCTATTTTCTAAAAAAATATCTTATAAACAACTAAAAAAAAAAAAAGTTAATGAGTAAGATAAAAATTGGTTTGTTTACATTTTTTATAAACATAAATAGAAGTCTTGATTTCTATTTATTCTTATTATTTCTGAAGTTCTTGATAAGCATACTGGTGATAACTAGCGCTCGGTGCGGTAGTTGATGCAACTAATCCCAGTTTTTTAGGCCCACCTAAAACCAGGGAGTTGGAACACTGTGTCCCTCGCCCCCACCCCTGGCTCAATGAATTTCTACATCACTTTAATTAAAGCATTATGTCTGTCAATTAATTATTTCGTACTGTTGTTTTTTTCAGGTGTTGATGTAACTGCCAACCAAGACGAGATAAGTGATCACGAGACATTTCAACTTGAATTTGATTCTGGTACAAAGAGATGGTACCTTAGAACTATGCAAGATAAATATTGGACTCTTGAAACCGGTGGTGGTATTCAAGCTTCTGGTGATAGCAGGTAATTTATTCGTCAATAAAACAATTAATAGAAGTAATAGTAACATTCCTTCTTGTTGTTAATAGAACAACAAGTAACATCAATTAGTATGCACATAGTGATTTTCTTAAACCTAGTTTAAAATTTAAACTAAATAGGTTATAAGTTTAAAATATAAATTATTGTATCAAAATTTAGTCATTATAGTAGTAGTTGTTAAAAGCGTTTATTTACACAAAAACAGGTTTTGAGCCCAATTTATTACTAATTATTCATGAAAAAACATAGTTTTTAAAAAAAAAATAGTACAAAATATGGAAATTAAAAAAATTATAATTTTTAAGAATTAACAAGTAATGTAAATCAAAAACAATATTCATTTAATGAAAAATAAATAAAGAAAAAGAGTTTAGATCAAATAAAAGATTTCTGAATTCTTTTGGATAAAAACTTAAATAAAATTATAAAAAGAAGTATTAATTAAGCATTTTTTTTGTAAATACTAATGAAAGTAAATGTATTTTTGATAATGAAATAATATATTAATTACATATCCTGATATTAATTCATAGTTAAAATTTTATTAACTTTTTTCTGATTAGTGAATTAGTCCGAATCGGATAAGTAATTTCTGTTTTTAATGCTCTATATATACATTACTTTTTGGTTGAGAGACTAAGAGCAACTGAGTTAATATCCTGAACTATTTGGTGAGTGTTCTATAAATTAGTTAAAATTCTTTTAATTAGTAAAAAAATTAGACTGTGTTAGTTGTAAGTGTATTAAACAATGGGTCCTCATCTAATTTTGTCTGGATCTGATTGTTTACCAAGGGAGAGGGGAACCCCTTGTGTTAAAGCCATTGTTAGTACCCCACTGTATTGAGTTTTGGGCCTTGGTTACTGTCAGGGTTCTAGATCACTGTTTGGACCACATGTGACTTGTTCCCTCCTGACCAGAATTTAAACCCCTAGTGGAGTAAAATTTGCTGTTGAGTGAATAAAAAGCAAACGTCTTAGACTCCTTAGCAATTCCTGAACCTCTAGGTCTAATAATCCAGAATAGACCACCTGACCAGGTTAATGTGCATAGAGAAGGTTTCAAGTTCCTGCCAAAAAGACATTCTAAACATCTTTTCTTTTATAATGAGATTTTCATATAAACTGATTTGTAATATTTATCAATGGAAAATGATAAAATTAAAATAAAACTTATTATTAACATGTATGAAATCTTGGTTAGTAATGCAAACAATTTGAAATTAATTTACTTTTTGTAAAACCTCTCTGTACCCCTCTGTATAGTTACCGAGTTTATTTGGAAAATGAGGGAGGCTCAACCAGCCCTCAGTCAGGGCTGTCAACTTCAGGATTTTATTACAGCTTTCTATTAACACTTTGATGGCAGTTCATTGTGAAATACCATCTAATTCTTTAGGTATTTTTTAAGAAATCCAAAAACAGGGTTTTAAGTGGGGAAAATAAATAAATAAATAAACCATTTATTGTAATCTATGATTTTTTAACATTCACTAATAAATCTATAATATAACTTATACAGAGGATTACAAATCGGGGTTAGCCTGTGGTCACCTTTTAAGGTAGGAGTTGCCGATAAGACAACTTATTACTTATTACTACATTAAAATAAGTTATAAATATCCATTGAAATAATATTAGAGTAAGTGAAAATTAAATGTTTAAATTTTAATAATTTAATTTAAATGTAATTTGTAATTTTATCATAAGTTAATTTAAATTAAATTCATTCAATAATATAATAATGTGAGAGATTTAATTTATTGATTTAGTAATATATAAAATTATTAAAAATATGATTATTTTTGTAAAAATATTGACAAGTACTATTTTTTCTTTTAATATTCCTTGTTTTAACTTATTATTTTCGTATATTATTAGTATTAAATTTATTAATTCTCTATTTTAATTATTTAAAGTCAATATTTATTTATTTATATATTATTTTATATATATTTATTTATATAATAAATAAATAGGGGGAAAAATTATCTCAAAAAAAATAAAAGAAAAACTCATTTTTTTCTTTTGATTTAATTTGTATCTTTTAAAGTAAAATACTGCAGTGTTTACCTTGTTAAAAATGGTAGGGCCTGGTGGTGCTAGATAACCCTTGATTTATTACAGGCTTTCTAAATCATACAAACGATGATTTTAGGAATTACCTTGCTTTAATTTTTTAATAATCTAAAATTGACAATAATCTAATACTTGACACTGTCACTGTCAAATCTAAGTAGTCAAGAGAACTAAACAAAACATGTTAAATTTACTAAAGAGGTCTTTTGAAGTAAGATGGTTTTTAGAGTGGTTTTATATATATATTATATATATATATATATATATATATATATATATATAATATATATATATATATATATATATATATACAAACATGTTTTGTTTAGTTCTCTTTGACTACTTAGATTTGACAGTGACAGTGTCAAGTATAATACATGAAATTATACCTCACATGATGGAGTGGAGTGATAATGAGTCTCATCATCCCATGATAGCCTGGGCGTCCGCTGGAGGAGGGAGGGGGGTCAAACGAGTCACTTGACCCCCCTGAAAAATCAGATAAGTTAGATTGACCCGCACTGCAAATCAGTAAAAAACTTAATTGTTATTATCCTGCATTTTTTCATAAAAATAACTTAATTAATTAATTTCTAAAAATAATAATCAATTTTATTAAATTAATTCTTATTTTTTTATTTAATTTAAAAAAATATAATTAAGCTAGGAATGCGTTGCATCAGGAACTCACATCGAAAGAATACATCAAATACAGTCAGTTACCAACAGGCATACTTCACTGGCTAAATAGGATAGCTTAGCTCTTAGAAAGTAATGAAGATTTCGCTTGCTATAAGCATAAGAGGCTCGTTTTCAATGAGCAAAAAGGACCGCTTTACTCAAAAAATTACTTAAATATCATATTAGGTACCTTAAAAAGGGCTTGCTAGATTGCTATAATTATATTCGTGGCTACAGAAAAGAGATTCGCTTCGCTCGCTAGATTGCTATAAGTATGTATGCCGATTTATGCAAAAAAGCTTGCTTCATTCTCAAAATTGCTAAAATATAAAATTAGGTACAGTAAAGAGGGCTCACTGCACCTGATTGATTGCTAAAAATTTATCCGTGAAAGTATGAATAAAGATATGTTAAATGGAGCATACTTCGCTTCCTAGATATTTGAAATTAAAAAAACCATGTATGGTAGAGGCTTGCTTCGCTTGCTATGTAAAACCCTCATTTTATATGTTTGAAGAACTCACTTCGCTTGCTAATGGTCTAAATGTTGGGACTCAACTACCACAATTAAAATGTTGTTCTTATTGTCGTGATTGCTTATTTTTTATTCAAATTGGAGGTACTTAGTAATGATTCGATGAAATACATGTTCCTAAATAAGTCTAATTAGGGGTATATCTAAGTAAGTTTGAAAAGACATAAATATGAGTTCTTGAAAATCTATTAGTTATATTCCAGGTTTCTTTATAACAAACTTTGATTGCAGATTTTTTTAAATTGTTTAATTAATGTGAACAAAATTAAAAATTAGTTAGTGTGAAAAACTGGTTTTAACTAATTAAAAGCCTATTATTCATCCCTTTTCCTAGAAGGCCTGTAGCGTAGCCAGCCAGAACTTGTAAGGAGGGGGACCTATCACAGAGGGGGTGATGTTTCATACACAGGTAAGGGACTTCTGCTAAAAATTACTTTGCCAGAGGGGTGAACAATTTTTCCAGAAGGAGCAACGCTTGTCTCACAGTGTGATTTTAGTACGTGATACTCTAATATGATGATACTATTTGTATCCAGTCTTTATTTCGTTGAACTAATATTTAAATAAAAATGTTGCAGGTCTTCAAATGGTCTATTTGAATTAGTGTGGCAAGGTGATGGCTCTGTCAGTTTCCGTGCTAACAATGGGAAATTTTTAGCCACTAAAAGATCAGGACATTTATATGCTAATGCTGACTCTATTGATGATTCTTCGAAATATTACTTCTACCTCATTAACAGGTAAAGTTATCTAAAATAATAATAATATTCATTTATTGGATTAAATTACAATATATATTATTTTGTATATATAATACAATTATAATTATTATAATATATAATTATAATTATAATACAATATAAATACAATTAAATATATTTTTGGTATCAGGAACCCAATCTAAATTCATTCCCACCCCTCCACTTCCGTCATCCAAACAACCTCATAAGCATCATTTTCATATTGAAAATTCACTAAAAAGAGATGATTTCATAATACTAACTTAAAAAATTGGGAAGAATATTATGGTATGGAGAGTTAATTTCAGAGCTGCCGCTAGATCCCAGCACTGACTTCACCCTTACCTTCTGTCTGATTCTCTCATATACTTTCTGACATTCTATACCTATTATATTCTTTGTCACTAATAAATGTCAATTAGTAGGAAGGTAAAACAATTGATTACTTTTTAAAAATTACCTTTTTATCTGTTTAAGAAAACACAAGTTACCCTTTCTGATATTTTACAAGCACTGAGTAATTAATTTATGACTGTTTTAAACACATGTTAACCACATCTAGGTCTGCCTTGGTCTGATTTTAGGATAAGATTGATGACAAAATCTAGCCAGTCCAAGATTTTCATTTGGATATGGATATGCTTATAAACAATCTTAATTATAACCATCTTTAATTGATTAAAGATTATACTTCTAATAAATACTTACACTTCTAATAAATATATTATACTTCTAATAAATATGTGTATGCCTAGTAGCGAATTTATTATAAAAAATAATGCTTTGAAGGAATTCAGGGAGGGGGGTTGATTCAGCTTGCACTTCTCTAAAAAATATTGATGAAGTAAAGGGAAAAAATTTAGGAAACTGGTTCTCCTTAATCTATTAAGACCATTTTTAAATATAATGGGACCTACTGCTCAGCTGGAAAATCCAAAAACAACTTTCTCAAACTTGTCTCAAAAATAAAACGAGAGTGTGACTTGGGTTTCAGGTTTTTATTATCTTACCCACATTTATTTCTTTATCTACACCAACATTTATTGAACCAAAAGTATTTAAATAAAGTTTTATCACCTCCATAAAGAAATGTTGAAACTATAATTAATCTTACGGTTTATCCAAGAAATGAATTTATACTCTTAAATTTATTGCATTCATGTTATAAACAAGATTAGTTAGATCATTGTATATTTGGGATCTGTAATCAAATTATAAATAACTCTAAAACCCGTTGACTATCTTAAGTAAGAGTTAGTGGTTCTCTTTTTAAGTGGTTGGTGTTGATATTACCTCATTCTCTGTTTTATTTTTTTTTTAAATGAAACGTTTTAAATATGAATATACTCAATAAACGATTGTTTTTTTAATTAAATGCATGTACTGACCATGCTTGTTTCATGTGAATCAACAAACCACCTGTGAACCGTCAATATACTAGCTAAATTGAAATTATAATTTGTATTTTTGTTTCATTTAAATTTAAACTAAATAATGTGATTGCCTCATTAGTAAAGATTTTTTAAAAACATAGATGTCATTCTTTTGAAATTGAACTTATGAGAAATGAGATGAAACTTGTCATATACCCAAGTTGATAGAATTTACAGGGAGATTCAATTGGAGGGTTTTTATGAATGACATTTTTTGACATGTTAGGTGATGGTCCGGAATTGACGTCATTGCAGGAATAAATAGTAAATTTTCAATGTTGACCACTATACTAATTCCTGCAATGACATTACACGTCATTCATAAAAATGTCAGGTTATAAACCTCTGAATACATTTGGTTTGTTTACATCATATTGAATCAACTTATAAATTTCTAACATCCATATACCTTTGTCTTTTGTAGGACTGTATGCAAATCAATTTTTATGGATTTTTTAAGTTTAATTGTGTCATTATGACTGTTAATGACCATATTATTCTGGTATGCAAAAGTAGACATAAATTTTGATTTTTGTTGTAATTTTTAACTCTCTCACATAAACTTACTGGAAGCTACAATGATAATAGATGTATACATGTAAAGAGAGTCCTTATTTTAAAGATATGTGAAGCGGATATTTCAAGTCAACTCGTGCATTTAGATTCATAGTGCCATCAAATTAATGTTCCTTAATACCTGAATATTATTTACATTGTATGTGTAATATAATATATATATATATATATATATATATATATATATATATATATATAATTTGTGTGGGTGTGTGTGTGTGTATTTATGTAATGTCTGTATATATGAGGACAAGTGAAATGGTTTCTTTATTCAATTATTATTTTTTAACTTTAAAATATTCACAAAATTAAAGAATGAAATGATATATTTGAAGATTTCTTGTAATGATTATTTGTTTACAGGCCTATTTTAGTTCTACGTAGTGAACAAGGTTTCGTAGGGTATAAGGCAGGCTCAACTACTAAACTAGAATGTAACAAAGCTACTTATGAAACAATACAAGTTTTAAGGGCTGATAAAGGAGTTGTCTCATTTAAAGGTTGGTATATTTTTTTGCTAATTTAATTAATCTTTTATCACTTGTAATATAATTGTGTTAAAGACAATTAATTTATAAACAGATTTTGAAGTTTTTTTTGTGAATTTTTAATATTATTAATTGAATTTTAAATCACTGTTAAACTGCTTTTCTAAAAGGAGCGATTATTTGATAACCTTATTCTCGACTTTTACAATGTTTAATTGGTGTATTTTTATTCAGCATACAAATATTTGTTGTATCTCTTAGAGTATTTTTGGATTCTGTATAGAAGTTCTTTACTGTGTGATTTTGTCTGTACACTGATTTTAGACTATGCTATGTATGCATTATATGAATACATGATGTATGCATTTATGTATAATATAATGTATTTTTGTGTTGGATAAAATATATTCAGCTAAGGTAATTAATTTTGTATAAAACTATGTCAAGAACTAAAAAAAAATTTAGGTATTTTATTTAATTTTTTTATAAAATTCGCAACAAAGCAATGAAAGCTCTTCTAGCTTTAAAAAGCTAGAAGATATTGCTTGAAAGGCTTTATTTAATATTTTAATAGAAAAAATAAAACTATTTTGTTAGGACTTCTTAAAACTTCTGAATTCCATCATTTTGATCACGTGACTCATAGTTTTATACAAAATGAATTCTTATATTATTTCTCTTTAGTTAACCTTTAAAATTACTGTTGTAAGTGTTTAAAATATTTTAATTTTATTTATATATTTTTATTGTAAAATCATGTTAATAATAAATCAATTTTGGTTTGCAGGTCAAAATGGAAAATATTGGCACGTTGATGGTGAAGAAGTTAATGTAGATTCAGATATTCCCGAAGGATTTTACCTTGAACTTAGAGAACCAACAAGAATTTCTTTAAAATCTGTTTCTGGTGGTTACTTATCAGCTGGTAAAAACGGTTCATTTCACTTATCAGGCAACGACTATGCATCAGCAACAAAATGGGAGTATTAATATCACTCTCCTCCCCCTTTCCCCTCCCTCCCCTTATATATTTTTACGTATTTATTAAACATAATAAATATATTTAATATTGCTTAATTTTTTAATTACCTTTTTTGAAAAAGGTATTATTATTTATTTATTTAAAGAAATGTTAATTCTTCAAGTTAAATGAACAATTAAGAAAAGTAATTGGGAATATAATGAAATATTGAAAGCCAGTAGACATGCTACTGGTTTCATCGCATCGATTTCAAATGCACCAAATATAACTTAAAAATTTGGTAGAATATGTGAATTATTATTTACATAAAAATTTGTTTTGTGAAAGCAAATGCTTTGTATATTATTGATTATGAAGCTATTTAATGAAGTGATTATATTATTAAATATTATTATTTTATTATTGATTCTATTAAAAAAAAATGTAGCAATCTATTATTTTGTATTGAATATATAAAGTGAAGAAAATTTTAATTTAGATTGCCATTAAAAAAAATATTTATTGTAAAACAATTATTTGACAAATGAAATCATTATTTCTTTTTAACTTAGTATTATTAAGAATAGTTTTTAATTTTAATCAAAAATTGATTTATTGTTTTAGACAAAACCATTAACCAAGAAATAGTAATATTCTGTCTTTTATAACTAGATGCATGATATATAGTGTGGAACAATATTTAATATAGAATTAATGTTAAATCAATTAATGAGGTAAAAGTGGTCCTAGACCTTCAAAATTATATTATGATTTAAAGTATTATGTTTGTATTGCTATGTCGGAGGTGTTTAGTTATAAAAGACTGAGTATAAATTGGAACAATTATTTATTTTAATAAAATATCTGGAAGTATTTTTTTTTTCTACAAAGCATAAAAATAATGTTTCATAATTAATAATAAAGGCGATCAATGTTTTTGTAAGCCCTTCTAAGGATATAATATTTTTCATAAAAAATATGCCTAAAAATTCACATTACTTTTACCCGTAGCCTCAATAATAAGCATTTATTTGATAGAATCCAAAGTTAACATTCTTTAATACTGAAACTGGTCAATATCTTATGGAATAAACATTTAGTAACGAATATTAAATGACCAAAAATTATGAAATAATCCCTCCCAAAGGTAAATTTAATAAATGAGTAAAAGTATTTATTTTAACTTTAATTTATTTATTATAAAATAGGATAAACAAATACTTAATAATGAGTAATAATTATTGATAAAATGAAAATTACTATGTAAGACTTGATTTTTTTTAAACATTTACATTTAGTGAGACTGATGACAATTTTTACAAAAAAAAAAATAAAATAAAGAAAAAAATGTAATTTAAATGTTTTTATATAATATTTGCTATTTCTTACATGTAACAATTTTTTATAAATTCAGAAAAATAAACTTTTGATGTTAAACCCTTTACTGTGTCAAGATTAAGTGTGTTGTCATTGCAATATTTTGTAGATAAAATAAAATATTGATTGATTATACACTGATTAAATTTATTGATAAAATTCATAATAAACTGACATTTTTTAACTTGTATAAAATTAGTAAAAAATAAAAGAAAATGTTTTATGAAAGATAAGTTTATTAATGTGATTAATTGCAAACATTTAGAGGTAGAGCATTTTTATAAAAATATTTTTTTAATGGAAACAATTTTATAGATTTGGTTTTTGAATTATATACCTTGCTTTTGATTGTTTTTGAAAATTGAAAGAGCATATTTTAGTCTTTAAAAAACTCATCTGTTTTCTAAGATTAAGTGAATGATTTTAAGAATGTTAAATATCAAATGAGATGTGTAACACATAATAACCTGTATTTTCAATCTATGTAAAAAAATCATTGCCTTTCAGCTGTAATGGCAAATATCTGAATTCCAAATGTTTAGCATATACAATTTCAATACCTAAGAGATGTATCTGTTATTCCTCTAAAGTAAAATTTCTTGGCTACTCTTCCGATAACTTTTATTAGGGTATTTAAAACTATTATTATTTTTTTATTAAATTAAAATGTTATAAAAACACAATGAACTATTATTTTAAAAAATTCTCCCATTTTCCAAAGATTTGTTTATAATTTTCACTGTATTTATTTATTTTTGTACTTAAAATATGCTCTTCAAAAATTAACCTAGCTTTTACAATAACAATTATTTTCTTTTATTTACATTGGTGCAATATTAAGTAGTTGCTATTTTACTATAATTTAGTACATTTTAACTTTATTATAATAAATAGTTTAGTCAAAAATTATGTCGGGGTAATTGCTATTAGATAAAATAAATATGTTAAAAATCAAATGTAACACTACTGCCTATTTGCCTTCATTGTCTATTATAAAAACGGAATGAGGTAATTTGTGCTGGAATATAATAAGTTTTTTTTAAATAAAAATATAAATGTTGCTTGAAATGTATGCAGCTCTTATTTGCACACATACTAAATTAGTTTCACATTGTAAATTATGTTTAAGCAAATTTTTGGTTCTAATGTGTACCCTCATCATATATTTATTTTACATATCATTTCAGACAATTTGTTTTTAATTTTAATTTTTTTTAAATTTTGTTTCTTCAAAATTATGATTTATTTTTAATTCACTGGTCCTTGAGTTAAATCAAATTCATTTTTAGTGTTCCATCGTTCATGTTTTAGCTCATTAGAGAGCTTTGCCAGGTACATGGCTTCAATAATGAAACCAACTGTTGCTTTCATTCAAATTTACATTTACTCAATTTTGGTTTATTTTTTTAAAATTATTTATTTTTTTAAGGAAAATCAAAAGTGAATGCTTCCCTGTCCTCTTTGTGGTTGTACAATGTAAATAAAAACCTAAATATACAAAATCGTGTAAAGTCTAAAAATTAAAACCTCTTTGTTTTTCTAATTAAAAAAAATGTAAACAATATTTTTTAAATATCGCAATTCTTTTTTGGACAATATTGATCTTGAAAACAAAATATATTAAATAATTAACAAATATTGATGTTGAAATTGATCTGATTTTTTGTTGTTTTATGTTATGGATTGTGATAAAATTTGATATGTTTGTTCTTTTATTTAATATTTGTGGAGCTAAGGCCTTTTGATTAATGTTTTATTACAAAACATAAGTTTTTAACTCAGTAACATTCTTTTAGATTATGGTAAACATTTCAAATTAAAATATGTTATAAAATAAACCTTTCCTGCTTATATTTTTTTCTAATAAAGCTATGGTATTTCATCTTTTTAACGCAATGTATTATCTACTGTTTTGAAATAAAATCTTCTTCCATATTATATGTGCTGGCTCGCTTTTAATTTAAGTGTAAAATAGTATTTATAATTGTGTTATGTATTTTATTTAAAAATATGTTTAATGGCACTAAACTAGCATTCAGTATATTATAATAATTTTGTTTCAAGTTAAATTGTAACTTGAATATTTTTTAATATTCTTATATTACAAAATAATTTACATTTTGCAATCAGCCCTTACTTTTTAAGATCAATATTGTTATTTTTTGTCACTATATGTAAAAAAGATCAATATATGTATTAAATGTGGAAAGAAATATTAAATATAAATAAAAAAAAGGTTGAATCCTATTTGTTATTAACTTGTTGTTTAGATTTAGATCCGTGTCTGTCGATGTTTTAGATTTTAAGTGAATTTAAAAATTTAAACGAAACCATAAAAGTGGAACCAGAAATTGCATTTAAGAGTGACAAAATGTAAATTAATAGAAAACTAACTCTTTCTTTAAAGATGTTGGTGAGCTCATTGATTTTGTTACATCTTTATATTATATTATTATTATTAAAAACATAAAAATAATTTTTATTGTATATATTATATTATAAATACTATGTGTTATTTATTGGGAAAATTACTTAAGTATATTTAAGTTTAATTTTAAAAATTGTATTAAAAACAGTTATTTTGTGTTAATTTTTGAAAATACTTGTAATATTTTAAAGTAATATTGAATTGGATTAAATCATAGGTAATTTTAAAAATTTAAAATGCATATAACAATTTTATATAATGCGGGAGGGGTAAAAAGAGCAATTATTTCATTTTTAAAAAATTATGTTCGCTCCCTTATTTCCCTTTCTTTCAGAAGAGAAGATGCATTTGATTTTTAAAAAATTAAAAGTTATTGATTTAGTTGAATTGATTTTAACTTTAAAATTACAAAAATTTTCTAGTAAATAAAAAAACTGTTTTTATTAGATAAAAAAAAAACTTTAAAATTCTTGGATTAGAAATGTGAGTGTACACTTGTGCTGGTTATAGTAATTAATAAAATATTAACATTTTATCCATGTTTACTTTTAAAATATGCTTTTAGAATTATTTAAACTATTAAGTTTAGTAAAACATTTTATTGTATAACAATTAATTGCATATCAAATAATTTAATTAAAAAAAGATTCCACAAGTCAAAATATTTTATTTGCACAATTTCTTTATTTTAAATAAGGTTTATTGGATGTTTCTCATTTATAGTTAGAGCCACTGTATTTGAATGCTAGATTTCCATTTGGTAGTTTCAGTTTTCAGGGTTTTAGAGGCTATTCTAAGTGGTTAAGCCTTCCATTAGGTAATATAAATTAATGTAGGAGGATTGCATTTCTTTTGGTTGTGGAAAAGTAAAACTATTTTTCATGAAAACAATGTCTTAAGCGTTTCTACTGAAAATGTATTAATTAAAATGTTTCAGGAAACTATAAGAAAAGCTTTCTGTTGTCAGTTGAAACTCTTTGGATCTTCCACTAATTATTTTTACTAAAATGAGTGACATCTTTCATTATTACTGATGTTTTAAATTTCCAGTTCTGTTTAATTATTTTTATTTTTTATATTTTTTTTTTAATTTATACATGTTATCAAAATTTAATGTTACACAAATCATCCTGGAAACGAAAGCATTTCATCGGTAATAATAGGTAAAAAACCTTCTTGTATGCTAAATAAGCTTATTTTATTTATTTTTATATAACCTTACAACGTAAGTTTTATTTATTTTATTGATATAATTTTTAAGTTTTCTTTTATTTTGTTATAACTTTGTAAAAAATATTAAGGGAAAATAATTGAACTTAACATAAAAATTTGTATAAAGTATTTGTACTACTATAAATAAATAATTTTAGAAATTATGTATAAATGAAGTTGTAAAAAATTTCTTAAAAGAAATTAATTTAGTTAAAAATGTAAATTACTCAACTTTTTATAAGTTTTACTTTGTTCATTATATCTTGGCACCTTATTTAATTCTATTTAAGCACTAATTTAAGTTTTAATTCTTTATAATAAAAATAACTTATATGAGGTTATTGTTTTAAGTATGGGTTAAAGTTATCTCTTATGTCTTTATAGATATGTAATAGGTGCCATGATATATTTAATGGAGTATAGTTGTATTAAGTTGAAGAAATAGCTACTGTTAATACTTTAGAAAAATACTATTTATTAAAGGAGCCTTACTGGTAACCGAATTCTTGAGCTACAACCTAACACCAGTTAGGCACAGGCCTAAGCACCTATCTAAAACCCCTGCACTTTTTTTAAGTGTTCTATATAATGTAGCTATCCATGAAATAATATGAAGAAAAGTAAATATAATTTAAAAAAATACCTTTTGTTAGAAAAAAAAGGCTCTGAACGCTTATAACACATGCGGGATTTAAAGCAAGATTTGGTACCCGGACATTGTATTGTTGACACTGTTTTTATGTTTTAAAAATGTGTAAAACAATTTTGATGGGGCCTGATTTCATTTCTTAGACATATTTCATCATTCCCTTTAAATATTTTGGTTTTAAAAACATCCTAATCTTAAAACATCAATAGAATTGAGTTGTGCTTTTATTCATGCAATTACCAATGAGTGGCAGGTGGCAAAATGTTTACCTTAATCACCTCTATCAATAAGTAAAATAAAATATATAAACCTCAGTATTAACATACAATATATACATGTATTTGTCGGAGATTGAATTTTTCTTTGATATTTGGTTTTTACTTAGCTTTCAACTTTTTTTCATAGAAAATTACACTGTTAAGATTGTTTACTTGGAGAAAAATTATTCGGTAATTAATCGTATTTCTGTAACCAATGTGCTCCTTGTATGACTAGTATGCTTCTAGTAGTATGACTAGTACGCTATCTGGAAACTTAATCCTTGTTATTTCTGTTACCTTTTTAATTTATCATTCCTATGCTCTGCTTTTTATTTCTGAACTTTTTTTAGAGCCCATGTTTTACATTGTATTTCATGCACTTTGATGATAGGGTAATCAGACCTTACCTAGATAAAAACCTTTTTTCTTTTTGATTACAAAATTTTAATTTTAGGTTTTCCAGTGAAAACCGTGGATAACCTTAGGACAGTAATACATAGCTATTTCATAGTTTATTTTTTTGAGGACCACCAATACACAAAAATCTTCCTTGTTCCTTTGTTACTTGCAAGGAACCGTAATTTCTGATCTGAATTGTATTTCTAATTATCTTGTTTACTGGGTTGAACATTTCAGAAGCAATCAACATAAAATCCTTGCAACCATGGATAACCGTCCTTATTTTTCTTTTTTAAAAACTGTCTTTAACCACATTGTTAGTGACCCGCCAATAAGATTTTTGGAATTACCACATAAATGTAATAATTTTGTTATCACTTATAGCATTATTACAAAGATAAATTTGGGCATACCTTAATATAGATTTTGGAAACTGCATTGTTTCCTGAGAAATTTTACACCACTATTATTAAATCCCAGTTTTTCATTATGCTATTATTAAAGCGTACATTAACTTCATTATAACATTTAGATTAAAAAAACTTATTAGGACAAAATATTTAAAATATACGGAGGCACTGAAAACAAGGTCTATTTGCCCCCCCCCCCCTTCCCTATTACTATTATAAGTAACAATAACTTGGTGAAAATCATGGTTAAGTATATCCACATAGCACTGGAGGGTGGGTTATTTATAATCTACTAAAAACCTCTTATTATGTGGGTTAACCTTTATTATAATCTTGATATTGTAATTATTTCTTTATTTAAATAAAGGAATTAAAAAAATATGATGTCGGTATAGAGTTTCTTAAGATGGAATGCAGTTTTTAAAAACATCTGGTATGTTCCAAAGATTATCTAGTATACCTGGTATACTACATAATCTTTGGTATGTTCCAATTTAAATTTGTTAAGTTACCAAATGTGGTAACGAAATGGTGGTAATTACCAAACAAAATATTATATTAATTATTATTTAATATAATAATATTTTAAATATAAATTATTGGACTTTGTTTTCAATGTGATTTTAAGGACTTTACTATAGTGCATTTTAAAATTTTCCACCCAGTATTACTATGTTTTAGAAAATTTATACATTCTTTTGAATAAAGATAATTATTTTGGGAAAAACCAAAGAATTTAAAATAAATTAAAATTGTTTTGATTAAAATTTTGTTCATAACATTATGGGAATCAGAATGATTCCCATAATGATACTTTATAGTTATAAATACTTAATAGCTTTTAAATTCTTAAATATCTATCTTTATTGATTATATTTTTTGATGAGACCATGTCGCATCCTGGCATGAATAGGGTTATATCAAAATTTTTGGTAATTTTAAGTTAACTACTCTTTTAGTAGAATAGAAATTCTCTATCTATTCTGAAAACTGTTGTAAAGATATTTTCTTTTTATTCTTCCTGAGAGAGGATAGTCCTTCCTGAGAGGTGGGGATAGTCGCTATAAGGAGACTGTTACTTTTCTATGGATACGATATAGCAGGGATTCATTTATATCTCTATTTAAAAATTTACAGATGAAACTGTCCATATGTTACACCTACAAAATTTAAATTTGTCAAATTTGATAGTTTTTCATACTTATTTGAATGTGTAGGTTGAAGATTTTATGATTATGAGATCATAAGAGTAAGGACCAATTTTTAGTTTTTAGAAAAATACAATGTAGTTTTGAAAATATCACAACAGTTGCAATAAATAAAAAAACTTTAATAAGTTTTTCTCAAAACTATATTTTTGAGATGTAACCTTGTCTAAGCGTGGATGTGCTTTAATTTAAATTTATAAATTTGTATTTGGAATTAGAAAAAAGCAGAGCATAATTTATCAAATTTGTTATAAACCTTTCCTTTATCCTGCAAGAATAAGATTTGATTATCCTTCAAGAATTCGCTTCCTTTTATCATTCAAGAATGAGCTTTGTATATTCTTCATGAGTTGGCTTTTCTTAGTCTGTAAGATAGGCTCCTTTGCACTGCAAGAGTGTTGGTGTTTTAGTCCTTCAAATACTTTGCCTCGCTATAGTTTGAATATACAGGTAATTATTTTTGGTATAATTCATAATGTTTTTAGCTTTTGATGAATCTCACTGGAGACCAAATGCAGGTTTTGAATCAATTTATTAATAATTACAAAAAAAATATACTATACAAATTAAATTTACACAAATATGATGCAAGTAAAAGAATCTTAATCAATAGGATACAAAGGAAATCAAAGAGCCAGTAAATTAATCCTTTGGTATTTTAGTATAAAAATATTATTTCTTAGCCCTCAGCCCATGTCATTGAAATTTTGCAAATATGGAATTTTGGTGGAGATTTCATATTTTATTTAAAATTTAAAAGAGCCTGATTCTAAGGTTGGTATTCAGGAGCTTTTAAAAAAATCCTTCATAGGTTGTTCCCAGTTTTTTCTTAGGTTTTTTTGTATGATTAACTTTTCTTTTACATAAATCTCCCTAGAAACAAAAACAGTTCATCAGTAATATGTTAAAACCTCCTTGTAATTTGATTATACATATTCAATACATTTAAATTGTTTTTTTTTTTTAAACTATGTTATAAGATTTTACCGATTTGGTCGTGAATTGTTGCTAAGAACTTCCTAAAATCTTAGCACTCCCATTATTTTAACTTACTTCTTTCAGGTTTTTCATGTTGGGTATTTTATTTTATATTTTGTTTGCACTTCATTTGTTTTACATGATTTATTGCAAGGTAAAAAAGCAAGATGACAGACACTTAATAACTCGATTGCCTCCATACCCATTCAGAGGAGGATTACCAAATGGTACATCAATCTTCTTCACCCTTTTTTTCATGATAGGAATTCAAAATACTGACCCAACCTGAAGACTGTGTTTTCAATCCCCCTTCTGTAAAGCTGTTTCCCATATGAATGGTAAAGCATAATTTAGTGGTCTCTCAACTTAATGTAAACAAAGCTTACTATTCCCATTGTCTTACTATGCACTGCTTTCTATCCCCATTATGATTCTAACCTGATTTTTCTGATTGCTAGGTAACAATCTACATTCACACTTAGTGAAATTCGTGTGAATATTTAGGCTGGGAACACCCTAGGGATTATTTAATGTGTCACACCTCCTACCTTGAATCTTCCTAGGTTCTGCCTCGCTTTTTTCTCCCCTTTCTGAATGCAAAGCTAGGTGACGTTTTTCCTAGCTCTGGGGGGTTAAAAATGTTCAAAATTATCGCTAAACCTTGGAACAACCTAGAACAAATTTTTTGAATACTGTCATAAATGACACAATATAATTGTGCAATTGCACAATATATTGTGTCAACTATTTATGTTTTGCAAAACTCGGTAGTATCAAATGATAAACAGTCATCAATGTTTCTAACCTGTAGATTTCTTCTATTTTTAGAATTTCATTACCTATGATATTTGATGTTTTTTTGAACAAGTTTTTCTGACAATTTAATCTGTTTGAAATTACAGAACTCATATCACCAAATCATGTATAGTGGTCACTGTAAGTACACTAACATATTAGTGTAGAAGCTTAGCCTTCTAAAGCTTGAAGAAAGTTAGAGAATATCTCCATCCTATTTCTTATCAATGTACGGTAAAACTCTATTTAATTATTTTCATTTTCATGAATTGTCAAGGAAGATACTCATCACGTTTATACTACTACTATTACTTATACTAATACTATTTAAAGTTATCTATCCCCATACAAATTTTAAGTCTGGGTGGAAGGCAAACACACTAACTATTGCACCAAGAATAGGAGGGTGCAATAGTTGAATCATACCAGGGAATTGAAAGCTAACTAAGAGACTAATACTTGGAGGTAGTACATGGGCAGAATAGTACAGTGATAAGGAGTCTGGAAGTAGGACAGCTTACACTGTCCATCTTTTTTTTTGAAGGTGCCAAAACTGTACTTACCCCTACTATAGTCTCCCAAGAGAGAGACTAGATACTCCCCCAAGAGAGAGAGACTAGATACTCCCCCAAGAGAGAGACTAGATACTCCCCCAAGAGAGAGACGATACTCCCCCATCCCTCTACAACCCCTATTGTAGCACGCACGCTACAAACGGTGGGCATTTTTTTAGTGACGCCAAATTAAACCACTTTATTCAACTCAGACAATTAAAGAATAAATGTATATCTGTCTATGAGTGTGTGTTATCATTGTACCTTCTAGCGTATTTATGCTAGAGAGTTGAAACTTGGCACAAAATTTAAACTAGGTCTAGTCTAGTTGTGCTCTCCAGGAAATAATTTTTACATGAGGTCATCAATCGGATGTAATGATTCAGCAAAAATTCAGCATTTTTTTATTAAAATGTTTATATTTATTGTGTTCAGTATTTTATCATTGTATATTATTTATATTGCTGTCATTTTTTTTCTATTTTTTCCCTCTTTAAAAATGATTAATTGTATTACATTTTATGATGTTTATTCTTTGTAACTGGTATGAAATCCTGTGGTAATTGGTAATAAAAACAGATATAAAGGTAAAGCATTTTAAGTTGATAAATATCATTCCTCAAATACCAACAACATATTTCATAAAATAAACATTTGTTTTTAACTATTTTTCTACTAAAACAAAATAATTATTAAGTAATATATTTACAAATTATAAAAGTAAGTCTAACTACAGTCTGTTAGCCTCCTTACCACGTTACGGTCAGATGTTTTAAAATAATATCAGTGAAATTTATATTTTTTACATTTACTTTGCAAACATTTATAGATTTAGGTCGACAAATAGTATGTTTCTATTTAGTATACCTAGGAGTTTTCAACACCAAGAGCCATATTTCAGTAAAAAAAGTTACAGTTGCCAACACTTTATACTGACTAAAAGTTTCCTAGTTCTAAAACTTGGCAACACTGAGTCATTTCTTTTGTTTAAAATAATTGAGTTTAAAAGCATTTGTTAAGTGACATAAATCTCTAGAAGTTTGTTAAATCATTTGTAATTCTTAACTTCATTTGTAAAAGGTAACATTAGTATATCCCTATAACATCCCCTCAACTAGGGCAATTAATTTTGACATAGTTTGTAGCAATTTATTAACTCATAATTATTGGTGGAAACCAATTAGATCCCAGTGATATCTCGCAATCTGCGAGTCAAAAATTAATAGACATACTCTAAATTTAATTTTCAAAATTATTTATTTTTTCACTGATATTATTTTAAGGTTTATTTAAAAATAGATAATTTTAATTTAATCATGTAAAATACTATGTAAAAAAATTATCCAAATTAAACAAAACACCTCTGAGGAGGTCCATTCACACCGTGATGATTAAAATAGGGACTTTTTTTGAAAAAAAAAATAACCATCGCTTACAATAAAAAGAACAAATAAATGGTAAATATTTTTTACCAAGAATATAGCATAAAAATCTGATAAAAAATTGACTACCAATCTATTTATACTTTTTATTCTCCATTCATCTCACAATATGGGATATTACACTTACACTCAACTATCATGAATTTACTAAAGAACAAATTAATATTCAATAAACAGGGCAGTTAGGTATTAGTGATAATAATATTTATAATAAATTTTTTACCACTAAAACCAAATTAAATACAAAAGCCAGAAATATATCGAAAAAATATTTGAATTTGTGATTTCTATATATTCAAGTCCTAGACATAAAAAATTACCCAATACACCAATAGCTAAATCATAATTAAAACATATTTAATGACAAATTCACTGTAATTAATTTTTTGATGTGCGATAAGTAGAAATAAACGAACTCTAATGAAAATACCTATTGTTATTTCTAATTTTCAAGACTCAACATTTAAAATAAAATATAAAATGATAATTAACCCAAGAAAAGAAATGTTAAAATTTAGTCCTTCAATGATGTTACTAACTAACTATTTTGAGTCATGAAAAATTTAGTGATGAACTCATTTAAAAATTGATAAATTATTTGTGATTGATCCTAGGTGTCAATAATAATAAAATAAAGTACTAAAGTGTTTATCATAATAACCATCAATAATGCAAAACAGTTTTTACAATAACTTAATAACCTGTGTATTAGAAAAATGAATAACCTCTGGATACCTGCTAAAAATAATTATCATAATAAAGAGCCCACTTATCTTTTTCAGAAATTTAATCAATCTAACAGGATCCGCTTTAATACTTACACGAATGATCTGAAAACTGCCTTCCTTTTGAGAGTTTTTCTCTAGGATACTTGTAAACTTAATACAGCAACTCTGCCCCCATACACTGACTTTAACCCCCAAAAACACTGACTCTAATTCATACATTTTATAATATGCAGTCATTTATAAATTGTTCTCTTGTTACATCATAGTTATGTTTAAAGTTTTTCTGATAAATGCTTATCAAAAACACATCTTAATTTTACTCTTAAATTCTTGATACTATATGAATTACACAAGTCCAACACAGATTTCTGTTTTCCTTCTAAAATTTTTGCAACAATACTTTTGTCTTAAAAAGTTCTAAACCTAATTTATTTGACAGAGATTGTACCTTTGTTTATGTGATATCCTCAGATTCTTTTTATTTTTATTATAAGAGATTGTTCCAATTAATGATATGATGTCCTTGTTAATTTAATGTTTAATAATGAATATCATCTTTATCAAACACTAAGTAATAAAAGAACTTGGCAATACCTTTTAAAGCATGGATAGAAAATATAAAGCATATAATAACCAAATAAAAATAAAGAATAAACACTGGTATGATTTTGATTAACAATTGATTCTACCCCCCGAAAAACACTGACTCTAACCCAACAAAAAATGGCATCAGCATTCTTCTTCTCCCTGCTACCTCAGCAATTCCTCCTTGTAGACTGACTTCAGCAACTCTGCCCCCATGCACTGACTCTAATATAAAAACTTATAATTTACCCCCAAAAAAGTTTAATTATAACACAGACAAGCTTTTTATCTAAAAAATAATTATTACGCATATGGATATTATTTAAAGTAAAAATAAAACATTAATTCATAAAAGTAGGATGTGAATAAGCAACAAAGAATGAGAAAATAATTATGTTAAAAATGATGACTTAAATAGTTATATTTTAATAAGATCTTGTTCCTTAGCCTACCTAACCAAAATAGCTAACTAACTATACCTAACTGTGTGAGCTCGTCCCTAACTGACCTAGTCCCTGACTGGGTGTCCCTATCTATGCAAGCAAGCTTTAACCACCCTTTCCTACGGCTCTAACTGATTTAGGTCTTATTAAAATATAACATTGAACTTAAAAAATAATATATTTATAGATTCGAACTCTACAAAGATTATAAAAACTGGCTTTATTAAAACCAAAATAAAAAACATGGCAAGAATTATGTTATTATTCATGTAGCTTGGCTGTGTTATAAATTTAGAAAATTGATTTTGCCCCCCTAAAACACTGACTCTAACCCACAAACACTGACTTCAAAAATACTGACTCTAACCCTACCCCCACAATACTGTAGCCTATTCAACCCTGCTACCACATCCTCAACCTGGCTGCCACATCATCCTCAACCCTGCTGCCTCAGCTACTTCTGCCCCCATACACTGACTCTAACCACCCCGAAAACCCCAAGACCATTGTTATTCTTAATTACTTTATTTATACTGGGTATGATTTACTTCATATTATTTACCCATGTCTTTCTGATATTGTCAAGTTATCTTAAATATTTTTAGTATTCTTAGTAACATCCATAAAGAAATGTTAAAAATAAAAAGAACAAACATTGAAGTAAAGAAAAATCTTTGATAAGAAAAATAAAACCTGAATTTCAGGAATATAAACAATAGAGTAGAATTAAATAAAATAAATTAGTTTTATTAATAACTTCAAAAGATAAAAATAGTGCTTACAAAAATCACAAGACAAAACAGATTCATGTTGAAATATTGTAAAACAGATAGCACAGGAATCATTAAAAGAAGTAAAACAAGATAAATATGAGGTTAAACATTTATCTAACTATAAACAGAAATAAAATGAACAACAGCTTACGTCTGCGGGACTCGTGAAGATTTAGAAACAATTTAGAAATCATACATATTATTATAATGTAATAAAAGTGATTCTACCCCACAAACACTGACTCTAACCCGCAAACACTGACTCTACCCTCCCCCCACAAAAAGGCAGCTCCTGGCTGCCACATCATCAACCCTGCTGCATTCACTCTCTCAGGTGTAAATATTAAAACAACTCTACATATCATGATAAAGACCATAATATGAGGAGTGATCCATTGTTAGATTGAAAAATATTCTGAAGAAGTAAGAAAAGGCCCCTTACCAACGGTCTTGGGCGCAGTTAATCTCAGTTAAAGATGAAGGCTACGCAATTTTTTTAATACAAAGAAGAATAAGTCAAAAACTATTAGGCATGATTAATGAGAAATATGGCAAACTTATACTAAATATTAATATCAGAGGCACTCTAATTCTGATCAACCATAAAAACTTAAAAATGTTAAACAATTTCGAAAACATTTCTTGAATTAAAAAAGTATCATTAATAACATCGGGTTAAATTGAAAGATCTACTCTCTCCCTATAATTAGTTAATTATATTTTAGATTTCATTTGCAATCTGAGTTCTTGTTAACAAAATTAGAATATCAACAGAAAAATTCAAAAGAATAACTAATATGCCTACAAATAGTACATGAAAAATTTAAAAACTTACATTTGTGATCAAAGACATTTTAATTATGATTTAATCTGTGTTCTTGAGTAAAAACCTGAATATTAATCAAAAGCATTTAAGGTGAAGTTGCTACTTGATATAGTTCTGACTTATATATTTAATTTAATACTTAATAACTACTCACACTCGCAAAACCCCATTACCTAATATTTGGCCATTTAGGCCATTACATCTGCTTTAACAGGCCCTTAAACCCCATTCCCTAATTTTTGACTATTGAGCCATATTACATCACCTTCAACGGCCCCCTAAACCCTATTCCCTAATTTTTGGCAATTTGAGCCTTATTACATCAGCTTCAACAGCCCCCTAAACCCCGTTCCCTAATTTTTGGCAATTTCAGCCATAATATTAAATCAGCTTCAACAGCCCCCTAAACCCCATATTCCCTAGCCCTATACTTAGGTATAAAATTAAAATATAAAATGATACTTAGAAAAAATAGATGAGAGAATTCGGGGCTGACTTCTCCCTCCATGTTTTATTCTGAATTCAGCTTGTCTACTGGTCTTCCGAAGCTTAAGAGACCCAGCGTCTGGAAGATAAAAGTAAACAATTAATTGCTCAATGAAGCGAAATAACTTTTTGTTTTGCAAAAATCCAATAATTATTATTATATAATATAATTTATTAAAAAAAAACTTTAACTTAGATTTTTGTTAATCTAATCACAAGTTATTTTGCCTGCATCAAGCGTTTTCTTAAATATCGAATAAGAAAATTAAAAAAAAAAAATACATAGGAATTTTAGTCATACAATCAAATATCAGCTTTGAAACCTCCCTTTACCCCTATTCCCAAATTATTGTTGATTGTTTAGCGATATTTAATCAGCTTCAACAGCCCCCTAAACCCTATTCTCTAATTTGCCAATTTTAAGATATATTTCATCAGCTTTAACAGCCCCTCAACCCAATTCCTAATTATTGCCAATTTTAAGCCATATTTTATCAGCTTCAACAACCCCTTAACCCAATTCCCTAATTATTGATAATTTTAAGCCACATATCATCAACTTCAACAGCCCCCTAAACCACCCCATTCTTAGATTATTTTTTATTGTTATGAATAACACAATAAATAAATAAAAATGATACTCATTAGATGCAGATTTTACTCATTTGTTTCTTCGATGTCTCTTCAAATAATCATCTCGTCTCTTCCAAAGCTTTTGAAGTCATTTAAAGAGATCTTCCAGCATCTGAAACATATAAAAGAAACTATTAATCACTAGATGGGGAAAAATAACAAGTGTTTTTTTTAAAATGACCCCAAAAAATTTACAATATTTTTTCCTAAATAAAAAAAAAATTACTATGAAATTAGTCGGTCATTTACAACCACAAGTTATTTTGCCCCATCTGGTGTTTTTCTGAAAAAGCAAAGAAGGCAACATTTATTTTTCTTCTTATCTATACAAGTAATTTACAGCGTGGCCATTGTAAATTACTTTTACATACAGTTTTTACTGTGTCCAATAAAAACTACTTTGAAGAGAAATAAATGTAACATAAGAATAACAAAAAAGTATAGAATAACTGTTTATAGTGCTCCATAGAGTTATTCTTATAAAGTAAAATTAGGTTAGTAAAGTAAAAATACAAAAATAATAACATGCCATATTTATTAATTGGTTTTAACAATTTTATTACTTTCTAATGAAATTGTTAAAAACCAATTACTAATGTGTGGGTTGTAGAGTTAGTAGTGTGTTTCATCCGTACATGCGTTATAAGACTTCAATCAACTATCAAACTTTATATCTCCCTTAGTTAAGGACCTCGGAATATCATTAATAAAGCCTAATTTTTTAAAGACCTCAGGACGATTGCTTCACCAGGCGCCTGCCTTTAAAATATCAGAACTTAAAATTGATATTTGCCTTAAACTATGGAGAAATTTGTTTAATGTCAAATGAAATCCTATCGATAAAAAAGCATAAAAATAATATCGAATTATACCAGGTATTATTGGTTGCTTATTCATCAAATTTTAGACTTAAGATTCAGCGAAGTTTATAGAAGGTACCTGAAAATGGACCTGAACCCCCCACCCTAAAACTGGGGCCAACACACCATGTGTTCTGCACATATATAAATATAAAATCCACAAATCATCTTCCTACCTAATCCTACCCGGGAACCAATGGTATATTACCATCGCCCATTGGCTCAATTTATGGCTAACATGTCGATGAAGTGTGGATATACAGGGTGTCCCGGATGGGGTTGCCTATACGTGTAAATGACAAAAAATTTCATTTTTCGACAAAAAGTCACTCCTGATTTTAACCGTGGGGCTTTGGGTGAACTCACACCGGATGGCCAGTCCAGAACCCCACAGNAATCATACCAGGGAATTGAAAGCTAACTAAGAGACTAATACTTGGAGGTAGTACATGGGCAGAATAGTACAGTGATAAGGAGTCTGGAAGTAGGACAGCTTACACTGTCCATCTTTTTTTGAAGGTGCCAAAACTGTACTTACCCCTACTATAGTCTCCCAAGAGAGAGACTAGATACTCCCCCAAGAGAGAGAGACTAGATACTCCCCCAAGAGAGAGACTAGATACTCCCCCAAGAGAGAGACGATACTCCCCCATCCCTCTACAACCCCTATTGTAGCACGCACGCTACAAACGGTGGGCATTTTTTTAGTGACGCCAAATTAAACCACTTTATTCAACTCAGACAATTAAAGAATAAATGTATATCTGTCTATGAGTGTGTGTTATCATTGTACCTTCTAGCGTATTTATGCTAGAGAGTTGAAACTTGGCACAAAATTTAAACTAGGTCTAGTCTAGTTGTGCTCTCCAGGAAATAATTTTACATGAGGTCATCAATCGGATGTAATGATTCAGCAAAAATTTCAGCATTTTTTTTATTAAAATGTTTATATTTATTGTGTTCAGTATTTTATCATTGTATATTATTTTATATTGCTGTCATTTTTTTTCTATTTTTTCCCTCTTTTAAAAATGATTAATTGTATTACATTTTATGATGTTTATTCTTTGTAACTGGTATGAAATCCTGTGGTAATTGGTAATAAAAACAGATATAAAGGTAAAGCAATTTAAGTTGATAAATATCATTCCTCAAATACCAACAACATATTTCATAAAATAAACATTTGTTTTTTAACTATTTTTCTACTAAAAACAAAATAATTATTAAGTAATATATTTACAAATTATAAAAGTAAGTCTAACTACAGTCTGTTAGCCTCCTTACCACGTTACGGTCAGATGTTTTAAAATAATATCAGTGAAATTTATATTTTTTACATTTACTTTGCAAACATTTATAGATTTAGGTCGACAAATAGTATGTTTCTATTTAGTATACCTAGGAGTTTTCAACACCAAGAGCCATATTTCAGTAAAAAAAAGTTACAGTTGCCAACACTTTATACTGACTAAAAGTTTCCTAGTTCTAAACTTGGCAACACTGAGTCATTCTTTTGTTTAAAATAATTGAGTTTAAAAGCATTTGTTAAGTGACATAAATCTCTAGAAGTTTGTTAAATCATTTGTAATTCTTAACTTCATTTGTAAAAGGTAACATTAGTATATCCCTATAACATCCCCTCAACTAGGGCAATTAATTTTGACATAGTTTGTAGCAATTTATTAACTCATAATTATTGGTGGAAACCAATTAGATCCCAGTGATATCTCGCAATCTGCGAGTCAAAAATTAATAGACATACTCTAAATTTAATTTTCAAAATTATTTATTTTTTCACTGATATTATTTTAAGGTTTATTTAAAAATAGATAATTTTTAATTTAATCATGTAAAATACTATGTAAAAAAATTATCCAAATTAAACAAACACCTCTGAGGAGGTCCATTCACACCGTGATGATTAAATAGGGACTTTTTTGAAAAAAAATAACCATCGCTTACAATAAAAAAGAACAAATAAATGGTAAATATTTTTACCAAGAATATAGCATAAAAATCTGATAAAAAATTGACTACCAATCTATTTATACTTTTTATTCTCCATTCATCTCACAATATGGGATATTACACTTACACTCAACTATCATGAATTTACTAAGAACAAATTAATATTCAATAAACAGGGCAGTTAGGTATTAGTGATAATAATATATTTATAATAAATATTTTTTACCACTAAAACCAAATTAAATACAAAAGCCAGAATTATATCGAAAAAATATTTGAATTTGTGATTTCTATATATTCAAGTCCTAGACATAAAAAATTACCCAATACACCAATAGCTAAATCATAATTAAAACATATTTAATGACAAATTCACTGTAATTAATTTTTTGATGTGCGATAAGTAGAAATAAACGAACTCTAATGAAAATACCTATTGTTATTTCTAATTTTCAAGACTCAACATTTAAAATAAAATATAAAATGATAATTAACCCAAGAAAAGAAATGTTAAAATTTAGTCCTTCAATGATGTTACTAACTAACTATTTTGAGTCATGAAAAATTTAGTGATGAACTCATTTAAAATTGATAAATTATTTGTGATTGATCCTAGGTGTCAATAATAATAAAATAAAGTACTAAAGTGTTTATCATAATAACCATCAATAATGCAAAACAGTTTTTACAATAACTTAATAACCTGTGTATTAGAAAATGAATAACCTCTGGATACCTGCTAAAAATAATTATGCCTCATAATAAAGAGCCCACTTATCTTTTTCAGAAATTTAATCAATCTAACAGGATCCGCTTTAATACTTACACGAATGATCTGAAAACTGCCTTCCTTTTGAGAGTTTTTCTCTAGGATACTTGTAAACTTAATACAGCAACTCTGCCCCCATACACTGACTTTAACCCCCAAAAACACTGACTCTAATTCATACATTTTATAATATGCAGTCATTTATAAATTGTTCTCTTGTTACATCATAGTTATGTTTAAAGTTTTTCTGATAAATGCTTATCAAAAACACATCTTAATTTTACTCTTAAATTCTTGATACTATATGAATTACACAAGTCCAACACAGATTTCTGTTTTCCTTCTAAAATTTTTGCAACAATACTTTTGTCTTAAAAAGTTCTAAACCTAATTTATTTGACAGAGATTGTACCTTTGTTTATGTGATATCCTCAGATTCTTTTTATTTTTATTATAAGAGATTGTTCCAATTAATGATATGATGTCCTTGTTAATTTAATGTTTAATAATGAATATCATCTTTATCAAACACTAAGTAATAAAAGAGAACTTGGCAATACCTTTTAAAGCATGGATAGAAAATATAAAGCATATAATAACCAAATAAAAATAAAGAATAAACACTGGTATGATTTTGATTAACAATTGATTCTACCCCCCGAAAAACACTGACTCTAACCCAACAAAAAATGGCATCAGCATTCTTCTTCTCCCTGCTACCTCAGCAATTCCTCCTTGTAGACTGACTTCAGCAACTCTGCCCCCATGCACTGACTCTAATATAAAAACATATAATTTACCCCCAAAAAAGTTTAATAATAACACAGACAAGCTTTTTATCTAAAAATAATTATTACGCATATGGATATTATTTAAAGTAAAAATAAACATTAATTCATAAAAGTAGGATGTGAATAAGCAACAAAGAATGAGAAAATAATTATGTTAAAAATGATGACTTAAAATAGTTATATTTTAATAAGATCTTGTTCCTTAGCCTACCTAACCAAAATAGCTAACTAACTATACTAACTGTGTGAGCTCGTCCCTAACTGACCTAGTCCCTGACTGGGTGTCCCTATCTATGCAAGCAAGCTTTAACCACCCTTTCCTACGGCTCTAACTGATTTAGGTCTTATTAAAATATAACATTGAACTTAAAAAATAATATATTTATAGATTCGAACTCTACAAAGATTATAAAAACTGGCTTTATTAAAACCAAAATAAAAAACATGGCAAGAACTATGTTATTATTCATGTAGCTTGGCTGTGTTATAAATTTAGAAATTGATTTTGCCCCCTAAAACACTGACTCTAACCCACAAACACTGACTTCAAAAATACTGACTCTAACCCTACCCACAATACTGTAGCCTATTCAACCCTGCTGCCACATCCTCAACCCGGCTGCCACATCATCCTCAACCCTGCTGCCTCAGCTACTTCTGCCCCCATACACTGACTCTAACCACCCGAAAACCCCAAGACCATTGTTATTCTTAATTACTTTATTTATACTGGGTATGATTTACTTCATATTATTTACCCATGTCTTTCTGATATTGCCAAGTTATCTAAATATTTTTAGTATTCTTAGTAACATCCATTAAGAAATGTTAAAAATAAAAGAACAAACATTGAAGTAAAGAAAAATCTTTGATAAGAAAAATAAAACCTGAATTTCAGGAATATAAACAATAGAGTAGAATTAAATAAAATAAATTAGTTTTATGAATAACTTCAAAAGATAAAAATAGTGCTTACAAAAATTACAAGACAAAACAGATTCATGTTGAAAAATTGTAAAACAGATAGCACAGGAATCTTTAAACGAAGTAAAACAAGATAAATATGAGGTTAAACATTTATCTAACTATAAACAGAAATAAAATGAACAACAGCTTACGTCTGCGGGACTCGTGAAGATTTAGAAACAATTTAGAAATCATACATATTATTAAAATGTAATAAAAAGTGATTCTACCCCACAAACACTGACTCTAACCCGCAAACACTGACTTTACCCCTCCCCCCACAAAAAGGCAGCTCCTGGCTGCCACATCATCAACCCTGCTGCATTCACTCTCTCAGGTGTAAATATTAAAACAACTCTACATATCATGATAAAGACCATAATATGAGGAGTGATCCATTGTTAGATTGAAAAATATTCTGAAGAAGTAAGAAAAGGCCCCTTACCAACGGTCTTGGGCGCAGTTAATCTCAGTTAAAGATGAAGGCTACGCAATTTTTTTAATACAAAGAAGAATAAGTCAAAAACTATTAGGCATGATTAATGAGAAATATGGCAAACTTATACTAAATATTAATATCAGAGGCACTCTAATTCTGATCAACCATAAAAACTTAAAAATGTTAAACAATTTCGAAAACATTTCTTGAATTAAAAAAGTATCATTAATAACATCGGGTTAAATTGAAAGATCTACTCTCTCCCTATAATTAGTTAATTATATTTTAGATTTCATTTGCAATCTGAGTTCTTGTTAACAAAATTAGAATCAACAGAAAAATTCAAAAGAATAACTAATATGCCTACAAATAGTACATGAAAAATTTAAAAACTTACATTTGTGATCAAAGACATTTTAATTATGATTTAATCTGTGTTCTTGAGTAAAAACCTGAATATTAATCAAAAGCATTTAAGGTGAAGTTGCTACTTGATATAGTTCTGACTTATATATTTAATTTAATACTTAATAACTACTCACACTCGCAAAACCCCATTACCTAATATTTGGCCATTTAGGCCATTACATCTGCTTTAACAGGCCCTTAAACCCCATTCCCTAATTTTTGACTATTGAGCCATATTACATCACCTTCAACAGCCCCCTAAACCCTATTCCCTAATTTTGGCAATTTGAGCCTTATTACATCAGCTTCAGCAGCCCCCTAAACCCCGTTCCCTAATTTTTGGCAATTTCAGCCATAATATTAAATCAGCTTCAACAGCCCCCTAAACCCCATATTCCCTAGCCCCATACTTAGGTATAAAATTAAAATATAAATGATACTTAGAAAAAATAGATGAGAGAATTCGGGCTGACTTCTCCCTCCATGTTTTATTCCGAATTCAGCTTGTCTACTGGTCTTCCGAAGCTTCAGAGACCCAGCGTCTGGAAGATAAAAGTAAAATTAATTGCTCAATGAAGCGAAATAACTTTTTGTTTTGCAAAAATCCAATAATTATTATTATATAATATAATTTATTAAAAAAAAACTTTAACTTAGATTTTTTGTTAATCTGATCACAAGTTATTTTGCCTGCATCAAGCGTTTTCTTAAATATCGAATAAGAAAATTAAAAAAAAAATACATAGGAATTTTAGTCATACAATCAAATATCAGCTTTGAAACCTCCCTTTACCCCTATTCCCAAATTATTGTTGATTGTTTAGCGATATTTAATCAGCTTCAACAGCCCCCTAAACCCTATTCTCTAATTTGCCAATTTTAAGATATATTTCATCAGCTTTAACAGCCCCTCAACCCAATTCCCTAATTATTGCCAATTTTAAGCCATATTTTATCAGCTTCAACAACCCCTTAACCCAATTCCCTAATTATTGATAATTTTAAGCCACATATCATCAACTTCAACAGCCCCCTAAACCACCCCATTCTTAGATTATTTTTTTATTGTTATGAATAACACAATAAATAAATAAAAATGATACTCATTAGATACAGATTTGACTCATTTGTTTCTTCGATGTCTCTTCAAATAATCATCTCGTCTCTTCCAAAGCTTTTGAAGTCATTTAAAGAGATCTTCCAGCATCTGAAACATATAAAAGAAACTATTAATCACTAGATGGGGAAAAATAACAAGTGGTTTTTTAAAATGACCCCAAAAAATTTACAATATTTTTTCCTAAATAAAAAAAAATTACTATGAAATTAGTCGGTCATTTACAACCACAAGTTATTTTGCCCCATCTGGTGTTTTTCTGAAAAAGCAAAGAAGGCAACATTTATTTTTCTTCTTATCTATACAAGTAATTTACAGCGTGGCCATTGTAAATTACTTTTACATACAGTTTTTACTGTGTCCAATAAAAACTACTTTGAAGAGAAATAAATGTAACATAAGAATAACAAAAAAGTATAGAATAACTGTTTATAGTGCTCCATAGAGTTATTCTTATAAAGTAAAAATTAGGTTAGTAAAGTAAAAATACAAAAATAATAACATGCCATATTATATTAATTGGTTTTAACAATTTTATTACTTTCTAATGAAATTGTTAAAAACCAATTACTAATGTGTGGGTTGTAGAGTTAGTAGTGTTGTATTCATCCGTACATGCGTTATAAGACTTCAATCAACTATCAAACTTTATATCTCCCTTAGTTAAGGACCTCGGAATATCATTAATAAAGCCTAATTTTTTAAAGACCTCAGGACGATTGCTTCACCAGGCGCCTGCCTTTAAAATATCAGAACTTAAAATTGATATTTGCCTTAAACTATGGAGAAATTTTTAATGTCAAATGAAATCCTATCGATAAAAAAGCATAAAAATAATATCGAATTATACCAGGTATTATTGGTTGCTTATTCATCAAATTTTAGACTTAAGATTCAGCGAAGTTTATAGAAGGTACCTGAAAATGGACCTGAACCCCCCATCCTAAAACTGGGGCCAACACACCATGTGTTCTGCACATATATAATATAAAATCCACAAATCATCTTCCTACCTAATCCTACCCGGGAACCAATGGTATATTACCATCGCCCATTGGCTCAATTTATGGCTAACATGTCGATGAAGTGTGGATATACAGGGTGTCCCCGGATGGGGTTGCCTATACGTGTAAATGACAAAAAATTTCATTTTTCGACAAAAAGTCACTCCTGATTTTAACCGTGGGGCTTTGGGTGAACTCACACCGGATGGCCAGTCCAGAACCCCACAGAAAAAGGGGATTCCTCTGACTAGGAATCCTGGCCTAATTAAGTCTGAAAGATATCAGGGTGTTAATCAGAAAAACATAAGTAGCATTCAGAGTTAATACGTTTATTGATAAATGTAAGTTGACATATATATTTAATGGTATCAGGTATGCTTAACAGGTCTAGGTAAGATCAGTCAGTTTATAAGTTAATCAATTACTATGCACATACAAACGGTAAACTCTACTATAGGACAAATAATTACTTACAGGTCGCTGCGACGATAAATGTGAGGAGCATCTTATCTCTTACTCGATTTTCAAGCTGATACTAATTGGTTACTAAAACTGTACTATTAAATGACTATCTGATTACTGTATTGTTACTACTCTATTAACTCTTCTATCACTTCTTGACAACACTCTCTTGATTGCTCTCTGACGACTCTCTTGATTGGTCTCCAGTGCTAGCTTAAATAGCCAAGGGTGGTAACCCCTTCCAGAAGACCAATCATATCGGCACGTGTGCTCATTGAAACATAATCTAATTGGACATGTTAAATTCACGGGTTTCACTCACACTCATTCACACTGACATAACAACGCATTCATTTACAGGCTTTCAAGGCTAAAAAACATGTTAATTAAAAACATCTGCCGATGTTATCTCATAGAAGCATAATCTATTTAGACATGTTAAATTCACGGGTTTCACTCACACTCATTCACACTGACATAACAACGCATTCATTTACAGGCTTTCAAGGTTAAAAGAACATGTTAATTAAAAACATCTGCCGATGTTATCTCATAGAAGCATAATCTATTTAGACATGTTAAATTCACGGGTTTCACTCACACTCATTCACACTGACATAACAACGCATTCATTTACAGGCTTTCAAGGTTAAAAGAACATGTTAATTAAAAACATCTGCCGATGTTATCTCGACCCTGAGATTGTCCCAACTCAGGATGATCTCATCCCAACTCAGAATGATCTCATCCTTCAAATATGTTGTGTTCAAACTCAATAACAAACTTAATAGCAAGCTTAAGCAATGCCCGTGTTATAATATCCCCCGGTAACAAAATAAGCCGAAATTGGGAAACTGGCTGTTTGCCGATTTCGACTTAACCCAGGGGTATGGCATAGCAACATGAGCAGTAGACTGATCCTGACTGACCCTAGAAGCAATTTTTCCCCTAGCCAAAAAAAAAAATCTATACAATAGTACCAATGCTAGAAATAGTAATACATGTAAAATGATACAATAGAAAAGTAATATAAAAAATAATTTGACAACCTAATTACCCGATTACAACAATCTGCGACAAAATAGGTAGAACAAAACATAATTGTATAACCTAAAGTTCATAACACATAAATAGTTTAACATAATTTTAAATACAATTAAAATAATTATTAATTGTAGTTAATATTAGATTAAGTAGTTATTTGGATCCAATATTAGTTTGGAAAAAACAATAAATATAGATACAATAAAGAGTACAAAACATAAATATACAATAAATATTATAAAAAAAAAATGATTAAGCATTTTATTCCCAAAATAATAGTTTAACTAAGTATACAGGTAAAAAGAGTATTACCCCTTTGAACTGAGTAGATAAACAAAACTATCTAAATAATACAAGTAAACACTTAACATAATTAGTCATACACAGTTTCCCTTATCAACATGTATCATTACATACAATTCAGAAGGTTCTGGTTGTCTATCCTGTCTCATCGATCCCCCATGAGTATCGGGATATCTGGTCCATGGTTGGAGGAGTATACGTGTCGTCAATGGTAGGTATGGAGCGGCATGACGTGTTGGTTGCTTCGTAGCGTTGAAAGGTCGTCCGAACAGCCCGCACGGCGGGGATGGACACGTCGCGCCGGTTCCTAAGTAGTAAAGTAGTACTAGCCCCAAGATACCGAGCAGTTCTGTTATGCCATCCGAGATGGATCATGAAGAAGTAGTGTGGTAGGTCTTGGACTGCTGTCGTAGCATCCTTGCTTGCATAATAAGTTTATCAACGGAAAGTTTATCCTTTCTGAGGTTCTCCTGCGTCATTAGTGCATAATATGTTTGATCCGTGGTGACCAGGATATAATCAAAGTCTGGTAACAGAGTAAGAGTCTCTTTCGTACTGATATCATAGGGTGGGAATGCAAACACCCGGGACAGAGCTGCTACCATTGTTCGTTGTATCGGTGGTACACTTAGCGTCAAATATAGCCTATTATCAGCGTGTACCAGGCCAGTCTGCCCTAACTGATAGAACAATACAGGGTCAGTTGTTGGCTCCATTAATAAATCTAGGCCTGCCCTGGTTATATTGCGCTGTATTTCCCTGTAGGTTGCTTGAAGCGTAGAAGGCGTAATAATTTGCCTCGTAGCGGAGTTCTCCGCATGTATGGCACTATAAATCAGGTCAGACACATAAGATATGTCTGTAAGAAGGATATCAGTGGCAACTGATAACGACCTGATATATGCAAAAATTTTCTCATGAAACAATAACTGATCAAACCTACGGCTAAGCTCTGTCAAGTCTCTGTTAGTCTTAATATTAAAGTCAGGAAAAATATTAGCCAGTCTCTCATAGTCTTTTGTCGTATAAACTGTCTTTTCTGCAAGTGCGTAATGTCTTCTATGTTTGACTAGTACCCACCAAATTTAGTTCATACCAGTGCGATACCTAATAATAATATTTACCATCGTATAGTGAAATATTACAGTCACCATATAATATTGTTATTTACCAAACCTTTTTCGTAAGGGCTCTCCCGCCGGGAATCGAACACAGGTGTCTAGGCTAGAGGCTAGTGTATCCCCGTCTATTTACACACGGGATTTTTATCTACTCATTAATTATGCTCTGTTGAACACGACTTATTTTCATTGACTAGATAAATCACCTCATTGAATCAAGTTTCTCATTCTGTCTAGAGATAGAGACATAGCATTATAGGGAGGGGTGAGGTCTTTTCTATTTATTACGACCTTAGTTCGATTAAGTCGTTCGGGTAAGTGTTGTCGTCGTGTTTATCAATACGTCTGTACATCGAAAGGCTCGATGAACCTATTTTTGGAGCTCTTCATCTCCTTTGATTTAATGTAGAAATTCGAGAAGGTAATTCATTTCTTTGTAGTAGGTTATGTTTTTAAATTCTATAATGTTCTATAAAATCTGTTCTTATCTGCTCGCTAAAGAGGTGAGCAGTTGCTTAAATTATTTTCCTAAATCAGTATAATGACGCTCACGTATCTAAAATTACATCATTTAATTAAAGTTACCTATCCTAATATTAACCCCAATGCATACGTAGTGTCCCAATATTATCTATCTAAGTTTATTCTTTTATATAAATATATCCTGTTAACATATATTAAACAGATATTAAACTTTATGTGTTACTTCTACAAAAGTCGATTCGAATTTATATCGGCTCATACCGCGCAATTTAATAGATTAACATTGCAATTATGAGTTTACATGTTCGATTTTCATAATTTTCATTTTAATTATATAATTATTTACACCACTGGAGAAGGTCTGGATGTTCCCCTGACCAATTCCTCCGAAGTGCTTGTACTATACATCTTTATCATTATGCCACTTTATACCCTGGCCACAATGTTTTAAAATAATTTATTTTACCCGTCCTTAACGTATCATTATCTAGGTGAAGTTGTCTTTGAACGTATTTATACGTTGTATATAATTTACTCTCTCCTAGGCTTTCCGGCATTACTCAACTTATAAATTATTAATTAATTATTAATAACCGAATAATCTTTTTCTACTATTTACCAAATACTAACCGCTAAGTATCTTTTCTGCCCATGTCCAGTATTGTTCACTGGAAGGCCCTTTATTCCACGAAGGCCTAAATTACTGTAGGCCTTGGGAATTATGCTTGCCACCATGGCAATTTTGCCGACTTAATCTATTTATTACTAAGTCGCCTTCTTCCGATTACTTACCGATGTACTAAATTAACATCTAAATTGCGGCATCGACACTCAAAGTCGGTAATTCAAAAATTCGGAAGAAAATGTCTATCTTTTAAGACATATATACACTAAATAATACTTAATTATTGATTAACTAATTAAGTGATTAATTTATCGTCCTAGAAATCGCAGTCATAATCTATCTATACTGTGACCCCAGTCAATAACAGGTCTGCCATTGTTTGGGTTTAGGAATATTTATTCCTCTGCTTATACCTCAAACCAATCGTACCTGATTCAAAACTTCTCAAGACAATGTCTATCTTTCAAGACATATATATAAAAACGGGCGATACTTTGATTCTTCTTTATCTTCCAGTATATCCTCCCCTCCACTGTATCGGGGTTTCTACTCTTGCCAGCTGAGAGGGTTATTCAGATATATATACTTTTATATACTCCCTCTCCAGCTTATATAATTTATTAATTATAAACACTTAATACTTAATTATTGATTAATTAATTGTCCTAGAAATCGCAGTCATAATCCACCTTAGACTGTGATTTGACCCTAGGAAATAACAGGTCTGCCATTGTTTGGGTTTAGGAATATTTATTCCTCTGCTTATACCTCAAACCAATCGTACCTGATTCAAACCTTCCGAAGACAATGTCTCTCTTTCAAGACATATATACACTTAATAATACTTAATTATTGATTAATTTATCGTCCTAGAAATCGCAGTCATAATCCACCTTAGACTGTGTTTGACCCTAGGAAATAACAGGTCTGCCATTGTTTGGGTTTAGGAATATTTATTCCTCTGCTTATACCTCAAACCAATCGTACCTGATTCAAACTTCCAAAGACAATGTCTCTCTTTCAAGACATATATATATATATAAAAACGAGCGATACTTTTAATTCATTTTTTTTTCTTTCAATATATCCTCCCCTCCACTGTATCGGGAATTACTACTCTTGCCAGCTGAGAGGGTTATTCAGATATATATACTTTTATATACTCCCTCTCCAGCTTATATAATTTATTAATTATAAACACTTTTTTTTTTGAAAAAAAAAAAAAAAACATAAGTAGCATTCAGAGTTAATACGTTTATTGATAAATGTAAGTTGACATATATATTTAATGGTATCAGGTATGCTTAACAGGTCTAGGTAAGATCAGTCAGTTTATAAGTTAATCAATTACTATGCACATACAAACGGTAAACTCTACTATAGGACAATAATTACTTACAGGTCGCTGCGACGATAAATGTGAGGAGCATCTTATCTCTTACTCGATTTTCAAGCTGATACTAATTGGTTACTAAAACTGTACTTTTAAATGACTATCTGATTACTGTATTGTTACTACTCTATTAACTCTTCTATCACTTCTTGACAACACTCTCTTGATTGCTCTCTGACGACTCTCTTGATTGGTCTCCAGTGCTAGCTTAAATAGCCAAGGTGGTAACCCCTTCCAGAAGACCAATCATATCGGCACGTGTGCTCATTGAAACATAATCTAATTGGACATGTTAAATTCACGGGTTTCACTCACACTCATTCACACTGACATAACAACGCATTCATTTACAGGCTTTCAAGGCTAAAAGAACATGTTAATTAAAAACATCTGCCGATGTTATCTCATAGAAGCATAATCTATTTAGACATGTTAAATTCACGGGTTTCACTCACACTCATTCACACTGACATAACAACGCATTCATTTACAGGCTTTCAAGGTTAAAAGAACATGTTAATTAAAAACATCTGCCGATGTTATCTCATAGAAGCATAATCTATTTAG
>JACMZG010001870.1:25549949-25577400 GCA_018340805.1 Microvelia longipes
AACCTATATGTACAGCAAACCAAGTTCATTATCAAATAAAAATGTTCTGCCCCTTAAATAACCTCGCTCAAAAAATATATTGGATTCACATATAATATTTTATATAATTTAACTTTTCCAATCACATACGTTAATATTGCTTCCGAGAACACGAAGCATCCAGAGTAATATCCTATTAAACATATTAAATTCAAAATCTTATCTAAATCGACTTAAATTATTATATAAACCTAATATTATATATTAAAAATTTAATTATTAATTAATTAAATTTATTATATTAAATTAATATCGAACTCAATTATGATTCTATTATCTAGTTCATGATTACTAATAATGCACTTTATCCTATCACTAAAATCATTAAATAATTAGCTCTGCAAAATATATAATTAAATAACACCCTATCACTTATATATAATTATTATGAATTATTTATCAACATAAACATATTATTATTATTATCAACACCTTAATATATATATATTAATTTACATTGATTAAGTAAATTATACTTCTAACAATAATATGATAGATTTTACAATAATAGATTATATTATTTAATTCACAAATAAATTAATATTACATATATTGATTATTAAACCTATATACATATTTATTATTATTATTATCATGTCACACTATATTAATAATTTCACTTATATTAAATAAATCTATAATTCTATATTATAATATTGAACTATATATTTAATCATTCAAATTATAAATAACCATTAAACAATAATTCAAATTATTCATTATAACTATATCAATTGACAAATAATCAAATAATTATATTAGCTAACAATATAACATAAATAAGTACAACAATCAACCAGTTCTAAACTTGAGAGAGCTTCGCTCATAAGGACAGAACACATATATTCAGGATATATATTGATATTAGTCTCAGAAATTCACTACGAGATATTAAATACAAAAATGATCTACCCTAAATTAAGACAGATCTAGCACATATTATATCCTACTACTACAAAATAAGAACCTCCTTCATTATTACCCCCCCGTTCTATACCACGAATATAAATCAACAAGATTTACATAATTAAAGATATTAATATGCGACAATTATGTGAGTGACATACTATAAATATAAGTCAATCTAATATAAATCACAAGGACCTTCGCACAACTCATCCCAGAACTATAAACCAATATGAGCACATAGAAAATTATACAAAAGAATCAAACTGTAAATTATTTTGAAAATAATTGCTCACCAAACACAATTATTCTTAGAATAAAAGAGAAAACCCGTAGAAAATGCCCCTAAAACACAAGCTAAACCAAGAGTATAAGACCAATACACAAATTTACAGAAAAAATAAAACAAATCTAAAAGAGTCGTCGACTTACCGCCAATATAATTGGCCAAGAAAGTCAGTATATCTACTCTCAAAGATAACTTAAAACTAAGTTAAAAAATTTAGAAATATTTTCAATTTTTCACTAAATCTTACCAAAATATTCATAGCGAAGAGATAGTATTCGACTAAAACCCACATAAAAATTCTCGTCAATTATCCAGAGGAAGAGGAGAAAAATTAAGCCGTTATGACTTATTTATTACTCTTAAGAAAAAAATAAAAAAACACAAATATATAAAGAAAAGAATGAGTCAAATAGTTCAACAAACAGTATAGAAACTAATAATAGCTAGAAATTTATAATTTGTAAATATATTAAATCCACTCGATAAACATAAACAAGGATAATACTTATCATGATCATTGATATTTAAATCTATCATCAAGTATCCACAAGAATTGTATCAACACACTCAACCACGAGAAATCTCTGTTGGTCCGAATACATAATCAGTATAAACAAGAGGAGCCTATTCTTAAGAAATTGTTATCATATTCCACACTCGTTATAGATGAAAAACTTAGAGAGAGATCGACTCTCTTCATCCTCACAAACAACACAATGACGAAGAGAAAGGACCAGGGAATGTAGAGAGAGACAACGATTTCGCCTAACTTATCATAATAAACCACGGAACATGATACCTAAAACCTCATTATCAAAACTCTACTTTCATAGACCAACTGATGAAGACGCGAAACCTATTAGACAGATTTCACTCCTAGGTGTCATCTATTTCATCACACAACAAACTAAATTAAGAAAACTCTGTTCAAAAATAACATTATCCTGCTTTCACTTATCATGTTGCAATATAATTAATCAATATTAACACAAAGAATTTAAAATAAGAATTCAATAGAATCTAATTATCCATCTACTATCGCATCCTCTAAATTTTTTTTTTTATTTTTTTCTAAAACAATCAAAAAAAAACATATACACAATACGTCCCTATAAATATATAAACACCAATAAAAAATGTCATTAGTATGAATTAACTACAAAAATAATAATATATATCGAAAAACATTAAAAAAAAAAACAATATATTCCCCACAGATCATCAAAACACATACATGTTGTAATAAAAATAGATGCTTACATCTATGAGAGAGAGCGGAACTTTCAAATCTATCAGTCGCAAAACATCAAGATTTAGATGGATAGCACCTACTTCCAACTTATATATCTGAAAAACACTTATCTTATATCGCATATAAATTCTATGCAATAAAAAGTGGTTCCTAATTTTGATCTCACACCGTACTTATTTAAAGATGTTTCATTGTTTCTAAGAATAGACAATATTTATCAGATAAAATAACCCCTTATTATTTTATCAATGAGGAACCATACCAAATTTTATGTTAGATCTGGTAGCCTGCAGAAACTCAGAACATTATAAATATAATTAACTTTAAAGCTTCTACTAATAGAATCACACACAATTCTATAATCCAAATATCTTAAACATCGTCAAATAAAAATTCATCAATTTAAGTCATAATAATATAATAAGAAATTAATTCTGTATTGAACCCACCAATTTAGAGATTTCTCTTCTATCATTATATGAAATTATATAGAACATACAATATTTAAATTCATATATATAATTCCATATCGACACATCATATCACTGAAGAACAAATTGGAAACATTCAACTGAATTATGCTAAGCCTTAGCCAAAAACAAAGCAAATGCTACATTAATGATAAGACCGAGGATTTAAATTACGTTACATAAATTTAATTATAATCACTACATTACAAGATTCCAATCGGTGCAATAAAATATGTGACAAAATAAATAAAATTAATAAAACATATTACTTATAAACAAGATAAATATATACCAACTCTAATAAGTAAATGAATTTTAATAAATCATTTAACCTTTTTAACAATAATATGCAAAAAAATCAAAGAAATAAACAAAAATTAAACAATAATACCATTATACATTATACATAATGGCATATTTTACCCAATAATACTAAAAATACCAATGATAAGATATAAACTTACGTTAACCCCGACATATCAAACATGATAAAATCTAATAACATATAAAAAATAATTAAAAATTATTATCCATAAAAACATTCAGAATACCATAAATACACAAAATACTACATACTATAACATAATCAATAAATAAAATATTTCAACAATCACATAAAATCACAGAAAATCACACTGGATAAAATTAAAAAACTACACAAATAAAAAACTTCATCAAACAAATAAAAATCATAAAAACAATTAATGTTACACTCATTCTAATAATATAAATAAAATCACATAACTATACATAAAAAATGCCAATGGATTACATCAATTCTATATATTCTTAAAAATAAAACAATAAATAAAATAATTCAGTATTAAGAATCACAATAACCCGTCAATAATGAAATAAATTAGTAATATAAATAACAAATTCATCAATAATCATATATTAGATAAGATAAATTAATTAAGCAAATATTAATTATCCACAAATAATAAAATCACATAAATCATCTATAAATATAGTATAACCACACTAACTTTGAAGATAAGTGTGCATTGAAAAACCTCATCGAAAGCGCGAAAATAAACCAATAAGTAGTTGAAAAGTTTAAACTCTATTATATTCATGTAAAATATAATTACCTATAAAGCAAAAATTATAGATTACTTTGAGATGAAAAATAATAATACAAAAACAAGTCTAAACGAATATGTACAAGAGCAAGTAGATGCAAGAAATCAGAACTCACAATCAAATTAAATCTCTAAAAATCCAAAAACTTATGACTTCCAAACAGCTCAATGAAAATCTAAACAAGACTAAGTAAACAAATACTGAAAATTTTTTTCAAATTAAACTAAATTCTAAATTTCCGTCTGCGCTTTCACTAAACATATAATACTTCATAAAACCATAAATTACTTATACAAAAGTAAATGAACTACACTATATAAAATTTATGATTTCAAAAAATTTTAAAACGAAAATAATAAATTCTTCTATATTAAATATATTAGTAAAATTCAAAAGTTTCTTTAAGTACCTATAAAAACTAAAAAGCTATTATGTAAGTTAAAATTAACTTATCTAGATTTGAAATAACACAATTTGTCACAAAATAAATAATTCCCACAATCAAGAAACACCCAGAAGGTGTTCAACTGATATAATCTTCTTACACACAAAACACCTTAATCCACCCTAATTTTTAAAGAAATTATTTGTCTTTCTATTGAGATATCTTCTACTATGACGTATTACAATCTTACATCCAGAGAACGTTCCTAACAATAATATTAGAATGAACTTTCAATTGAAAACATAGCAAACTTTTCACCTGTAAATTCTAGTAGGAAGATTCTTACAAGGTTCGATAATCATTACTCTTTGTTTTCTTGTTTCAACTTTTAACAATATAAAAAACCATACATCAACCGATAACTACTCAAATAGTCACATCAATAAGTAGATATTAAACAACTGTATAACTTAAAGCACTACATCATGCAAACTCACTTTGATTAAATCAATGATATATTACACCATATGTATTCAAATTATATTAACTCATATTACATATAAAATACTATTAATATACACCACAAAAAATAATTATTAATCAGCAGGGCTCTCCGGATTAATAATTCTTGTATTACTGTAAGCATCCAATTTAGTAAATTCTTAAATCATGGCACACCACACATCCGCGACCCACAATCTGTTAAAAGATTAATCCTTTCTTAACTTTTAACTGATCCTGGAAAATGTTCTTACACATTAAAAATATCTCAGCTCATAGTTGGCTAAAACAATTGAACCTCTTCCACTCTATGAGAGAGTACACCGATATCCAGAGTGTAATAAAGATTTATAGATTAGAATAAATGTGAACTACAAAATTTATAAATAGAAAGTAAGTAATAAAATTTCCATGTTATACAATTCAAAGTTCTATAATACATAAGAGAGAGATACAATAATATGAGAATCATCAATAATGACTCACAACTACACATTATCAACAATCTATAATTAAAATCAGCTCGGAAGAAGAAACAAATTCACACGAAAACTATTTATATAAAACTCACAACATACTCCACACATTAAAATTGGACTTTAATACTTTATGTCTGGTTCGTACATACTATCGAGTATTAATGCAAACCCCAAATAAGACTAAAGTATATTCAAGATCCATACAAAATCTCATAAACCACCGAGCCACTAAGCTTCAAAAATCTCAAAATCCCTCGAAATAAATCATAGTCCGTCTCCCACAAATCCATTACTTGATTCAAAGCTCCAGCTTCAAAATCCGAAATTCCAAAATGGATTCACGACTTTGTCAGAAAATACTGGAACTCACAAAATTCGTTCATGGAAATCAAATCTCTAAAATAGACTTTACAGTACACGAAATATAAATCAATACTGTTTAGAAGTAAAATTGATAAATATGGAATAATATTAATAAAGAAGAAGAGAATAAATACCTACATTTTATAGACAGAAAATTTGGAGAATTTATAATTAATTTTCCTAATGTAATATTAAAAAATCTGGTGATCAAAGTCCTCGAACACATTATGCTAAAGTACCGCGAGAAATTTGAAATATTTTTATACCGCAAAACATAAAATACATTGCACATATCAAGTAAATAATTTGTCACTATTATTTTCAATAAGACACGATATAAATTTATAACGAGATCGCGATATTCTAGGAGGAGGCACCACTTGTATCACCAATTTTCATCACTAACAGTTCACACAAGATTAGCAAATCTTATGACATTCAATTTCGAATATCTAAAAAAAAATTAACGTATAATATAAATATTATAATAAATTATCCCCACAACCTCTCTAGACAGACACCTCCGATCATTTAGTCTGTAAATAATACAAAAGAAGGATGATCTGCGGATTTGTCTATCTTCGGGTTTTATACATCTCAATTGTAGATCTAAATAACAATTCAGCATTGAGAATTCCCAACTGAGCGAGGAACTGATTGTTGAGAAAAATATTATATTTAAAATTATTTGTAACCAACATAATTAAAACTTTAAAAATTGGATACACAAATTGGTATTTACGCTGTTTACATTAAGCAGACAAATCTAATACTTGTTTATACTAAGAAAAAAGTTATACATAGTAACTTTGGAGATTTCAATCAAAGAACACAGAGTCAGCAAATCTTAGAGAATTATTAACTAGGTTGAGATAAACATAAATATTTCACTCACATATTTTACATCTCTAATATATCATTAACTCATAGTAAACATTATTTTTCGAGACTTACTCATTTCGTGCAGGAACATATATATGACGAAAAATCACACAAATATTACCAAATAATCTAACCACAAATACCCTAAATTTATTTATTATCTACTACCTATAAAAAGCAATGAATAATAACCTCAATCAAGGAGGGTATCTAAAAAACCACCTAATGAATGATTCTAATTTTAAAAATGGTCACATATTTTCAATTAGTATCATCTACACCACTCTTCGATACTTGTTGAGTGGCTAATCAAATGAATTTTGATGGAAAAATTAAACATAACTTAAATCCTTATGTTATAAAAAAATTGGATTAATACCAATAAATAAAAATGAATTCACAAGTAAATATTGTTAATCAACATAAAGGCTCAGAATTCTACATGTTGGTTTTATTGTTGGTTATTTGTTATACATAAGTGCAATACTCCCACATTGCAATCTCCTTTGCTTAAAAAATAGAAATAGATAATGGGATTGTCACTAGTACATTAAAAAATAGATTCGTCGATCACTAATTGCAAATAGAGATATTATGATTATCTTCGATCTGCACTGTTACCATGAATAACACAACAATTCTTCTCGAGATGATCACAAAATTTTCATGTTAAGTATCTCCACAAAAACACCACTAAACAACACAAAAATAATGAAGATGAAGACCTTCAGAACCTTAGACATCAATGATTGAAAAAAAAGGCCAAAAATATCGTAGATAAATGAAAAAAAAACTACATAATCAAAATTTGTTTGTACGTAATTATAATTAAATAGGAAAATGTTTATAATAATTAAGATACAATCTCAGAGTCCGTGCTCTAGGCATTTCTATCATAAGGAAAGACATATAAATAATTTTTTGATGTCGATTTATTCCTTAAAATATTTCAACCATAAATAAAATCATAACAGCACCTAATCTAGAAAATTGATATATTCCAAATAAAAATCATGCTATTGTTAAAAACAAATTTCACACATAGCCAATAATATTCAAATATACAATATTTGAATGACCAGTTGAAAGCTTAAACAGGAAACCAGCAATATACATACAGAAATTATTACAGGCAGCACACAGACAAAGAAACAAAATAGGATATACTCAGGTGTGCTGAAATAAATCAATCTCAATAAACGTCAATTTCACCAACAAAAGTACCATAAACACAAATTATTAAAGAATAAACACACCATAAGGCAACTGGACCAATTAACATAGTTCAATTAATGTAATATTAATAATCAAGTCAGGAATATTTTTTTTATGTCTAATCATAACAATAGAAATGAATTTGGCTCAATAAATAATGGTTCCAACCAAAATAATCTTGACATCTAGCCTAGCTTTAATCCATCGCACATACCAATCGAATCCAGAAAAAAAAACAGGGTTTCATTGATTTTTAAACATAATATATTAATAACAAAACATTTGCCAATTAGTTGTTTATTCACAGTAATAATTTGAAACTTAAAGAAATAGATATCCAGAAAATTATAGGTATCACTCCATTACAAAATATAATTTCCGATTTACCATATTTAAATACAAATAACCTGAGAACATTACAATCTACTTTTAACGACCCATATGATTTAGCTAACTCTTTATAAAAAATAACGAAATAAACAATACTTTTCCTCCAAACCGAAACACAATACCGCTCATGAATAAAAGCATGCATCAATTCCAAAGATGGCATAATGAATGTCCATACCAGTAACATCTAGATGGGGGTATAATTCAAGAAAATTACAAATCACCGAACCACTACGTAAAAACATATACAACCGCCATGGTCAAGCAAAACAAGATATCTAAAACACTTCGGGATTGACACACACATTACTCCGCCCATTTCACATGGTTTAACGTATGGTATTGACATAGCCATCAAAGCCACTGACATGTATCTTTTACACTAAAATTAAAACTACCACAACAAAAATCTCTAAGATATAATTAATATAAATTTAACTCTTACAGCCATGAAAAGAGAGCGACTTAATTTTTTCCATATAAAAAAACACTAATAGTGCGTGCATCGCGCAAATTAGAAATTGGAAATAGAATTTTATTTGTCATAAATCCACAGTCCTCATCCACTAAAACGTTCAACCCCATAAGCAGAGAAAAAGATGTTACTCTTATTTCACGAAACACAAATATAATATCATAAGAAGCATGGCAACATCCTATTTCAAAATATTAAAATCAACACTTCATCAATAATGAGTTTAATATTAGATAATTTGTGTTGGCCCTTTAACAACGCAAACATCCCGAACCTTGTTCCAATCTGAGAAGGTATGGAACTTTTCTACGTCAAGAATCACGCAACACAAAGAGAAACAACGCTGAGAGAATACAGGTGAAAATAAATGTGGAAGTAATGCTAACATTAACTTATCTCGTAAATAATCCCTCAATTACACTTCAAATTCAAATCCACATTTTATCAAATAATCCGACTATTCTTATTTAAATACAAATAATTCAAATTTAGAAAACATCAAATATCTCCAAAATAGTAATCATTTTGGTATCTCACTAATTTTATACAAAACAATATATCAATCTATGAAAGTATACAAAACAATAGATTATACACATTACACTTAAAGTATAATTCCTACTGCGAGAATTCCTGAACCCAATTAAATATACAAAAAACTATCCATTGTGATAGGAATAAGGGAACGGGTCGAAAACAATAAATTCTGGGAAAATTTCCCACAATTCACAATATTTCAAAGAGATGTTTATTTAATTCAAAAATATACTGATTGCCAATGATACAATTTCTTCCTATTTTCACTAAATTGATCGTTTGAATCGGAAATTGTAATGGAGGTATTCCTGATTATTCTAATTTTGATTTTCCTTTTAGGAATCAACCATTTCCTTCTTCACAACAAACAACTTTAGGAATATGAATAAACACGTAGATTAATATCTACAACATAAAATATAATACAAAAACACTAAATACGATAATTAAAGAAATTGAAATCAATCGTTATCATGGGTAAAAATAAAATGGATGTAGGAAAAAACGAAAGATATTATTAGAGGATTTATTTAATGTCAAGGAGGACCTTCTCATCTCAAATCTACACTCTAATTACAAGTAGAGTAATATTTTAGTAATGCATAATTTGTTGATTGCATATATTAGTAAATGAATGAATTAAGTTATCCAAGGTAAGATACGATGATATATTGTAGTGACCAATAATTATACTATGTATCGAAATAGTAAGAAATATTTTGATTAAAAATAGAATGATATTATATACAAAAAACGAATTATTGGGATTATATGAATAACCAGCTAAAGTTGATAATTATTGAGTAATGAATATAAATTTAGAATATATTGATGCAGTGATTAGAATAAAATGGAAAAAATGTATATAAGTGGAAGAGATATAGGATAAGAGTCGAATTATAGATACGCCAAACGTCACCAACGAAATGATTAGATTTCCATTCTTAATCAGATTTTGAATTGATATGTAGTATTGCAAGTTATATTGCCTTGATAATAAATAGATTAAATATAGTTAGTATGATAGATGAAAATTGGGATAAATTAAATACTAGATAAGATCATATTAGAATAAAATACTGTTTTTTATTGGATAGAATATAGAAAAATATTCCGATATAATGAATTGATATACACTCAAAGTTCATATGGATATTATAAAAAATCGAATGGTAAAAAGAGGAAGGCATTCTATGAAAGCTACTCACTCTATTATAGCCCATTCTATCAATCGCTTATACACACTAGATTTCATACATAATAATTCCAAAAAAAACATTCAAATCCGCAGTAAGTGTGATTTACAGATTTAACATTTATAAACACAAATATGAAAAATAAGTGACAAGTTATCTTATTCTCACCGCTGTGTTGATATTATATTACACACATCATAGAGATAACAATCAAAACACCGAAGGGTAATTGAAATTTGCTGTGATGTCCAATAGATTAATTTGTAATATAGATTATCATTAGACCTCTACTTAATATGCTTTGTGACTTCTATTTAATTCTTTTGGGACATGAACTACCATCACTAACAAAATCACAGAATCGCCACAAAAAAATATTCAATGGATAAATGTCAAAGACACGTTAATACATGTTACTCGGAAAAAAAGACTAAGTTTCTATCTTTATTATATAAAAACTAAAAATACTGCGGATCACGTAACAATATCCTAACACCACTAATATCATGGTAAGCACTCAATACGTAGAGCCTAGAACAAGATGTACACATTCTCACTCTTAATTTTGCCTAAAATATATATGCACACTATCCTCTTTCCTTATACAAATAAGAAACCCCACTTATCAAGATAACATCTTTTAACAACACTAACTATGCAAAATTTTTGAACGTTCTGAAAAACCATCGAGATTATTTGCGTGGTATAGAAACACATAAATCTCATTATAATGATCCAATCAAACTAAAAATTATACTTTACATTGACACAGTCAATAACCACAAAGTGCATAATTAGTGCAATATATGTCTAGGACCTGGAATTGTTATTTAACAAGAAACATTAAAAGCTAGAATAGCTCTTAGCACCGTAAAGACTCTAATGAAAACCAATTAAATGCGCGCTGTCTTATGAGCGATCCCGAAACTACCACAGATCCAGAGATAAAGTCTAATAGTCAATATTCATAACCTCAACAACGTAATCGGATAAGTTATATATTCAGTATGTGTCGAAAACCATAACAGTTTCAACTTAACTCTCCATACAAATTTATATCACTAATGATTTAGTGCGAATGAAAAATGATAAATGTAAATCCTAAGTGAAAAACCGAGAGAACAGAACTATATTGAATATAACCTTAAGAACACTCTTGCGATTTTCATATATGAAACTTACACCAAAATGAAGGAATAAGTTATAATTTAATTTAATCTTATAAATTCAAGCATATCCAATTCAAATTTGTATATCACAATATGCTAGTGAGATCAATGAAAGATCAAGATTTATCCATTGTACAATGAATCTCCCAGATAACAACCCACAATAAATCATTAACCAATACTATACAAACATCACAAACCACATAACGGGGACAATCATAGGGAGACATATACGACAGTCTACCAAACACACAACACACCCACCACAAATAATGGTGATACAAATCACCAAACACGCAATTTTACATTGCCCATACATAAAGTAGAAAGATACACGATACTATCACAACAACAATCCAAAAATAAACAGTATAAGGAACAGAAAAACCAGAAGGAGACAAGCAATATACAATTCCAAGCTATATAAACAAACACCAAATATTGTCTTCAAGCCGAGTGAATTTTGAAATCAAAAAATAAACAACATGACTGAAATATTGTATATAAGGAAATAAAAATATTAGTAAAAAAAACCTGTTGGTTGTAAATCGTATTAATTGCAAGATGTTGCTAAAAAAGATGCAAATTCTAAATATTTTAATGTATAAAATCAACAATTAAAAATGATATACATCTAAAAGTTATCTACACTAAGTAAATATTTATAGAATGTATACCAGAAATAATAAAATGATAGACGAATAAAATTTTGATCTGACGGGGACATTACATATAAATGAAAAAAAAGAAGAAGATTGTCCTTAAAGACATAATTGTTAACAGAACGAAAATATAATGATAACTTCGAGGACACAGACACCATTCCTATCAAATTTAAAGTGTAATAATAAAGAGATAGACACACAAAGGAAATGGCTGGTATAGTAAAGTACAAGAATATTACAAAAAGTAAATTCGATAATTTATTAGCATCAAATGGAAGTTCAAGGAATACAATCTATGTAAATCACGAAAAGTATCAAAGATAAATTAATAAATTATAAAAAAATTCATAAAAGCATCTTGAGTAATTAGATTTATATGATTCAAATAAACGAGCATACAGAATAACCTGAGATTGCAGAGCTATAACAGGTTATATTTCTGGATATAATAATGAGGTACAAATTAAAAGGTTGAATGCACTGAAGATACTGGAAAAGTTAATAGATTCAGGAATGAAACAAAGAAAAATCATCCATTGCGCCGAGATTTACCCACAGGAAATTTTAATCTTCTAAAGAGACGGAAATATCCAGAATATTTTACGAAAACTCGAATCCACAACTACAAATTATCATACACTAACTACGAGAGCCGTGACGCGGCAATATGTACTCGTAGAAGACCACACGTATCAAAAGGATGATAACGTGATATGCCACATGGAGAATATCTATTCTTGAATCTCCTGAAAACTCGCAACGCCCGCTAAAACGTTAGATAATATTAATGTTACTCTAAGAGGAAAAATTCTACTAAAGTACTGAATCTAAATAATTTAATCTACATTCTCTAATATCAAAATATATTAATAATTTAATTTAATTAATCAACACTATATCATATGATAATTAAAGTATTGATTAGTGTATCCAAAAATCACTATTTTTAGGTATATCATTATGCTATATAGTAATTAACAAAATTATGCTATCGAAAATATAATGATTATTTCAATTATGTTGATTTAGAAAGATTAAATTAATATTTGGAATATTTTATACATCTGCATAACAAATTTAATTGAGAAGAAAAATCAATAAATACAATACATTATTAATAATATGGAGATATAAAATAAATGTAAAGTGATTAAAAAGGACTCAGAGTAAATTATTGAATATAACATGAGAGAAAATACGAGTTAATAATTGAGTTTGATTAATTTTACTATTAACATTAAATCACAAAAATTAATAAATATAAAATCATAGATTAATAATAATATAATTAAATTATATTAATATTTTAATAATAATTAATTATTATTAATAATGATAATAATCAATATATATAAAAAATCTAAATTTATAACAAAATAATAAATATTAATAAAATGACAAATTTATATAAATAAAGTAATCCATATATTTTTCTAAGGACAATTAAATGATACTAAAATTTACCACACAATAATAGGAAGTTTCAAAATAAAAATAAACTATAAATAAATAATAATTACACTACACAATAATCAATGAAATATATTATAAGAGTAAATATTAATATACAAAATACTAAATTATAAAACTAGACTAAATAAAAAACTAAACCAACATAATGCACCACTAAAAAAAAAATAACTAGCACGCAATAAAAAAAACTAAGAATTGTGTAATAAAAAACAAAACATGCACACACACACTAATATATAAATTCATTCTTACCAAGAGAAAATTAAATTAAATATCATATGTAAACATAAAATTTAATTTACCAAAATAAAATAAGTATTATTAAATGACTAACTCTATCGCGAAAGAAAGTAAAAGAAAACCCAGTCACATATTGAAAACAAATCATGAATATCATCGCACTTATGATGACAATGTTTAAAAATTGAAGGACAATATTTATAGATACTATGTTGTCAATTGCTCTTATTTTGTATATCTGTACATTATATATTGATAAACTAGTAATCGATTAAAAACTACAGCTATTTACATCGGAAAGTTCTTCTATCTGGAGCGTGTCACTTAGTGTCATTTGCCAATAACGGATGGATCACGCAGTTTAAATTCCATGTTTATCTTATATGGCACAGTAATACTCCAAACGGTTCGTTCTCGTAGAGTGTCACTTCTCGACAGAATATATTCGGAAAATTAAACATAATATAAGAGTGTATAGAATATAATATGGAATATAATTTATATATTAGTTTCCAAGTTTTAGGATTCTATAATTATTAACCTTAGGAGAGAAATCTATATTTTAGAACCTGAATATTACTTGATACTAAAAATAATTAGGAATAAATAATGGAGAAATCATAATCATATCTATAGATAAAAATATGTATATCTTACACATTTATGTTACACACTGAAAATTTAATAATCAATATTAGAAAAGTAAAATAACATATTAAATATAAATACTATTAATCTATATATAAAGATAACACTTTCGAACTAATGAGTGATAGTTGTCAAAACTTATTTATACATTAGAGTGTAGAGTAATAACACACCTTATAAAATATATCCAATATATGCAGAACCTCTCATATATGACTATAATATTGTAATTCACATTAATCGGAAAAATTTAAACTAAACTTTATTACATAATATAGAGAATTTATAAACAAATATTGAAATAAAACTTGTTGATATCATGATTGATGGACTTTAAAACTCACTAGAATTAAAGGAATATATAATTTTAATAAATTTTACAAATAGTTATTTTGCAGTAAAATTACACGTTTTATGATTTAGATTCTACGCTAAAAAAGTACATATCCCATTCACCATAGATCTTTGGATATATATATAGCCATATTGAGAGAGATGGAAAATTGAAAATAAATCTGTTGCAGCGACACTTTAATGCAAAAATTAATTGTTATTTATTACCAGATCGTCATTTCAGCAAGATGTCGTAAATAAAGCAAAAGCACCAATTCAAAGTATGTTGTCTCTATGACTAAGATTTCAAATCGGACTGAATATTAATTGACTTTATATCGTACTGCATCTTATTTTGTTTCGTCTAACCAAAGAAACTTACACTATCTCCCGGGCACGGCTGTGCTCCAGCCAAGTCATGTTATAAAAGGTACAAGTTTCATATCCAAGGCTGGCACTGTCGAACTCCTTTTTCTTGAAGCAATTCGGAGCATTCTTTACCCTCTCGTGTCTTTTGACATGATTAACGTTGAAACTTCGCTAACGCGAAGATTATATGGAAACATTTTAGTACGTTCACACACACTCTAGATCCACGGATCGTATAGAAAACGATCTCTCAATACGGTAATTTAAGCTGTATGAACCATGTGGAGGGGATCTGATCGCATACGCTAGAACTAGGGAGATGGAACCTTAATAGATCCCCCTATACGCTGTTGGTACATACGCTGTATGTACCTTTTGAGACGATCGTATTTAACGGATAACCTTCTTGTCGAACTTTTATTTCACTTCTATATTACCGTTTTAGATCAAATAACTTTTGGAATATTATTTTTTTTAGTGTAACTTTATATAATAATAAACTTTATTATATAAATTTGCATAACTTTATTATTATAAATTTGCATAATAGCAAAGAAATCACTATTTAATGTGAATTGTTTTAAACAAAAGTGAACCTTCACAATAAATGACGCCATGTTTTGGCGGGATCAATTATCACGTAATCTTACTCGATCGACTAAACAAATGTAAAACACTGTAAGAACCGTGAAGTTAGTTGACCGTATTCTATACGATCCGCGGATCTAGAGTTTGTGTGAACGTACTAAATATCACTTTTGAAATTACAACTCTTTATCTTACTCTTTACTCTTTATCTAGGGTCTCGACATCACGATGTCGAGACACTATTTAACATCGACAAAAGTTTCGATTCTATACGTACTATTCTATTCCAAACTGCTAATCGAAAAGACATAACATATGATACATCATTCTGTTTAAGGGTTCGATACAACGTAAAATCCTGCCACCAAAAGTGTCGACATTATTATAGTGTCGAGACTACATTAGGGAACCAAAAATGACTACACTCGCAGTGATTTCGACATAAAAACAGCTGTTTTAATAATAAATAGCAGGTGTCCAACTTCGGAAAGAAAAAAATACCTGCAGGTAACAGAATATTCATTGGAATATTCTGATGATTGTTGTATAACTTAGCACAGCTGTGTTCCTATTGTAATACGTTTAATAAACTTGATTTTGATATTAATTTGTCACTGCATCTATGTTACATTTTTTATATTTGGCTCTAGAATGGAAATAAGCCGGCTTTGCGGGTGCATGCAAGATGCTGATAGCATTTTGTTTTTAAAATAACTATATCCTATGTATACATTTGCCAATGGATATATATCGGATATCGTTATATCAAAAACAAATGCTGTCAGCATGTTTTTATCTAGCAGCAGCACAGATAATTATTGCATTTGTTAATTCCTTATGTACAAGCATAAGAATTATAATATATTAGAGCACACCCACTGGGGGGTTGTATATGGTTATCCTTTTGTCACCCAAGTACCAAAACCCTAAACAGATAAACTGATTATTCATTAAAATATACTGATAAACCACTATATTAGCAGCAGTAGAGACTTCTTACTACCTAATTTATTACTTTTAGCCAGAGGGGGAGGGGAGTTTGATAAATTGCTTTAACTTTGCTACTGCTCTAGCAAGAAACATGAAATTTTGATTTCTTAACTCACTAGCACTACCTATACAAAAACCACTATATTAGCAGCATTAGAGACTTCTTACTACCTATTTATTACTTTTAGCCATGAGGGGAGTTTGATAAATTGCTTTAACTTTGCTACTGCAATAGCGAGAAACATGAAATTTTGATTTCTTAACTCACTAGCACTACCTATACAAAAACCACTATATTAGCAGCATTAGAGACTTCTTACTACCTATTTATTACTTTTAGCCATGAGGGGGAGGGGAGTTTGATAAATTGCTTTAACTCTGCTACTGCACTAGCTAGAAACATGAAATTTTGATTTCTTAACTCACTAGCACTACCTATACAAAAACCACTATATTAGCAGCAGTAGAGACTTCTTTCCTACCTATTTATTACTTTAGCCATGATGGGAGGGGAGTTTGATAAATTGCTTTAACTCTGCTACTGCACTAGCTAGAAACATGAAATTTTGATTTCTTAACTCACTAGCACTACCTATACAAAAACCACTATATTAGCAGCAGTAGAGACTTCTTACTACCTATTTATTACTTTTAGTCATGAGGGGGGGGGGGTTTTAAAAAAATTGCTTTACCTCTGCTACTGCACTAGCTAGAAACATGATATTAGCAGCAGTATAGACTCTTAACTACCTATTCATGTATTAGGCATAAGGGGTGTAATTTACTGAATGGCTTTATCTCAGCTACAACACTAGCTAGAAACATGAAATTTGTATATGTTAACTAAACAGCACTACCTATAAAAAAACGACCATATTAGCAGAAGTAGAGACTCCACTACCCATTCATTGTTTTTGGCATGAGAGGGTTAATATGATGAATTGCTTTAACTCAGCTACTACACTAGCTAGAATACAAACATAAAATTTTGTATTTGTTACAGACTAGCACTACATATACAAAACCACTATATTAGCAGCAGTAGAGGCTACTAACTACTTATTCATTACTTTTAGTTATGAGGGGGAGGGGGGGGTTAATTTGATGAATTGTTTTTAATTACTTGGCTGCTACACTAGCTAGAAACATGAAATTTGGTGTATGTTAACTAAATAGCACTACCTATAAAAAAAACTACCATATTAGCAGAAGTAGTGACTCCTAACTACCCATTTATTGTTTTAGGCATGAGGGGGTTAATTTGATGAATGGCTTTATCTCAGCTACTACATTAGCTAGAAACATGAAATTTTGTGTAAGTTAACCAATACTACCTATACAAATAATGGATATTATTTTGCATTATCTCAGCTACAACACTAGGTAGTAACATGAACTTTTGTATATGTTAACTGAATAGCACTACCTATACAAAAACCACCATATTAGCAGCAGTAGAGACTCCTAACTATCCATTCATTGTTAGAATGGGTTCTATGAGTTCTAATTGGTAAATTGGTAACTAATTGAAAACTAATTGGTTCTAAGTTGTGGGAGGTAGAACTCCCACAACTGCCACAAATTTCATGAAAACTTAAAATGGTAATTTAAGTTTTAGGACGTTTTGTTGACTCAGTATGACTTAAATTGAAACTTTAAATAACATAATTGAATAATTGTAAATTTTGAAAAATATTGAAAATTGGATTATTATTTCCAGGATTCGAGGATTGAGAACAGCAGATGATGGAAATACAATTATGTGCTTTATAACGCCAAAAAAATAACAGGTGGACATCACTATTCTTTTAATTATTGGCACTCATGAAATCACTTGGGTTTTAATCAAGTTGTTACATCACACAAGTAATATCAAGAGGTGGTAAGTTTATATTTTTGAATTTAATTAAACTTCTCAATTCTAATTAAACTTTTAACACTCACAAATTTAAAATGAATTTTGACTCACATTTAAGGTGAATTGTACTAAGTTGGTAGACCATATGTGTATTTTGCCTGGAACTAATAAGAACACATATTAGTTCATATACTGGACTAGAAGATATCCCCATTCATGTATCCGCCGTTCAAAAAACTCTATTTAAACAAGATATATTAAGAAGTTATCCGTCATTCGCATCCTAAACTCAGCCAAATAACCATATTTTCTCAACTATAAAAAAAAACTGTATAAAAATTCTAAATCCCATATATACCATGGACTATAAAAAACAAGATACTAAAGCCATACGCATGCACATCTTTAATTATGGACCCGTTTCAGCCCTTATATCTTGAAAATAATGATATTTCATGTTTTCCACAAAATTGTGGAAAAACTAGCTGTCTAAAAATTCAAAAAAAATTAATAATATAGCCTAGACTATAAACAAACAAAATAACAAAGCCCATACACGTGCACCTCTTCAATTATGGACCCGTTTCAGCACTTATATCCTTGAAATAATGATATTCAATGTTTTCCAAAATTGTGGAAAACTAGCTGTCTAAAAATTCTAAAAAAAATCAGTAATATAGCTAGACTATAACAAACAAGATAACAAAGCCCATACGCGTGCACCTCAATTATAGACCGTTTCAGCACTATAATCTTGAAATAATGATATTTCACTGTTTTCCACAACTTGTGGAAAAACTAGCTTCTAAAAAATTCTAAACAAATGCAGTAATATAGCCTGGACTATAACAAACAAGATACTAAAGCCATACGCGTCACCTCTTCAATTATGGACCCGTTTCAGCACTTATATCTTGAAAATAATGATATTTCAATGTTTTCCACAAATTGTGGAAAAACTAGCTGTCTAAAAATTCTAAAAAATGCAGTAATATAGCCTAGACTATAACAAACAGAATATAAAGCCCATACGCGTGCACCTCTTCAATTATGGAACCGTTTCCAACCACTTATATCTTGGAAAATAATGATATTTCAATGTTTTCCACAAATTGTGGAAAAACTATCTGTCTAAAAATCTAAACAAATGCAGTTATATAGCCTGGACTATAACAAACAAGACTAAAGCCCAACGCATGCACCTCTTCATATTATGGACCGTTTCAAGCACTTATATCTTGAAAATAATGATATTTCACTGTTTTCCACAAATTGAGGAAAAACTAGATGTCCTAAAAATTCTAACAAAATTCAATAATATAGCCTTTTTTTATAGTTTGTTATAGTCCAGCTATATTACTGAATTTTGTTAGAATTTTAGACATAGTTTTTCCTCAATTTGTGGAAAACAGTGAAATATCATTATTTTCAAGATATAAGTGCTGAAACGGGTCCATATTGAAGAGGTGCACGCGTATGGGCTTTAGTATCTGTTGTTATAGTCCAGGCTATTTACTGAATTTTTTTAGATTTTTTAGACAGCTTATTTTCCACAATTCGTGGAAAACAGTGAAATATCATTATTTTCAAGATATAAGTGCTGAAACGGGTCCATAATTGAAGAGGTGCACGCATATGGGCTTTAGTATCTTGTTTGTTATAGTCCAGGCTATATTACTGAATTTTTTTAGATTTTTTAGACAGCTTATTTTTCCACAATTCGTGGAAAACAGTAAAATATCATTATTTTCAAGATATAAGTGCTGAAACGGGTCCATAATTGAAGAGGTGCACGCGTATGGGCTTTAGTATCTTGTTTGTTATAGTCCAAGCTATATTACTGCATTTTGTTTAGAATTTTTAGACAGCTAGTTTTTCCACAATTTGTGGAAAACATTGAAATATCATTATTTCAAGATATAAGTGCTGAAAGCCATAATTGAAGAGGTGCACGCATATGGCTTTAGTATCTTGTTTGTTATAGTCCAGGCTATATTATTGCTTTTTTTAGATTTTTTAGACAGCTTATTTTTTTCACAGTTTGTGGAAAACAGTGAAATATCATTATTTTCAAGATATAAGTGCTGAAACGGGTCATAATTTGAAGAGGTGCATGCGTATGGGCTTTAGTATCTTGTTTGTTATAGTCCAGGCTTATTACTGCATTTTTTTAGATTTTTTAGACAGCTTATTTTTTCCACAATTCGTGGAAAACAGTGAAATATCATTATTTTCAAGATATAAGTGCTGAAACGGTCCATAATTGAAGAGGTGCACGCGTATGGGCTTTATCTTGTTTGTTATAGTCCAGGCTATATTACTGCATTTTGTTTAGAATTTTTAGACAGCTAGTTTTTCCACAAGTTGTGGAAAACAGTGAAATATCATTATTTTCAAGATATAAGTGCTGAAACGGGTCTATAATTGAAGAGGTGCACGCGTATGGGCTTTGTTATCTTGTTTGTATAGTCTAGGCTATATTACTGAATTTTTTTTAGAATTTTTAGAAGCTAGTTTTTCACAATTTGTGGAAAACATTGAAATATCATTATTTTCAAGATATAAGTGCTGAAACGGGTCCATAATTGAAGAGGTGCACGCGTATGGGCTTTGTTATTTTGTTTGTTATAGTCTAGGCCAGCCCTTCCCAACCTTGGTCGCGACCCATTGGGTCGCGAACGAAATTTTTTGGGTCGCCAAATTTTTCTATTATTAACAATCCAAAAAATTAACAAATTTATGTAAAAAGATTATTATAAGCAAATAACAGATTTGCTTAAACAGATATTATTTTTTAGAAATTGATAATACTTTAAACATGTGATAACAAAAGATGCCAAAATTTCTTAGAAGTCCTTTACCGACAGAGCGAGTGCCTCTGTCGGTTAAGAATTAGAAGTTCAAAGTTAGCAAGAATTAGATAAAGGCAGGTGCCTTTATCTAATTCTTTGCTAACTTTGATGAATTGTTGTACCTATGATAATACTGTGTTTAAAAGTTTCTTATAACTTCTTTTAAAGGTTCGGTTATTAAAATTATAATGTTCAATTATATGTGAATTGGTTCTAACATACATCAACGTAGTTTAATTTCGCGTACAAGTTTTATAAATATAATTGTTTCACACCAGTTTATTTATTTAGCGATTTCCTGTAAGAATAAAATTCGATCATGAAATAGGCGTCAAGGCGGAAGTCGGACCACGACACAAATCCGTTTCAGAGGTCCCTAATGACGAAACATACGTTTCGCGAGACTTTATATGTATTTCTAGACACTTTCTTGTAACACTATCTATCAAACTGATTAATATTTTTTAATCAAACTTAGTACAAATTCAACCTTCGGAGGACAGGTTTTCAACCCTATGAAAACCAGGTTTTTGTGACGTCATTAATCCGTTTGCTGAGACAGTGAAATTTTCAAAAATCGGTTAATATTTTTATGTTGTTAAATGTTTTAAACTGTAATATAGTTTATTTTTGAGACGCTGAATCAAATTAAACAGGTCCGAAGTCAATACGACCACTCTAAGTGACCAAAAAGTCGAAAAAATCATTGTAAATTACCGAAAACCAAAATGTAGGTCAATAAAAAATTAATTTCGAGTAGGGTGTTTCTATGTATTTTTGGGCGCTGAATCAAATGAAACCAGTCCAAAGTCAATAAGACCACTCTAAGTTACAAAAAGTCGAAAAACCCCAACAAATTTACGAAAACCAAAATTACGGTCAATGAAAATTAAATTTCAAGTAGGGGTCGTTTTCCATGTGTCTGGGCCTCTGAGTTGAATTGCAGTGGTCCGGGGTCAATACGACCACTCAAACTCAGGGTACCTGGGATCAAATTCTGGTAAGAACGATAATTTTGTTTATCGTTTTTTTACTTAATATAAGTTTACAACTACAAAATAATTCTGGCGCGGTGGTTCGCATTTCTAGCGAATTTCATTTAGAATGCGTGTTTCCGTGCTTAACAACCGTTTCTTGCTTAAGGTTCTAGGTTCATGCTTTAGAACCTAAGCATTACTCAATTGTCAAGCACTGCTCGTAACTCATTTTTTCTCTATTTTTCAAAGGAAATGCGCTGAAACCTTTAAGGATAACTGACTAGCTTAAAGATAAGTAACTAAGCTTTACACTAGTGCAAATAATAGTGCGTACTTCAAATTTCAGAGGCATAGTTTTGTACAACCAACTAGATACTTATGCGCATTTTCCTTGAAAAATACAGACAAAATGAGTTACGAGCAGTGCTAATTTGTATATTTAATTTAATTTTTTAATTTTTATATTTTATTGCTATTATATAATATATAATATACTTCTTTTGAACTCCAATTAGTGTGTAGTTTTTCTATGTAAGTATAAAAACCTCATGGAATTTAGGATTTGACGATGTATGAAGGGTCATAACTAGTTCGGCAATAAATAAAAACGCCTGCAATTTTCAGGTTATGCAAAATAAATTCATTTGGGTCGCCAAACTTCAGAAAAGCAAATTATAGGGTCGCGTAACTGAAAAGGTTGGGAAACGCTGGTCTAGGCTATATTATTAATTTTTTTTTGAATTTTTAGACAGCTAGTTTTTCCACAATTTGTGGAAAACAGTGAAATATCATTATTTTCAAGATATAAGGGCTGAAACGGGTCCATAATTAAAGATGTGCATGCGTATGGGCTTTAGTATCTGTTTTTTATAGTCCATGGTATATATGGGATTTAGAATTTTATACAGTGTTTTTTATAGTTGAGAAAATATGGTTATTTGGCTGAGTTTAGGATGCGAATGACGGATAACTTCTTAATATTATCTTGTTTAAATTGTAAGTTTTTTTGAACGGCGGATACATGAATGGGGGATATCTTCTAGTCCAGTAGTTCATATTAATGAACTAATATGTGGACTGATTAGTTTTTATGTTGAAGATTACTTCAATCATCTATAGTGAACGCTATATTGTTTATAAACTTTTTTTTTAACTAAGATGAATTTAATAATTTAAGCAAACAATAATACATGTTTTTCATGCCAGAAATATTTGCGGAATTCTGGAGTCCAACATCATCCAACATTTTAACTATGAAGTAAATCAATTTTAATTATATTATGATTAAACCATTTCATAAATGTTGATGAGTATATTTAAGAGTATGTTAGTACTAATATAACTTATTGACTTTGTTAACATCTACCTCCGTTATCCAACGAGCAAAATGAGTTTGAAGGAGTAAGGAATAGTTCCGAGTTACCCTGAACCTGATTTTTTCTTTTTTTCAGACTTGTTACATTTTATAACTACAGCAAAAACAGAAGCTGTATACAAAACAATATTTGAAACACTTGTTGTTTTTAGTGAAGACAATGAATATAGAGAGAGGCTGTCCTTGGTAAGTGCAATATTATATAAAAGGGTGGATCAAAAGTCCCCCTCCCACTTAAAATCTTAATTAAATATACTAAATTTGAACCATTTGACAAATTAATGAAACTTGGTAGTGTAGTTAACTTTGAGTATCCCATCCAGCACCAAATTTCCTGAAAATGTAGAAAAAGTTAATCGGAAGGTATACTCTTATTGGGGGGGGGGGATAAATGCACAAAGTGTAAAAATTGGAAATTTGAAATCACAATTGAAGCTTAATATATTGACATTTGGAACATTTGCCAAGAGTAAAATTGCATTATTTATTATGTTTCAATTAAAAAAAAAATCAGGGTTACTATTTTTACAATATTTGGTGTTACATACCTCCAAGTATCATTAAGTTTTTTGATAGTTCAAATTTCAAGGGGGAGGGCTTTTGGTCCACACTGGTGTATAGGTATTACAAACTTTTCACTTTTTGATAAAAAACCCGTTTGTCACTGAATCAGCGAGGAACAGTCAGAGGAAGAGTGACAAGTTATTTTAAAGGTTGGTTGTCAGTTGTCAAAATTTTAAAAGTATTTGAAAATGTCAACTGTTGACTCAATTATAAATTAATTAGAGCCCGTTAGAGAAATATTAGTTAAGGGAATTTAAAAAATCAACTCATGGATAGATAAAAACTTGAATGAAATTTTACTCGACTAAAAATAAATTGATTGGGAAAAATGGGAGTATGAGTTATCTAACAACTTATCATTATATTTATTCAATTTTAAGAGACTTTGAAGAGGCGTGTAATATAAACCCAGTAGGGAAGGAAACTTATAATTCAGAAATAAATAACTTAATGTCTATAGTTTTTAAACGGAAGATAAAATAATAGAAATAGATAATATTTTGGATAAATTAGCACAAATAATGCAAACAATGATAGTTGTTTGATGACTGTGAAATAGTCACAACTTAAGTTCCTCATCAAAGACGAATTAACTTTACCTAAATTTACGGAAATCGGTTAAAATGGACAGAATTATGGGAACAATTTGATTCCGCTATAAATTCTAAAACTGTTTGATCAAAATAGACAAACTTAATTATATAAAACAACAACTGACAGAAAGCAGCTCAGTGTATCGCTGGTCTTTCAGTAAAAATGAAGTCAATTATGATGTGGCTTTCAAACTTTTACGTCAACGATTTTCAAATAAAGAAATAATAATAGATAATTTGAACACAAAGTATATGGAATTTAAATTGCTGTAAAATTTTCCAAAAACTTAAGACAAACATTTGATGAAATAGAAACTCTATGGATCTCTTTAAAGGATTAGGTGTTAAATCAAAATTTCCGTATTGAATTCACAGTTAATTAAACAATTTGAAATGTTTCAAACTGAGGTAAAATCATTAGTTGTTTTAACAGAGATTTTGTGGTATATGTTAAACATGGTAAATATTTAATACACTTGAGTTTAAAAAAATATATTTAATTGCCAAACCACAATTAAATCTTCAGAGTACATTTATTAACTATATAGTTTATTAATGTACTCTGAAGATGACTAATTAATAATCAAAACCGGTCAGTTTTTCTTTTTTATGTTTTGTGGTTTGACAATTAAATATATTTTTTTAAACAAAAGTGTATTAAATATTAACCATGTCAAACTGAGGTAGGTGATAATAATTTAGAATCTAAGTTTGATTGTTGATATTAAGAAAAAACATTTGTTTACATTTTGTTATTGACAATATGATAACAATGAAAGAAAGAGCCAGTTAGGTACAAGTTTAGAAATTAGAAATACTAGGTCATAATAGTTATAATAGTAGGGGAAATTGTACTACTGAGGCATTATTGGTCAGACAACCTTACTGTCAATACAGCGCAGAACAACATTGGTGAGATTCATGTAAAAATTACCCAACTATTGAAGACAGAAATTAAAAATTAGGTACAGCATTTTATTTGCTTAAAGAAGTCCCATGCAGCAAAATTAATGTAAACAGAACCAGATTTGTTTCCACTGTAAACAGAAATCCAGCCACCATAGAAGTCTTTGTCCAAAGTTTGTTAGGTTAAGAGAAATTACATCAAATATTAGTTGTTCTGGCTCAGACAATAATGAAATAAACCCAAAGATTCAGTTATTAGCTCAAAATTATACTTCAGCGTTGCAGACGGCAACATTAGAAATAGTACATTTAAATAATACTAAATTGGAAAATAGAAGGGGCATATTTAAATAAGCTTATTTCGGTAGAATTTTCAATAAAATTATTGGATGGAAAAAACTTATAAATATATTAGCTAATGTAGTACCGATCTTTGTGCGTAGTAAAATGGAAAAACAAATATTTAGAAAACTTAAAAATGAATTTAGATATATTATATCTAAAATGAATTAAATAACTCAGAAAAAACGGTAGACAACAGAAATAGAACATCCTGATAGGAATAATTATTATTTTGATTTCATAAACCTAGAAAAGATAGAAGTTAAATCAGGATTATATTTAGTAGTATAGTAGTAGGGGTGGGGAGGCCAAGCCTAGTGATAAGACCTCCTTTGGATCCTTTTCACCTACCCCGAAATCGTCCACCCACCACTAACCACGTTACTATCCTCATCAAACTTTCTGCTACGAAACGAGATAGAAAAGAGAGAAAGAGGAGAAGAAGATAGAGGGAGATGAGAGGGAGGACGAAAAAACGGAAGAGAAAAGAACTAAAGATGGAGGATCTGGAGAGGGAAGAGGGAAGAAGAAAGGAGGAATGAGGGAAGAGAAGGAAAAGAAGAAGGAGAAAAAAAGAGAGAGGGAGGGAAGAAAGGAAAGAACAGAGATAAGGAAGAAGACGGAATCAGGAGATTTGAAAAAAGCAAAGGCAGCAGAGGGAAGAAAAAGAAGAGAGAGGGAACGAATGGAAGAAGAGAGAGAAAGAAAAGAGATGAAGAAGAAGAGGGAAAGAAAGGGGGAAAGAGCAAAGAAAAAAGATAGAGAAGGAGAGAAGAAGAGGAGGAAGAGGAGAAGGAAAGTATAGAAGCAGAAAGAGAGAAAGAAGAGGAGATCGAGAGAGGAAGATATAGGAAAGGAGATCGAAAAATGGAAGACAAAGAAGGACAACGAGGAGAAAATAACAGAGAAAAGAACGAGAGAAGAAGATAGGAATCGAATAGAAGAGAAGGAGAAACTACAAAGAAGAAGACAGTGAAAGGAGGAAGGGAACAGGAGAAGAGGGATAGAAAAGATGCGAGGCAGAAGGAAAGAGGGACGGAAAGA
>JACMZG010001870.1:25578400-25620900 GCA_018340805.1 Microvelia longipes
CACCTCTTCAATTATGGACCCGTTTCAGCACTTATATCTTGAAAATAATGATATTTCAATGTTTTCCACAAATTGTGGAAAAACTAGCTGTCTAAAAATTCTAAAAAAATCAGTAATATAGCCTAGACTATAACAAACAAGATAACAAAGCCATACGCGTGCACCTCAATTATAGGACCCGTTTCAGCACTTATATCTTGAAAATAATGATATTTCACTGTTTTCCACAACTTGTGGGAAAAACTAGCTGTCTAAAAAATTCTAAACAAAAATGCAGTAATATAGCCTGGACTATAACAAACAAGATACTAAAGCCCATACGCGTGCACCTCTTCAATTATGGACCGTTTCAGCACTTATATCTTTGAAAATAATGATATTCAATGTTTTCCACAAATTGTGGAAAACTAGCTGTCTAAAAATTCTAAAAAAAATGCAGTAATATAGCTAGACCTATAAACAAACAAGATAATAAAGCCCATACGCGTGCACCTCTTCAATTATGGAACCGTTTCAACACTTATATCTTGAAAATAATGATATTTCAATGTTTTCCACAAATTGTGGAAAAACTATCTGTCTAAAAATTCTAAACAAAATGCAGTTATATAGCCTGGACTATAACAAACAAGATACTAAAGCCCATACGCATGCACCTCTTCAATTATGGACCCGTTTCAGCACTTATATCTTGAAAATAATGATATTTCACTGTTTTCCACAAATTGAGGAAAAACTAGATGTCTAAAAATTCTAACAAAATTCAATAATATAGCCTTTTTTTATAGTTTGTTATAGTCCAGGCTATATTACTGAATTTTGTTAGAATTTTTAGACATAGTTTTTCCTCAATTTGTTGGAAAAACAGTGAAATATCATTATTTTCAAGATATAAGTGCTGAAACGGGTCCATATTTGAAGAGGTGCACGCGTATGGGCTTTAGTATCTTGTTTGTTATAGTCCAGGCTATTATTACTGAATTTTTTTAGATTTTTTAGACAGCTTATTTTTTCCACAATTCGTGGAAAACAGTGAAATATCATTATTTTCAAGATATAAGTGCTGAAACGGGTCCATAATTGAAGAGTGTGCACGCATATGGGCTTTGTATCTTGTTTTTATAGTCCAGCTATATTTACTGAATTTTTTTAGATTTTTTTAGACAGCTTATTTTTCCACAATTCGTGGAAAACAGTAAAATATCATTATTTTCAAGATATAAGTGCTGAACGGGTCCATAATTGAAGAGGTGCACGCGTATGGGCTTTAGTATCTTGTTTGTTATAGTCCAAGCTATATTATGCATTTTGTTTAGAATTTTTAGACAGCTAGTTTTTCCACAATTTGTGAAAACATTGAAATATCATTATTTCAAGATATAAGTGCTGAAAGGGTCCATAATTGAAGAGGTGCACGCATATGGGCTTTGTATCTTGTTTGTTATAGTCCAGGCTATATTATTGCATTTTTTTAGATTTTTTAGACAGCTTATTTTTCACAGTTTGTGGAAAAAGTGAAATATTCATTATTTTCAAGATATAAGTGCTGAAACGGGTCCATAATTGAAGAGTGCATGCGTATGGGCTTTAGTATCTTGTTGTTATAGTCCAGGCTATATTACTGCATTTTTTAGATTTTTAGACAGCTTATTTTTCCACAATTCGTGGAAAACAGTGAAATATCATTATTTTCAAGATATAAGTGCTGAAACGGGTCCATAATTGAAGAGGTGCACGCGTATGGGCTTTAGTATCTTGTTTGTTATAGTCCAGGCTATATTACTGCATTTTGTTTAGAATTTTAGACAGCTAGTTTTTCCACAAGTTGTGGAAAACAGTTGAAATATCATTATTTTCAAGATATAAGTGCTGAAACGGGTCTATAATTGAAGAGGTGCACGCGTATGGGCTTTGTTATCTTGTTTGTTATAGTCTAGGCTATATTACTGAATTTTTTTAGAATTTTTAGACAGCTAGTTTTTCCACAATTTGTGGAAAACATTGAAATATCATTATTTTCAAGATATAAGTGCTGAAACGGGTCCATAATTGAAGAGGTGCACGCGTATGGGCTTTGTTATTTTGTTTGTTATAGTCTAGGCCAGCCTTCCAACCCTTGGGTCGCGACCCAGATTGGGTCGCGAACGAAATTTTTTGGGTCGCCAAATTTTTCTATTATTAACAATCCAAAAAATTAACAAGATTTATGTAAAAAGATTATTATAAGCAAATAACAGATTTGCTTAAACAGATATTATTTTTAGAAATTGATAATACTTTAAACATGTGATAACAAAAAGATGCCAAAATTCTTAGAAGTCCTTTACCGAAGAGGCGAGTGCCTCTGTCGGTTAAGAATTAGAAGTTCAAAGTTAGCAAGAATTAGATAAAGGCAGGTGCCTTTATCTAATTCTTGCTAACTTTGATGAATTGTTGTACCTATGATAATACTGTGTTTAAAAGTTTCTTATAACTTCTTTTAAAGGTTCGGGTTATTAAAATTATAATGTTCAATTATATGTGAATTTGGTTCTACATACATCAACGTAGTTTAATTTCGCGTACAAGTTTTATAAATATAATTGTTTCACCAGTTTATTTATTTTAGCGATTTCCTGTAAGAATAAAATTCGATCATGAAATAGGCGTCAAGGCGGAAGTCGGACCACGACACAAATCCGTTTCAGAGGTCCCTAATGACGAAAACATACGTTTCGCGAGACTTTATATATGTATTTCTAGACACTTTCTTGTAAACACTATCTATCAAACTGATTAATATTTTTTAATCAAACTTAGTACAAATTCAACCTTCGGGAGGACAGGTTTTCAACCCTATTGAAAACCAGGTTTTTGTGACGTCATTAATCCGTTTGCTGAGACAGTGAAATTTTCAAAAATCGGTTAATATTTTTATGTTGTTAAATGTTTTTAACTGTAATATAGTTATGTTTTTTGAGACGCTGAATCAAATTAAACCGGTTCGAAGTCGATACGACCACTCTAAGTGACCAAAAAGTCGAAAAAATCATTGTAAATTACCGAAAACCAAAATGTAGGTCAATAAAAAATTAATTTCGAGTAGGGTGTTTCTATGTATTTTTGGGCGCTGAATCAAATGAAACCAGTCCAAAGTCAATAAGACCACTCTAAGTTACAAAAAAGTCGAAAAAACCCCAACAAATTTACGAAAACCAAAATTACGGTCAATGAAAATTAAATTTCAAGTAGGGTGTCGTTTTCCATGTGTCTTGGGCCTCTGAGTTGAATTGCAGTGGTCCGGGGTCAATACGACCACTCAAACTCAGGGTACCTGGGATCAAATTCTGGTAAGAACGATAATTTTGTTTATCGTTTTTTTACTTAATATAAGTTTACAACTACAAAATAATTCTGGCGCGGTGGTTCGCATTTCTAGCGAATTTCATTTAGAATGCGTGTTTCCGTGCTTAACAACCCGTTTCTTGCTTAAGGTTCTAGGTTCATGCTTTAGAACCTAAGCATTACTCAATTGTCAAGCACTGCTCGTAACTCATTTTTTTCTCTATTTTTCAAAGGAAATGCGCTGAAACCTTTAAGGATAACTGACTAAGCTTAAAGATAAGTAACTAAGCTTTACACTAGTGCAAATAATAGTGCGTACTTCAAATTTCAGAGGCATAGTTTGTACAACCAACTAGATACTTATGCGCATTTTCCTTGAAAAATACAGACAAATGAGTTACGAGCAGTGCTAATTTGTATATTTAATTTTAATTTTTTAATTTTTTATTTTATTGCTATTATATAATATATAATATACTTCTTTTGAACTCCAATTAGTGTGTAGTTTTTCTATGTAAGTATAAAAACCTCATGGAATTTAGGATTTGACGATGTATGAAGGGTCATAACTAGTTCGGCAATAAATAAAAACGCCTGCAATTTTCAGGTTATGCAAAATAAATTCATTTGGGTCGCCAAACTTCAGAAAAGCAATTATAGGTCGCGTAACTGAAAAGGTTGGGAAACGCTGGTCTAGGCTATATTATTAATTTTTTTTTGAATTTTTAGACAGCTAGTTTTTTCCACAATTTGTGGAAAACAGTGAAATATCATTATTTTCAAGATATAAGGGCTGAAACGGGTCCATAATTAAAGATGTGCATGCGTATGGGCTTTAGTATCTTGTTTTTTATAGTCCATGGTATATATGGGATTTAGAATTTTTATACAGTGTTTTTTATGTTGAGAAAATATGGTTATTTGGCTGAGTTTAGGATGCGAATGACGGATAACTTTCTTAATATTATCTTGTTTAAATTGTAAGTTTTTTTGAACGGCGGATACATGAATGGGGGATATCTTCTAGTCCAGTAGTTCATATTAATGAACTAATATGTCGACTTATTAGTTTTTATGTTGAAGATTACTTCAATCATCTACAGTGAACGCTATATTGTTTATAAACTTTTTTTTTTAACTAAGATGAATTTAATAATTTAAGCAAACATTAATACATGTTTTTCATGCCAGAAATATTTCTGCGGAATTCTGGGAGTCCAACATCATCCAACATTAACTATGAAGTAAATCAATTTTAATTATATTATGATTAAACCATTTCATAAATGTTGATGAGTATATTTAAGAGTATGTTAGTACTAATATAACTTATTGACTTTGTTAACATCTACCCTCCGTTATCCAACAAGCAAAATGAGTTTGAAGGAGTAAGGAATAGTTCCGAGTTACCCTGAACCTGATTTTTTTTTTTTTCAGACTTGTTACATTTTATAACTACAGCAAAAACAGAAGCTGTATACAAAACAATATTTGAAACACTTGTTGTTTTTAGTGAAGACAATGAATATAGAGAGAGGCTGTCCTTGGTAAGTGCAATATATATAAAGGGTGGATCAAAAGTCCCCCCTCCCACTTAAAATCTTAATTTAATATACTAAATTTTGAACCATTTGACAAATTAATGAAACTTGGTAGTGTAGTTAACTTTGAGTATCCCATCCAGCACCAAATTTCCCGAAAATGTAAAAAATAGTTAATCGGAAGGTATACTCTTATTGGGGGGGGGGGATAAATGCTCAAAGTGTAAAAATTGGAAATTTGAAATCACAATTGAAGCTTAATATATTGACATTTGGAACAATTTGCCAAGAGTAAAATTGCATTATTTATTATGTTTCAATTAAAAAAAAAATCAGGGTTACTATTTTCACAATATTTGGTGTTACATACCTCCAAGTATCATTAAGTTTTTTGATAGTTCAAATTTCAAGGGGGGAGGGCTTTTGGTCCACACTGGTGTATAGGTATTACAAACTTTTCACTTTTTGATAAAAAAACCCCAATGTTTGTCACGGAATCAGCGAGGAACAGTCAGAGGAAGAGTGACAAGTTATTTTAAAGGTTGGTTGTCAGTTGTCAAAATTTTAAAAGTATTTGAAAATGTCAACTGTTACTCAATTAAAATTAATTAGAGCCCGTTAGAGAAATATTAGTTAAGGGACTTTAAAAAATCAACTCATGGATAGATGAAAATTTGAATGAAATTGTTTACTCGACTAAAAATAAATTGATTGGGAAAAATGGGAGGTATGAGTTATCTAACAACTTATCATTATATTATTCAATTTTAAGAGACTTTGAAGAGGCGTGTAATATAAACCCAGTAGGGAAGGAAACTTATAATTCAGAAATAAATAACTTAATGTCTATAGTTTTTGAAACAGAAGATAAAATATAGAAATAGATAATATTTTGGAATGAAATTAGCACAAATAATGCAAACAATGATAGTTGTTTGATGACTGTGAATAGTCACAACTTAAGTTCCTCATCAAAGACGAATTAACTTTACCTAAATTTTACGGAAATCGGTTAAAATGGACAGAATTATGGGAACAATTTGATTCCGCTATAAATTCTAAAGAATGTTTGATCAAAATAGACAAACTTAATTATATAAAACAACAACTGACGGGAGAAGCAGCTCAGTGTATCGCTGGTCTTTCAGTAAATGAAGTCAATTATGATGTGGCTTTCAAACTTTTACGTCAACGATTTTCAAATAAAGAAATAATAATAGATAATTTGAACACAAAGTATAGGAATTTAAATTGCTGTAAAGATTTTCCAAAAAACTTAAGACAAACATTTGATGAAATAGAAACTCTATGGACCTCTTTAGAAGGATTAGGTGTTAAATCAAAATTTCCGTATTGAATTCACAGTTTATTAGAACAATTTGAAATGTTTCAAACTGAGGTAAAATCATTAGTTGTTTTAACAGAGATTTTGTGGTATATGTTAAACATGGTAAATATTAATACACTTTGATTTTAAAAAAAATATATTAATTGCCAAACCAACAATTAAATCTTCAGAGTACATTTATTAACTATATAGTTTATTAATGTACTCTGAAGATGACTAATTAATAATCAAAACCGGTCAGTTTTTTTTTTTTATGTTTGTGGTTTGACAATTAAATATATTTTTTTAAACAAAAGTGTATTAAATATTAACCATGTCAAACTGAGGTAGGTGATAATAATTTAGAATCTAAGTTTGATTGTTTGATATTAAGAAAAAACATTTGTTTACATTTTGTTATTGACAATATGATAACAATGAAAGAAAGAGCCAGTTTAGGTACAAGTTTAGAAATTAGAAATACTAGGTCATAATAGTTATAATAGTAGGGGAAATTGTACTACTGAGGCATTATTGGTCAGACAACCTTACTGTCAATACAGCGCAGAACAACATTGGTCAGATTCATGTAAAAATTACCCAACTATTGAAGACAGAAATGAAAAATTAGGTACAGCATGTTTTATTTGCTTAAAGAAGTCGCATGCAGCAAAATTATGTAAACAGAACCAGATTTGTTTCCACTGTAAACAGAAATCCAGCCACCATAGAAGTCTTTGTCCAAAGTTTGTTAGGTTAAGAGAAATTACATTAAATATTAGTTGTTCTGGCTCAGACAATAATGAAATAAACCCAAAGATTCAGTTATTAGCTCAAAATTATACTTCAGCGTTGCAGACGGCAACATTAGAAATAGTACATTTAAATAATACTAAATTGGAAAATAGAAGGGGCATATTTAAATAAACTTATTCCGGTAGAATTTTCAATAAAATTATCGGATGGAAAACTTATAAATATATTAGCTAATGTAGTACCGATCTTTGTGCATAGTAAAATGGAAAACAAATATTTAGAAGAACTTAAAAATGAATTTAGATATTTGAAGTTTGCAGATAACTCAGAAAAAACGGTAGACACAGAAATAGACATCCTGATAGGAAATAATTATTATTTTGATTTCATAAACCTAGAAAAGATAGAAGTTAAATCAGGATTATATTTAGTAGTAGTAGTAGTAGGGGTGGGGAGGCCAAGCCTAGTGAGTAGACCTTCCTTTTAGATCCTTTTCACCTACCCCGAAATCGTCCACCCACCACTACACCACCATTACCTTATCCTCATCAAACTTTCTGCTACGATGGAGGAAGGTGAGAAGGTCTTGCCATCTTAGAGACTCTAGTTCCTCCTCTCGTAGATCCCCTGCTCCGAAGAGTTGAAACCTGAGCCTTCCTAATCCTTCACATACTCCTAAGTAGTGATAGCCTGTTTCTTCCTTATCGTCATCGCATATTGGACATATGGCGTTCTCGACTACCTTCATTAATGCTAGATCTATTGAGTCTAGAGTGTCCTGTCAGGATTCCAACCATAAGCTTGATACTGGACCTTCCAAGACAGAGAAGCCATCTAGATTTCCTCCTGTATAATGCTGGCAGAGTCATTTTTGATTGCCTACATCCATTATTGTTTTCCCATATGAGTTCAGCCTTTTTCCAAGTCCAATTTTTAACGAGTGATTTGGCCTGCCTTCTTGACCAGTCTATTGCAGGTTATGGTCCACAGAAGTGAGTAGAAGCTCCTTCTTTGGCTATTTCGTCAGCCCTTACATTTCCTGGTATACCTGAGTGACCAGGGACCCTCATTACCTTAACTAGCAATTTCTTAGATAAGTCTTCTAAAGCTTCCCAGCATTCTAGAACTAAGTGTGAAGAAATATTAGGGGAAGTTAGTGCCTTGAGAGCAGCTTGACTGTCTGTGCAAATTGCAATAGCCAGGATTATATTTAGTAAACACAAAAGTTGTATGGATCATTGCTGGAAGAAGCAATGATACAGTAAATTCAAATAATGCAAATTCTTTATTGGTAACTAGTTACATTGTAAATAATGATACAAATTCAAAATTAATGTCATTTCAAGAAGAAGAAAATCATAATAAATCTTTATATTTATTTGGACAAAAACAAAATGAAAACTACGAAAATGTCACTTTATTAAATCAACAAAAAATGACCAAAATTTCAGAAGGAAAAATAAATTTAGAAAATAGAGTTAGGATTGAACAAAAATTATGATTTTTGAATAACGAGGGTCAATATGAAAAAGTTTAAAAAGTATTAGTTAGGGGATTTTGTGACGCAGTTGATTGCTCTTTAGTTAAAAAATGTATCAATAAGATCTATAATAAATTATTAGGCTTTATAAACAAGGGTCACTAATATCCTTCGGTCGACAGTTGACAATTTTTTTATTATGTTGTTAGTAAGTAGAGGTGAATGTACAGTTAACTACCGACCTTTAATTTACTTAGGATTGGGAGAGCGTAAAACTTTTTCCCTGAACCATTTTCTCGGAAACAAAGTCTACACAAAAATATTCTGTTTCTGCCACAATGTAAAGTTTAAAAAGGTTCAAATTTAAATTGTTTTACATTTTATGAAGATTGTTTAAACGATTTTTGTACTTGAACAACAGGAATTATGATATTTTGAACTTAACCTTTACTATTTAGAATACATTTAGGCCTGTATTCAAAGACGTTTTCCTAACATTCTCCTTAAGGAGAATGTTAGGTTTAGATAAGGAAAATGTTTTTAAGCCACAAAATGTAAATGATCGTTCCCGCGTTTTAAAGGTTTTTTTAGAGGCTTCGCATGATTTTATTTAGTAAGAACTAAGGTAGTTTAGTCAAAAAGTGATTACCCATTGTAAGAATGTAATATATCCCAAAATATCAATGTTATTAACTTATTACCTGGATTTACGACACACTTTGTCATTAACAACAATGTGGCCTTGCTTTAGCGAATGTTAAATATATTGGAAACTTTATTTACATATGTTTTCAGTAAACGGGTCAGGTCCTTTCCGTCGAATGACCATTCCGTCGAAAGTCCCTTCCGTCGAAAATTCGACGGAAGGGTTTTTCGACGGAGTGGTCAGGCCTTTCCGTCGAAAAGCCCGTCGTCGAAAAAGAAGTTGTTTTTTCGACGGGAACGGTTCAAATAGAAAACTTGGACCACTCCGTCGAAAAAACCATTTCCGTCGAAAGCCTCTTTTTTTTGTCAACATTTCGACGATTGGGTTTTTCGACGGTATGGTCAAGCCATTCCGTCGGAAAGCCCGTCCGTCGAAATTAATATATTTTCGACGGAACGGTTTTAAACGTAAAGTTAGGCCGTTTCGGTCGAAAATATTAATTTTCGACGGAATGGCTTTCGACGATTGGGCTTTTCGACGGAGTGGCTCGTCTCTACCCACGACAGACCGTTCCGTCGAAATTAACAACGCCTGCAGAATCTAGTCTTATAGAAAAGTTAGCCAGCTATACAGTATTGTATTGTTAATTGCATACCCCACAGACGTAAGGCGCTACAAAGTCTTAAAGTATTTACGGTTTTACTTTCAAAATAAAGTTTAACATAAATCTTTTTTAATAAGGTCTGCTAACAAATGGATCTTGCCGCCAAATGGCAATAACTAATTAATAATGTATTGATTTGACCATGTTTGGCGCCTAAAAGATTAAAAAAAGTTAATGTAATCAAAATAGTTCACTCCTGTTTATATATTAGTGAATTACCAAGGAGAAATGATCTTGTAGATGAGATATATATATATATATAATATATATATATATATTATATATATATATATATATATAATGTGTGTGTGTGTAGTGATAAATATATATATTCTATAAATATATATATATATATATTTGCTCTAAACGTCAACGAATATATGCTCCTAATTTCCTAATAAGTTAAGTTATGACTTAACTTATAAGCTTGATTTTCAGTTTTAAAAATCTTTTATTTAAAAGACGCCTTTAGATTTTTAAGTATGCAAAACCTCAACTCACATGTAAACCTAAAAAGTAATCGATATATAGGATTTTCGACGGAATGGTCTTTTCGACGGAAAGGCCTTTCGACGGTATGGTCAAGCCATTCCGTCGAAAGCCCGTCGTCGAAATTAATATATTTTCGACGGAACGGTTTAAAACTAAAAGTCAGACCATTCCGTCGAAAAATATTAAATTCGACGGGAATGGCTTTTTCGACGGGAATAGTTTTTCGACGGACGGGACTTTCGACGGAATGGTCTTTCGACGGAAAAGCCTTTCGACGGAATGGTTTTATTTTAAAAAGTCAAGCCATTCCATCGAAAAATATAAATTCGACGGAATGGCTTTTCGCGGAATGGTTTTCGACGGGAAGGGCCTTTCGACGATAAGTTCCATTTTTTCGACGGAAGGGCTTTTCGACGCTTGTGTACTGACCCAGTAAAACACTAGAGTTAATACAATACAATGTTCAATTATTGTAACAGCTTTTCATAAATAAAGCAGTATCAAGTGTTTCAAGTTTGATCGGGGACCAGGTTGTACGAATCCAAAGGTGTCTAAATAAAGACCTGTTAATCAGTGCAACACTGTTTTAATTTTACTAAATCATTTACACAATTTTGTTTTTCGTAGTTTGTCATCAAATTCATTTTTGTTTTTGTACTTTTTTTAGTTAATAATAATGGCTGAATTATTCACACCGGACCATAGACCATAGAAAATAAAAAATCTGATTGTTTGCGGGCCGAAGAAAAGAAAAAGGTTTGGGCGGAGGTGTTAAAAGAATTTCTGGGTAATCCCCTAATAGTAAGGTAAGTGGATTAATAGTAACTTATACATTATAGTACTTATATATTATGTAAATTTATGGTAGATAGTTATTAATCGACAAAGTTTGTCATAAATCCAGGTAATAAGTTATAACATTGATATTTTGCGATATATTACGTCACTTAGGTTCTTACTAAATAAAATATGCGAAGCCTCTAAAAACATTTCCTTACCTAAACCTAACATTCTCCTTAAGGAGAAATGTTAGGAAAACGTCTTTGAATACGGGCCTTAGAAACTATTATAGTAATGGACTGTAATCAATTAAAAATAATAAAAGAAAAGAGTCTCTCCACAAAACAAAAACTTTATTGACAAAGCGCTTTCAACCTAAATAGGGCCATCATCAGTGCAAAACCGTTGAGATGTTAAAGAAGTAGAGAAAGTGAGTCTATGTTTTTCTTACTAGGTATTTGCCAATAAAGTTTGTTTGGAGAGACTTCTTTTCTTTTTTATTTATAATGGACTCCATTCACGCTCATTCTACTGGTATATGTTATCAATTATTGTTATTAATTGTTATCAGTTACTCTGAGCCTGCAAAATTATTTACTATTTTTTTTGTAAATACACAATATAGCAATCAAACACCGCTGATCCTATATTAATGAAACTTCGCACCAAAATCAAGTCCTTTGAGAGGAAGAACTGATAAGATTTTGGGATTATTTCTACAAGGGGTATCAAACAGACTTCACTTTTATCTTTTAAAAAAAAATCATAAAAAAGTACAAACAAACATTTGTTTGATCAAAAGTATTTCTAATTATATTTTCGAAAAAGAAACTTAAATTTTGGTTTTTAATAGAAAGAGGCCTCTATCATATTGAGACCATGTTGTCACTATTTTGCAAATATTAATTTTTGAATTTATAAATTTTGACAGCTTATAACTTTTAATCTTCCTACTATTATTTGATGACCAACATATTTTCTGAGAGTGTAACCAGGCTTATCACATGTAGAATTAATAGTGTAAATTTCATTGCTATTTATATTTTAGTTTTTATGTTATTGGGGTACATATATATTTATTGGTGCGACACTTAAAATTCTATAAAACAGCTTGTTTTTGTTTACATCTGTCAAAATTATGATTTTTATGGGGGGGGGGTAACTTAAATCTTGAAAAGGTTGGATTCAATTATCGAAAGCTACTAGATTTAGCGCTGCGGAAGAAATAACTCCGGAAGCTTTTAAAAAAAATTACCGATTATATTTGTAAATTTAAATTTAGTACAGCATGGCAACTATAAGTTATAACAGCTACATTTATTGTTCTAAAAATTATTTGCCTCTTCATTTTGGTTAAAGCTGTTAAATCGTGTAAAACGGTTAAATATTTACCCCTCTACTCTCACTATACAATAATAGGAATATTGCATGTTGTCCTCTGACATCTCCTATTTGTTCATTGCTGTATATTTATATCAGATATCTATATAATTGTATGTAATGTTCATTGCTGATATATTTATATCAGATATCTATATAATTATATGTAATGTTCATTGCTGATATATTTATATCAGATATCTATATAATTATATGTAATGTTTATTGCTGATATATTTGTTTCAGATTAATGAAGATTTTAAACAATATTTCCCCAACTCCAACTAAACAGATATTCACTGAGACTGCCTCATAGAAAATGTTCAGAACAAAGCAAGACATACAAATCTTTCATCCTGCCACATTCTAGAAGAATATTGTGGTATGTTTTTCTCCTAAAACTGTTTTATTTAGTTAGTGTGTTGTTTCTATCTTTTCCTTAGGTTTTATCTTTTTGTGCATCAAGGAAAACTTGCTTATGAGGTAGTTGTCATGAGAAAGTTGCAAAGAGGAATGAGGGGATCAACAACTGGACCCCCTGATTCTAATATTTGTGTATGTACAATGTACGCATTATTTATGTCAGGCCTGGGCAAACTAAGGCCGCGGGCCACATGCGGCCTGCGGAGCATTTTTAGTGGCCCGCGGGCAAAATTAAAATGTTTGGAAAAAGATAAATTAAAAATAAAAAAATATTAGGTATACAAGCAAATAAATTGTTTAATTCGAAATTATCATGAAATGATAGATATCAAGATAAGGAAATAATGGATTGTTACTTTAACTTTAAAGTTTGGAGAAACAAAAACTAGTAAGTAAGAACAATTACATAAAAGCGGCGCTTCTCATATCAATTCTCATTGTTAGATTTGGGGATTTCTAAATTATTTAGTGAATTTTTTTATTTCACAACAATAAGATAAAAAGCTATTTTGCCTTCTGTGAATTGCCGAAAAGGAGTTGATAAAATACAATCCCTTTTGATCTTTTATTTCATAAGAATACTTTTTGAAATTATTTTTACACCTAGTATACTAGCAAAATTTGTCTTCAGTTGTATTTCAAGATTTGACAAAGATACTCCGTTTTATTTTTTTCCGTTTAGTGCTAAAGTTCCCCAATTCTTATTCTTTGAAAATAAATTTGAATAAAGTTAAACACCAGCGTAACTACAATTTATTGCTGGTTTAGCATGCTTTAAAATTTTAGGCATGCGGTCCGCGACTGGCTGTAAAAAAACTAAGCAGCCCTTTGCTAGAAAAGTTTGCCCAGGCCTGATTTATATGATATCGCTTTGTGGACACAGTAGATTACAAAGAGATGTAAATACAGAGTCTCTATAATTGACAGGCCCTGCAACAGCCTTAAAAATACATTTTGATTATGTATATGAGTTCTCAAAATGCTGAAGGATAGATTGCCCAATTCGTTTGCCAGGGAAATAATCAACGAAAGTGATTTGGGTATAAGAATGGTGACATCTATTTAATATGCATGGCATGAATCTAACACCAAATTACTTTTTGGAAGTGGGAGGAGCTTCCAAAAGTATTTAACAAATTTCGGCCAAGAGAAACCCTTCAATTATGCCAAGAGTGCAAAAATACATAACTTTCATTTCGATTTAGTCCAAGGCTTACCCCCACCAAAATATTTAATATAGTCTAGGAGAGACAAATTATCAGGTGGATTATGAAAGCCTGAGGCCAGTTGTTCAAGTTAAACCTCAATTATGAAAGCAGTGACTGGTCATGTAAGCTATGTGACAGGGAGGATACAGAAGATAATCCTCACTTTATAGCTTTATGCCCTTGCCTTGTCTGATTGTTGCAGGCTGCATTTAAGACAGCAGTAACACTCCCAAGAAAATGATTATACTCTACTCTGACCCAATACAGTAACAGAATGCAAAAATCTTGCTCTCTTTAGAAAAAGTCTTTGGTACCTAAGATGTAAATTGATCTCTGCTGAAAGAATTGGCTTTCAATGACATAATTTATTTTCAATCATTCATTCACAAAACAAAAAATCGTACTTATGTATAAGTTGAACATGATTGTAAGTGAATTGGATGTTGATATGTATTAATTTATGGTCTGGTATAATTGATTGGGTATATTTATACATGTGCTAAAAAAATATTATTTAATTGATCATTTTAGTAATTAAGTAACCAGCAACTCTCCTCCTGACGGATTAGGCTGTTTCTTTGCCTTGTAATCTACTGTAAAAAAACATATTTTATACAAATAAACAGTATTCTATTCTATATATATTCTAAATTAATTAGATGTGAGTGTGCTCAAAGTGGAGGAACTTACGAGCCAGCTCATGTGCATGGTAGCAAGGTAGAAGTGGTTGATTAGAGCTTTAAATAATGCAAGACAATCCCTATTTCATGCCCATTATTACTATTTAATCCAAAACAAGCCAGTCCCAAAATATATCACAACAATAAAAGACAGATTTGTAGTAGGATGGGTTCTCTAGGCCAGAGGCCAGCTTCTGTCTGTTAACTGCTCCTATAGTAGAACAGACCACAGATGCTCTCTTGAATATGATGCCTTGAGGATATATTCTCTTTGTAGCCATCTGCCCAGCTTTAGCAGAGTTTAGATTCGCTCACTTTAAGAAATTCTCTCTGAAAGTGAATATCAAAAAATTTAGATGATCCCACAGTAAAGAATTTGTCAAACTTAGCCTCATATTTAAGAACCATTTGTAAATACAGATCGTGCCTTGTCCAACAATTTAATTACTAAAAATTTACAAAACAAACTAATACACTTCAAGAGACTAGTGTAGTCTCTTTGGAAAATAGAATGATTTAAATTTATTTATTATAATCTAAAACAATGTAACCCTCCTCCTAACAATCATAAAAATGACCCTGGAGTAGGCTTTTGAGTGAGATATCAATTTCTTTGTACTTTCTCTTATTATGTCTTATAAAGCCACTTTATTTATATTCTAAATTAATGAGAATTTAGAATCAACCCTTTCAAAATCAACCAACCCTTCCATGACCCCAACCTCATAAGCTCATTTTTTTTCTTTGAAAATTTGCTAAAATAGTAACTTTGTTTAAAATTGGTTTAATTTACAAAGGTACCAGTGTTTTTGCATGACATATAATCGTTTTATTGTAGCAATTATATGTTTAAAAATGTTTTAAGCTATGCAAATAGATTTGCATTTTGAAAATCTATATTTGATTGCATTTGCAAATAAATATTTCTTATATATTGATACATAGGAGGATATCACCATAAGTAACAAAACAGTGTATATATGCTCTAAAGTAATACTAAATTGTTTTATTTTGCATCAGAATTTTTCAATTCATGGCCTATTTTGCAATAAAAAGACTGCTTAAACATAGACGAATAGACAAAAAAAACTTTTTAAAAGTAGGATTTTCTTGCTTTTTCTACTGATAACTTCTATTTTTTGTAGTTAATATTTGTTTTCTTTTCGCTAATATTTAACTTATTTATGTTGTTTCTAGGTGAATCAAGGATACAGAACATTAGTGTTAGTGAACATAGTGAAGTCTTCCAACAGAATGAAAAATTATTAAATTTTTAACCGAAATCAAGCCGAATTTTTAGAGGCTACAAGTTCCAAGAACTAAAAACATATGAGTAGTTGGTATGGTATATCTAGATGTTTTCGGTGCCAGGTGCCATAGTTGAGTCAAAAAATGGTGGGATTACCAGCATACTAAATGTCATTTTTTTGTATAAAATAAAAATAAATGATTTTGAAACAAATATTTCTTTGAAAAACTAACATTAATGTTTGAGGATTTTGTTATATCATTAGTAATACTTAACTTCATCAGAAAAAAATATTCTCTTATAACATTTAAATCTCTGTCATCACTTTAACGACCTCAACTATGGCAATTAATTTTGGCATAAATTAATTACTATAATAATACATGGTGCAGTATATTTCCACCTGAATTATTGGTAGGAAATAATCAGAGCCCACAATCCATACCTTGAAAACCAATAGATATACCATAGTTAAGTTATTTAAATTTAAGAATCCATCTTTTTGAATTATTGGTTACAATTGCTGGAATATTATTAATAATTGTGGGTGTCTCCATAATAATAGATAAGAATCAGTTCAGGGCTCAGAAGAGAGTAGATTTCATTACATTAAATAAACTATATTTAACTGCTTACACGTTGAATAAATTATGTACAGAATTTTACATATAATAACTTATGCTATGTATAGAATTTTCTTTGCATGAATTAGCTTCATTAAACATGAATATGCTATGTGTAAGTAGTAAATTATAGTTTATTTAATTTGATGAAATCTAGCCTCTTCTGTTCCCTAAACTAATTATCATTGCTAGAATAGTTTTATTGTTAATACAAATTAAAAATTATACAGGTTGAAAGGTCATTTCAAATTGTATAATTTATAACTAAATTAAAGTGCTGTTTTTGTCCTAACATTGGTTAAAACTGGTGACTAAATTGTATAATTAATTGTATGGAATTTTATGGCTTTTATCATATTTTAAAATTGTATTCACTCGAATTGCCTGTATTTTTATAGAGCAGCCTGATTATTTTTGTAGACTGCTTCAAATATCTATTGTGATCATTTAGCAAGTCTTTTAATTCACCTTAGTTAGCACTGGGTGGTGGGTCTGTTTTAGGCGTAACTCAAGAGAATAGAAGGTAAGCCTTGCAAAAATGCGGGACTTGTAGCGAGGTATGTGAGAAGTTTTCAATATTGTTGTCACCACAGATCCACCTTATCGGAGAAGTGAGTAAAATTTTAGAAATTCCTAACATCCTGCCTATTTTGTAGAGAAGGAATTAGGAAGGAGCCAATCAAATTAAGTACCGAGATGTTATGCCTCTAAAATCCACTTTTGAATTAAAAACGACTTTAAACCTGATGAGAACCAATGAGATTAAGGTGAAGTAAAAGACAGGCCTATTCATAAACTTAATATAATACTAGAATAGAAGCATTATGATATTATTCATAGATAGTTCAACCAATCCATCCTATTGGTTGAATTTGGACACATCCAAAAAGTAACCTCGTTTATTACAACCTTCTCACACTCTTGAAGTGGATTACAATATGGTTACACATATCCATTGAGAGCCCCAAATAGTTGTTTCAAACCTCATAACGTATTGAGATAGGCTATGTCCCATCTATATATATATCTATGCCTAGAAGAAGCTCTAATAATATCAGAGAAGTAAACTGAAACCCAGGTGTAACACTCCTCTCACTGAAAGGATTTGACAAATTTATGTCAAGTGGTGGGATTAATATAATAGTTTTCATAAAATTGCTCTATTTTTATGCTAGATAATTTTTAATGGTAAATGCTCATAAGAATAAATAATTTAGATTTGTTTCATTGGTCTCCAGTCCAACATCGCTGTTTTTAGTGGAATATTATAGTATGCTCCTTCTATATTAGTATTATTTTAAGTTCACAAAGTTTTCTTTATATTTCTTTCCAGCCATGTTATATTTTTAAAATTTAGCACTAGTTCTTAACAGTAGAACGTCTAGAGAAATTTGATAATATAAGTTTCCAAGGTAAGAGGTGAATGCCAAAATGGCACCTAGACACTATCGTTTCAGGCTCTCAAGGATTGAATTCTAGTTCTTAGTTATGAATTAAGTAATATCAAATACTACTTAAGGGGAAATCAGAGAAAAATAAATTTCGTTGTCCTTACCTTAGATTCTAATTTTTAAAAATTGCTCACAACCTCATTAACTTAATTTTCTTTGAAAATTTGACAACTGCAGCACTCTTAATATACAATAAGTGGAATCTTTTAAATGTTATTATATAAAGAAACAGTTATCAGCTTTAGGCAAACACATTTTAATTAGTTAAAAACATTGATTGATTTTCTTTATTTCTCTTTCTAACTATTTTTTTTTCTAACCATTAGCTATATGAGGCCTCTAAACACGCCTCCATTGTTAAAAAATTAATCATTTTAAAATAATGGAAATGAAATATGTAAGATTAAATCCAGATCTGCTATATTTGCTGAAACAAATTATTTTCTGTATATGTCAGTTTTAATGATGGGATGTTCGAATTGCAATTTGAATTCAAAAATAATCAATTGATTACAAAAAAAGTTCATACAAATTTTATATTAGGTTAATATATAAATTTCATTAACTTAAAAATGCTCTTGCATCATCAAGATGAGATCATGTTAGATTTATGTCTTGAGTGGCAATTAAAATGTACCTATCATTTTTTAGTTTTCTTTGTAAACTAATGATCTAATTTTGAATACTTGACTGCTGAAATTCTTGATTAGATTAAATAAAGGAGGGGTAAAATGTTGCCCCTTCTGATTAAGTAGTTTTCAGTGGAAGTCCCTTAAAGGTTTGTAAAACATCACCCCCTGTGGATTTTTTTAATCCAAATCAGTTTGGTTTGTCTTTTGAGTTACAAGTCGAATAATTGTTGTGTTATTCAGTTGTTAAAATAAATTGAAATATGTAGTTTAAATTGACATTTCGAATATGCCCATCACTCTCAGTTATAATGTAAAATAAAAATCATTAAATTCTTGTGACAGATATCTTAGTTGAATACTAGATTATTCTGGTAAAACATTCTGAAGCTAAGCTAGCGGGTAAAATATTGTGAAGCTTATTGCAGACTTGAGCTCTGTTTGTCATTTTCTGTTTGGCTAGTTATAAGAATCTTAGCATTTAACCTTGTAAATATATAAATATTCTTCGTTGTGTATTTTTAACCCCCTCCCCCCTTTTTTATTCAATATTACGGCCCTCCACGGCTCAATTCAACATACAATATTTATTATTTTATTCCTTCTTAATTTGAGCACTCAAAACCCCTCATAAAAACTTCTAGCTAAACTCTTCAAGCCATCAAATATTTACAATACACTTTAATACTGCACAATTCAATAGCTAGGATAATAGTACTGTTGCAATATAAAAGGACATTTATTAAAAAAATAACTCAATAAATATTTATTTGGTAGCTTTATTAGTTAATAATATAATAATACTGACTAAATTAGTCTCAAGTTAACAATACTTAAAACAGTTTCTAAAAACAATATTAAAACATAATTTCTAAATTAGAGGATATGCAGATCTAAAGCACACATTAAAACACAGTTATAAATGACAGTGTTAAAACTCATAAAACAACACAATTATTATAATACTGTCAAAACAACAATATGAACATTATCTTTCAAAAGAACAATAAAAGATTGAAACTATACTAAAGCTGTTAAAACAGAAGTAATGTAAATGAATTATCAAAACACAACATAAAATATTGCAATATTTATTTATATATTTAATAAAAGCAAAATTTTAAATAATATTGTATGAATGCAAAATTGTATAAAAGAAAAATTGGTAAATAATATTGTATAAAAGAAAATTTGTAAATAATATTGCAATGAAACAAAATAGTAATATTGTATAAAGAAAATTGTAAATAATATGCAATGAAAACAAAATAGTAAATATTGTATAAAAGTAAATTTGTAAATAATATTGCAATGAAAACAAAATTGTTAATAATAAATTTTGTATAAAAGAAAATTTGTAAATAATATTGCAATGAAAACAAAATTGTAAATAGTATTGTAATGAAAAGAAAATGGTAAAAAATAATAAATAAAATAAATTATGATATATTGTTTTTCATTTATCCTATTAGCTTTCCATATAGTTAAGATGATAAATAACAATAACAAAATGATAAAAGGGCAAAGCTTTTCATGTTTCTTATTGCATTCCATGTGTCCTATTTCCCAAGAGGGTGGAAAAAAAATCGGTCCGGGAAAAAAAATCCCAGACCAGATTTTTATCCACCCAATAGGGAGCATAGGAGCAGTGACAATGCCCAAGCGACGAATCACTCAGGAATCCTTCAAAGCCCCCAGCTAGTGAAGTGAGACAAGAGAAAAAGAAGCCCTCCGGAATGAAAGGATAAGAAGCAATAATTGCCCCTTAACCAAACAAACAGAAGAGCTTGTAAAAAATACATTATTTTCTTTTCTATTTATTCAGTAGTGTAATTAGGAAGATGCCATTTAAATAGGAGCAGAAATAAAGGGGTTTGGTCCCAGGTAGGGAAGCATGATATCTCACCTCTCAGGAACTTTTATGCTAGTCATTCGTATTCTCATTATAGTGACCTGATATATTGGTGTTTAGACAGTGATGCAACCAATCCCTTAGATATTCAACTCCTGAGCAGGAGATAAAAATCTCCTTAACATTTGCAAAGATGACATCCAAATACTTTACACTGGGGTATAACCAGCCCTTTTACACTACTGATCACATAAATTACATGACTTTTGCAACATTTATGCATTTTATGAATACACCAACATTGCATCACATAAGTCTTGTAAAAAAATAAGTCTGTAGGCACAATACAAGATCAATTCTAATTTTAAAAATCTGCCTTTTAGCAGATTATTGATGTCTGCATTGTGTCTTTTGACTTTTACATCATTTACACAGCAAGGAAAGTCACAAAAGTTTTTCTGCTGTTAAAAAGTAGCTAAAAGATGTGAAGTTAACTAAAGGTAGAGATATAGAGAGAAAAGGAATTTGGTATCTTGCATGTATCTCACCTCTCAGTCTTCCTTATTCTTATCATATAGAGAACCTGATAATATTATTGGTTAATGACATTGATGTACCATCAATTCCTAAATCTTCTGCTTAGAGTTAAGTAAACTTGGTCTATCCACCCAGATAGAAGCATGATATCCCACCTCTCAGGTGTCATAAAACAGAATTTTTTTTCTTACCCAAAGAAAAATAAATAAATGAACCTGAGAAATTGGTGCTAAGACATTGATGCTTTTTACCAAATACTAAACTCTAGCCGAACAAAAAAGGAAGTTGATCTGGCTTTGCAGCGAGCAGCATTTATCATAACCTCTCAGGTATTGTTATCCTGATATATAGGTGTTAAGACATTGATGCACCCAAATCCTAAGTTTATCAGTGTCAACTCTACAAGCTTTACTATAGCAAATAGAAGTCGAATGAAGCTTCTACACTCTACAAGTCATTTCACACCATTAGTTCCTTATACCAGAAGAAATAAACTGTTTGTTAAAAAAATCAGTGACCTACCTAACCAACTAAAACTATTGACAAATTGATAAAAAAATAAATAAATATCTGCACTGTACAGTACAGATATTTACTGTACAAAGAAAATGACAATGCAATTATTACAAAGGAGATTAATTATAAAATTAATTTTACACAAAATAATCAAATAATAGGTAATGGGTAGTAAAAAAAGGCGGGAGAAATAATATATTTACAGAGAAAAGTATGTTGGAATAATGTTTTTTACAATGTTGAAATACATCAAAAACAAATCCATATATTAAGAAGAGTTAAGTCCAAATTAAAAATAAGTTATTCAAAATCATTTTCATTATTTTACACAAAACAACTTTCAAGTAATTTTTTCCAAACTTAAAAATAACCTCAGTAAAAATTTACGATCCTTAAAAAACATATTTGAATAATTATTAATATTAAAATGTTTTGTTTAAAATAATTTTTTATTTTCAAACATATTTTTTTCTAATTAGCAAAACAGTTATACTGTAAGTAGTTTAGTGATTAACTACAGAACTGAATCAATACTAACTAAAATAACAGTGTCAGGTTCTTTGTCAATATATTTGGTTCTTACAAGCAAAGTCTTAACCTTAACTACTTATTAAGGCTACTATTCTTTACAAGCAAAACCATTACTTGACTTTTTCCAACTTATTAATCTAACTTGACTTAAAAGAGTACAGGTAGCAATTTTTCTCTTCATTACTACAAAAAAGCTTATATACACAATATATACTAAAAGCTCTTATAGAAGCCACATTGTTTTATCTTCCTTTTGATTCTTTTAATAAAATATCAAAAGACCTGCACTCCATCCCTAACAAATAAAGTAAAATATGGACACAAGTATGTTTTTTTTGTAAATTTTACAAAAAAAACTACATGTACATTACTAAAGTTATTAATAATTTATTTAGGACCAAGTTTGCTCTTATTGTCAAATTGAAAGAGCATTCTAATTACTCAACAACTTTTAACAATTCATAAAAACTGTAAAGAGCAAACAAATAAGACATATTTTACTTTATAATCCCTAATAGAAAATAATAAATCCCTAAAAACACGACTAGTTAATCACTAAAATATTTACTTATTTTGATTAAGTGCTAAAACTAACATCATGGACTTCTGAGGAAACTTTAGAATAAAAATAGAGTAAAGATGAATCATGACCTGAGTAATTTTCTAATGTTTAAAAAATATAAATTTAGAAGGGCTGAAAGATATTGGTCTGAATCTAAGATGGTTTAAATCTAAAAATGATCAAAATCCAAATAATAGACAACATTATTACAAAAAACTTTTCAACAAAGCCGAACCCAACAAAAGAAACATCTCTGGGTTAAAAAAAATAAATTAATATTTTTTTTTACTTTTACATTAAACATTAGAAAATTTTAGTCATTAAAATGTTTCATATCTACTTCACTTTCAAAACTAGTTTCAACTCAATACAAACTCTTCTAACATTTACAAAGCCTTAGCAATTTCATCAATAAAAACCTGGACTTATTGTGTAAAAAATATACAAAATGTAACAAAAAGACAACTTTTAGTCAGGTAAAACTAAGAGAATTGATAACTTCAGTGCGCCGTGGAATGGTCTACAATATAAACAACACCAACTTCGTCTTTCCACCAATAAGCTTTAATTTAACTCTGAGCGAGCCGGCTTTCGGCTATAATGCCATCTACAGTGCCTAAACAAGTAAAAATCATAACTTAACAAATAACCTAAATTTAACACACTAAACTTAACACACTAAATAAAAAGTTTTTAACTTCCCTTTCTTATTTTATTTATTATTTATTAATTATTTTATTTGGTTATTATCTTTATTATTTTATTTATATAAACTTATATATTTTTTATTTATGGATTCTTTTCTTTTCGCTTTATTAACCTTATTTTAAATTTTTAACTTTGTATTTTATTTTTTATTTTATTTTTTTTGGACTTTTTATTTAGGTTATTTATATTAAGTTATTTGTTAAGTTATGATTTTTACTTGTTTAGGCACTGTAGATGGCATTATAGCCGAAAGCCGGCTCTGCTCAGAGTTAAATTAAAGCTTATTGGCGGAAAGACGAAGTTGGTGTTGTTAATATTATAAGAGAATTGAATTATTAATGCGAAACTAGAAATGTTAGATGTTTTTCTATAAACATTATTGAATAAGTCTAGCAAGAACATTAGACTTATAAAATATTTGGGTCCACTAAAGGATTTTATTGATAAAATTGATTGATAATTTTACATTTATGTGATAGTTGCTTCTTGATCAAAACTGGGGTCGAAAATAAGCCCTACATTTGCATCATATCTCTGCGACATTCATTCTGAAACAAGACAAACAGTAAATTGTAATAAAAGTGATGAAAAATTGCCCATGTTTTTTCACTGATTGAGGTGAGATGAAATTAATTAGTTGTTACATGATAATTTGCCATGTATTTGGCAAATTTTCATGGCCTTGCCTACATCTATATGGCCTTTTTACAAGATATATGTAGTGTAGAACGATATCTATATATTTTGACCTTATACACCACTTTTTGGTCGGCTCCCCCTTATAAATTTTAGGGGTGCTGCCCCCAAAAAAATAAAAAAATGTATTGCTCCAAACAACTTCTTTTGAACTGAAACGGATTTTGAGCCAATAAAAAAAAATTTTTTTGGTCGAGTCCCCCTTGTAAATATTTTGGGAGTGCCACCCCCGGGAAAATTGATCAGTCACCTGTATAAATTTAAAGAATACCACTCCCCTAAAAAAATTGGTATAATTGGCTCTAATAACCCAATAATAAAAAACACTTTTCACTCCCAAGAAAGAAAAAGTAACATTTTCTCCCTTGGGTGTGAAAAGTGCTCCTTTACTCCCTAAAAACTAGTTAATAAACATAACATTATACACCGTCTGGAGATAAAAATCTTTTATCTATATTATTTTTGTATAATTTTTGTTTGTTTGTTTATTTTTTTGTAAAATGGCTCTGCCGTATATGTATAAATAAATGAGTTTTGTGAATATGAATCAGGCACAGAAAGTCTTGCTGTGTCTGCTAATGTTGCAGTTATGCAACTGTACAACAGCATACATGCAGATTAAGTGGTGTCAGCAGCAGGAGCTAGTGTGCTTACTTATAGTTGCTGCCCTTGAAAGTGAAAGAAGTGAAACGAAGGTCTTGCTGGGTGAAACAAAGAGGGATGCAAAACTGGTTCCAGGATGTTGTGTTAAAGGAATTTACCGGTAAAGATTGGCTAGAAAATTTCAGAATGTCCAAAGGTACTTTTGATTTTTTGTGTGCTAGACTTGATAAGTACCTAAAGCCATGTGATAATGCACCTGTGAGGGAGCCAACTCAGCCTGCCAAGAAGATTGCGATACCCCTGTATAAATTAGCATCTTGTGTTGAATATGGAGTGGTAGGCAACCAGTTTCAAACTAGGAAGTCTTTTGTCCACAAGTATGTTTATGAAGTTGTGAATGCCATTTTGAAGGAGTTTATAGAGGATTATTTATCTATGCCAAATGAAGTAGAAGCAAGAGAGGTATGCAGCAAGTTTGAGAACATGTGCTTCCTTCCACAAGTTCCAGGAGCTATTGATGGTACCCATATCCTTATCTCACCCCTTAAGGATGGAGCTAGGGATTACTACAATTGTAAGGGGTGGCCATCATATAATGTAACGGCTGTAGTGGACAATCTCTACTGGTAAGAATTTTTGGGTTTATCTTTAAATAAGTATGTTAATGTATTATAATCTATACAATAATATCTTTTTAAATGCAGTACGACGATAGACAATGGTTATAGAATCATTTATTAATTGTACTGGAAAGAGTAAACATAAACACAAAAGAGTAACGTTCTTGGACTGTATATATATATTTGTTAAATAATTTAACAATATAATAATAATATATTTATTTGTCATAGACATACAGTCTTTACGAAGGGGGAGGAGTCCTTGTGGTACAATGTATATATACTCTGATAAATCTAGGCAAATTTGCTTATTTGTTAATCTGAGTCTTACCAGATCTAAATAAAACATAGTAAAATTGTATACAACAAAAAGGGATACACTTGTACCAAATTTCAACCCAGTTACATTATTGCATTACATAGTAAAAGTATGTATGTTGCTATGACCTTTTATTTATTTTTATTGCCATTGTTTTTGAATTGATATCTTTTTTATTTTTCAGGTTTAGGTATGTCACATATCAGCATCCTGGTTGCTATCATGATGCTGCAGTGTTGAAGGAAAGTGCACTCTTTAAATGCCCTGAAAAATTCGTACCTCAGGTTGTGAAGGAAATTAATGGAACTTCAGTACCTTTCGTCCAATTGGGGGATCCAGCTTAACCCTTGCTCCCCTGGTTGATGAAGGGCTACAAGGGTTCCTTGACACCTGAAGAAGACATTTTCAATGCATACCTCAATTCTGGTAGGGTCGTTGTAGAAAATGCTTTTGGGCGCTTATAAGCCAGGTTCAGGGTCCTGTTGAAAAGGATAGACATCTCTTATAAATTTGTCCCTAATGTGGTTCTTTCGTGTTGTATTCTACACAACATAATTGAATCACGTAAGGACAAATTTATGCAGAGTTGGCTTGATGCAGTCAGGGATGCTGAAGTGGTTTTTGAGCTACCCACCAGAATTGGGGTTAAAGAGTATTCTGATTAAAACGCTGTAGCTCTGAGAGATGCACTGAAGAATTACTTGTGGCACAATTATCCAGAAAGGAGAAGTCACTACTAAGCTCCACACTGTGTTGTGGGAAGCACATGTCCTCAAACTTGCCAGATATTTCTCTTGCTTTAACTTTATTGGACATTGATATAAGATAAACTCTTTCAAGATTGCATTTACAACTTAATAAACAAGTTTATTTGTGAACAACAGATTTCATTGTTTTGAACTGGTTCCCTAACATTCTGTATTTAGCAACAGATGGTAGTATACAGAGTGTTAGCAATCTTTTTGGCAAGCTGAGTTGGCTGCCTTATTGGTGTGTTGACACAAGGCTTCACAACGTACATAAGAAATCAAAAGTTACTTTTGGCATTCTGAGATTTTTTGCGCCTATTTTTATCGTTAAATTCCTTTAAAAGAGTGACTGGGAGAGTCTTTCCTCTTTTTTCACCCTACTAGACCTGTGTTTCTTAATGGAAGGTTCACTTTTACTATCATTGTTGCCAGCAAATATCAAAAAGCTCTACTGCTGCCACCACTCATTTTCATGTATGCTGTTATGCAGTTGGGTGGCTGCAATATTAGTTAGCTTTCTTTTTAAACTATTTCTTAAACTGTGTGTAGTTATTTTTTTAAATGAATAACATTTTTTAAATTGATATCAATACATGTCACATGAGTTCATATCTGAACATTAATGGTTTATTTTGTAATATGTTATTAATTTTAGATTAAATTTATAGTTTATTAATTATGTATGATACATTTGAGTTGAGGACCCTTTTTTTAAAATTTTAATCATTTCATTGCTGTTTACATTATATTGTGTTATTTTATACTTGTTTTTGTATTTAAAAAAATTATTTGAATTAATAAATTATTTACCTATAATTTCTATTGGTAATGTCTATTTTTTACCTTAGAGAATAATTTCACCACTCTGTTCTCCTTTATACCTCAGTGATTTCAAATTAAAGCAAAGCCCTTCATGGGACAAATCAATAACCAAGGCCATGGTTTGTCCAAATTTGAGGTTGCATGAGATACTTGGTTATTATTTTCTAGTGTTACGTTTCTGGTTAAATTTGTAAAAGACTATTCTGGAAATATAAATTTATTATTTTACAATTTGAATTATATTTGCAGAGTAGTCCACCACAGGGTTCGACATTTTAAAATGATATTTGCAGTGTAGTCCACTACAAATGTAATAATAATATTATTAGTATTCGTCAACATTGTATATAATTTATTTAAAGACACAAGATGGGACTGAAATAACAACTTCTTACTTCTTCAAATGGCTATATTTCGCCTGACCCCAGGCATACTCATGTCTACAAACAGAATTAATAATTTAAATAATGTTAGGATAATCTAACTTAGTCTAAAAATTCTACTTCTATACATAAATCTCTAACTATAATGGTAATAATCCCATGGCGTAATTAAATAATATAAGAATATAGTACAAAATTATTTCAACCGGATTAAATAAAAACCAAAAACAAGTAAGCTAACCTTGAAAAACAAGCTAGTGAGCTTGCTTGTTTTTGATTTTTCTAATTTCAAAAATAGAGATAGAGAATTGTCCATTCAAATACTGTGTGGAACAAATTCGGAATGGCTTAGGAAAGAAATTTTAAAGAATCCTAATATTTCTTTAAGTGAGATTTTATCGTTGGGAGCATCAAACGAGTTGGTTGCTATTCAAGTTAAAGAGTTAGAAGTAGGATGTTCTGCAGATACTCGGGTGGTTGGAGCTTTAGAAGTTAATGCCTTAAAGTCAGGGAAAGACAAAAAAGGTTCATGTTTTAACAGCAGGGGCGAATGGCCTCATGAACAAGAGGGCTGCCCCGCCAAGGGCAAACAGTGTCACAGATGTGGAAGGAAAAATCATTTGGCTCCCTATTGCAGATCAAACAACTTGAATAATTCAAAGAAATTTAAAACTAATCTAATAAAAAGAAACAAGCAAAAGAATAAAAAGTATAGGAGAGTTAATAAAGTAGAGAGTTAACAGGAAGATACATCCACCGATTCTGATATCACACTGTTATCAAAGGCAAGCTGAGTTGGCTGCCTTATTGGTGTGTTGACACATGGCTTCACAACATACATAAGAAAACAAAAGTTCTTTTTGGCATTCTAAAATTTTTTGAGTCTATTTTTATTGTTAAATTCCTGTTTACGTTATATTGTGTTATTTTATACTTGTTTTTGTATTAAAAAAAATTATTTGAATTAATAAATTATTTATTTATAATTTCTATTGGTAATGTCTATTTTTCCCCTTAGAGAATAATTTCACCACTCTGTTCTCTTAGCATTATTTTTTAAATACCAAAACCATAATTATATTTATTTTTAACATAAAGTTTATGCTTAAATAAACAAACATTTTTTAGACATGAACAAAAAAGAATTTAACATTTATTATAATCTATGTATAGACAATATAAAACAATCAGTAGAACAAAAATTACGTAAAGGAAACTACCAAGGCCAAGAAAAGCAAAAAAGCCTCCGCAACAGGGAAAAGTTCTTATTCTGGCAGCCCTTCATCTGGACAATACCCCCGCAACCAAAGGGTTAAGATTTATTTTCTTTTGCAAAATAAAATGGCGACGTCTGTTCACAATATATACAATATTACACAAATATGTACAATATTTGTGAGTTTGACCTCACAAAAATCTACTTACACTTAAAGAGCTAACTATGGAGATACAGCTATAACCACACATCAACCATCTCTGGCACCACAAGTTCCTATAAATAAATTTATTTTTTGATAAACCATCACAACGTCAAATTAATCAGCATTAATACAAATTAAGTAAATACTAAATTGTAAATGTAAGGCAGGATGGCAGAAAATTTGCTGAATGATCAACTAGATAAATAGATAGTGTTGAAGGGTACGTCTTGTGAAGAAAATAATGATGAGTATAAGTTGAAAGAAATATTTAGGCAACCTCTCAAAATTAAAAAAAAGAAAAATATTCTCATAGATAAAATTGATTAATTTAATTTGATTCACTATTTAATCAAGCAAAAGAACTGTTCTCCCATAAAAATTACTCTAAATAATAAATAATATGCAGTAACAGTTGAAGAATCAAAAGCTGGACTAAATTCTTGAAGTTGGTAGCACTGACTAGTGATAAGGGCTAAGATAAGGCTGTTATTTTCCAAAAAATGTCAAAATAACAACTTATAAGTAGTTTCATTTATTTCAAAAGAAATAAACTCTTAAATATATCTTTCCAATAATAAAAGTCAGTTTATATGAAAAAGTCCAGCAAAGGATAGGGTGTTAAGAAAATAATTTGGGGGGATGGACTCAAAAAACGAACTCATTCGGTAGCTTATAGGTCACCTTTGTCAAGCTTGGTGACAAAAACGAAAAAATGTACAATTCAAACCTTGTACCAAATGTGTAATAATGAAACCTTCTCATTTATCGCTCCACAAGCCCCACTGAAAGACAAGAGGACTTTTCTTCTAGTCTGTCCCTTTTAACTAATCACAGACATCTAAGTATAACCTAGACAAGAGGCCTTCGGCTTCTTGGCCCCTCCGCAGCATTGTAATCTTTGTAAGATGTGTAAAAATTTTCAACCTGACCTAAACATTTATTAAAGATTTGTGATTTTTTAAATGTTTATGGGGTCAGTATTGTGGGCTAATTATGTCACAGATATTTTATAAACAATAGGGTTTGGGACATTAACAAGGTTGATTTTTGTTCCAAGTTTCATTTAGATCCGAGAAAGGGTTTGAAAGTCATCATGACCCCAACCTCATAGCTCATTTTTTCTTCAAAAATTCGCTAAAAGTGTAAATACATACAATAGTAAAAAAATTGAGACTTGGGTCCCTTAACTCGATGTTAGAATGCAATATATTAGGATCTTTTTTCATACATGAAGTAATGGTACAACTATGACTGGGGCCCCTAGTTTTGTCGCATAATTATCAAGTCTATATTGTGCTGTAATGACGCTTCATTTAGCAGGTAGTGAGGTAGTAAAAGCAGATAGAGACCAAATTTTTTTCATTCTTCTTGTACTTCTACTTTTTTATGGACTTCTAAAAGTTCTCCCCCCCCCCCTATAATGCGGAGCATAGTAACAACTTTGTTCCCAACACAATTTATTATTTTTTGATATTAATTTCAAAACAATATATCCCTTTAAAATTTAAAGGGATATGTTCTTAAGTCCATGTTGTCTAGTTAGCATGGACTTTTAATAGTTTACTAATACCAAATTTTGTCCAACCTAGTTACAACCTTGATATTGATTAGAATAATACAAGCTACTGTGTCTTACCCAAAATCTTGTAATTTATCAACCAACGGTCTTTGGATCAGCCACCTCAAACATACCCAACTAGTTTTACTTGGAGTTTGACTTTTACAAAGTTGAATCTCATAAACCTGTAAAAAAACCAGACAATAATAATTTTACTTTTTACTAAATCAAAGCAGTTTTATATTTCAGGGGGGGGGGGTTAACTTAAATGAGGAAAAGTTTGGAGTCGATTATCGCAAGCTACTAAAAATTAGTGCTGCGGCGGACTGGAGCGGAGAACTCATGAACTAACCCCAATATTTATCCAAAAATGACTGATTATATTTTTATACTTAAATTTATGAATAACATGGCAATTTTTGCTTATGACAGCTACATTATTGTTAGTATAAAATGATTGTTTCCATTATATATTTTTCACAAAAACGGTTCGCCGTTGTAATGTTCTGTATTACAAAAATTCAGACACTAAAAGTAAAAATAAGCCTTTTTAAAACTTCCACAGAACGCTATGATGGCAAGTAAGTGTAAATTTTATTTAATTAATTTTTTGATTTAGTCGATTTTATCAGATAATTACATTTAATCACATGTGTGCAGCATCTTGCCAATGTAATTAGAATAGAGGCTGTATTAAATGCCAAAATCTATCTTCTAACTCGTGTTAACTTTAGCCACTATTTCATTATTACCTGATTGAATCAATTAAATTAATAAATTACTTGAATGAAAAACTTAAAAGTAATCAGAAGCATTCTGTGTAAGTTTTAAGACAACAAAGGTCATGCAAAGCAGTACGGTTAGTTAGAAGTATAACTATACAAAGTATAAAAACTTAATTTCAAACTGACTAAGGGCAAAAAGCAGGAAATAAAGCACGCCCACTCAACTGAAAGGTAATCTCCCTTATTATGCCCTACTCAAAGCCTTTCTACAAACCCGAGAATAGATATACATCTATTCTCAGGTTTGCAATAAATACTTATTTATCTTATGTCGAAAAATGTAGAGAAATTGTTTGTTTTGATTTTAGGGGTGGGTCCCTTATCATACTCTAACCAGAGCTGCGGCAGACTGGTGCGGACAACTCATGAACTAACCCCAATATTTGTCCAAAAATGATTGATTATATTTTATACTTAAATTTATGAATAACATGGCAATTTTTGCTTATGACAGCTACATTATTGTTAGTATAAAATGATTGTTTCCATTATATATTTTTCACAAAAACATTTTGCCGTTGTAATGTTCTGTATTAAATTCAGACACTAAAAGTAAAAATAAGCCTTTTTAAAACTTTCTCAAAACGCTACTGTTGGCAGGTAAGTGCCAATGTCATTTAATTCATTTATTGATTTTGTCGACTTTATCAGGTAGTTAGATTTAATTGCATACCCGCAGCATCTTGCCGATGTAATTGAAATACAGGCTGCATTAAATGCCAAAATCTATCTTCTAATACGTGCAAAGGTTACAAAGGTTACTACTCTCATTAAGAAAAAATCTAACGTAAGTTAGTTTAACAATAGAGATGAGTCAAAAATAAATTTAAATTACAATTTTTTACACTTTTCATAGTACTCTTCTTTAGAGTAAAAAGGATTTTCTGTTAGTAAATATTTAATTTCTTTTTTAAATTCTTTTAAACTTAGTTTCTTTAGACTTTCTGGTAAAGCCTTATAAAGATTGACTCCCATCACACCATGCCCCACCTTTGATTTTTCAAGTCTATGCTCGGGTATTGCTAGAGCATTTCTATTTCTGGTGTCATATGTGTGATAGTGTCCATTTTTATTTAAATTATTTTCAATTGATTTGGTATATATGAGTGAATTATATATAAATAGATTATAAACGGTCATTATTTTAAAGCTTTTAAATAAGGGCTTACAATGTTCCTTATTGCCGTATCCTCCTATAATTCTAATGATTTTCTTTTGTAATACTAACAGCTTGTTAGTGTTACATGGCCCCATATCAGGATGCCATATGACAACCGGCTTTCCACCATAGCTCTATAAACCATCATTAGGATATCCAACGTTACATATTTTTTTAGCTTTCTACAGACATACAGATATTTTGATATTTTCTTTTCAAGGTATTCTATATGGAATTTCCACGTTAGTTTGTTATCAAGGTGTATTCCAAGGAAATTGATGCTGTTGGGATGTTGTTGAAACCTTAAGCTGAGGATGATATGTTGAGTTTTCTCTGCATTAAGTAGGAAGTGATTGCTGTCCATCCAAGTCTGCATATTTCCTACGCTATGTTTGGCTGATTTTTCCAAAACTTGGATGTTTTTATGTCTTTGAGAGATATTTTCATCATCTGCGAACTCAATCAAGGTTTCTTCAACGTTCGGAGGTTTCCTTGTTTCCATATAGGCGTGTAGATCACAACTCGCTATTAAATACAGAATATCGCCTATATTTGAGCCCTGTATTACTCCGCCTTGTACAAACTGTGTATCAGACACTTCTCAAAACTTTAGCCACTATTTCATTATTACCTGATTGAATCAATTAAATTAATAATCACTTGAATGAAAAACTTAAAAGTAATCAGAAGCGTGCTGTGTAAGTTTAAAGAAGTATGACTATACAAAGTGTATACAAACTGACTGTGGGCAAAAAGCGGGAAATTAAGCTACGCCCACTCAATTGAAAGGTAGGTCCCCCACAGTGCTAGTGTCCACAGTCTCACTGTTTATGTATTATCTATAGTCTCTGATTTCAGGCACAAATAAAACAACATGGAGGATTTGTTTACAAAATATCATAACACTTGACAATTTTCTGTCAGTTACAGAGTGAACCCCACCAGAGACGATAGATACTTTATCAGTAAGACTATGGACTCAATGGTGGGAAAATTTGGATTCCGATCGATGCTAGCGCCACGGAAGACCTACTTTTTAACTGAGTAGGCGTGGCTTAGTTTCCCGCTTTTTGTCTACATTCCATTTGAAATTAAATTTTATATACTTTCTAGTCATATTTCAATAAGTAGGCCTGTCTAGGAGACGGGCAGAGTATGAAGCATAAGTTCATGGTATCAATGCTGTTTTAGGACTACTTCAAACAAGGGGGTTGAAGCACAGTGTTCTGCTAGAGTATTACACTTAGTTATAATTACTTGACAGGCTGGGAAAATAATGTGAGGGAGCCAATAAGGTTAGTGCTGGATGTAAAACCACACTTACAGTTTTATTTCAGGCCAACCTTATTGATTCCTCAATAATATTTTTATATGCTGTCAACTGATTAGAACCATATGTAATACAATAGTATGAAGCTCTACATCAGTAGTTCTCAACCATTTTTTACTTGTAACCCCATTATAGATTCTTGAATGTTCCATTGCTCCCCTATTTTATTTTGGAGCGGAGGGGGGGAGTTCACACTTAACTATGCATATGTGTACATAACATACCAAAGAAGTTCATGTTAAAGATGATGTGAACTATTTTCCATATTGTTTAAATATTTAGTGGAGCCAATTCAATGACAAATTTTTATAATGAATAACAAATAAAAGTCACTGTTTCACAATTGAGATAATTGGGTAACATACTTTTAAAGTATGTTTATCAACTTATGCTACTCTAACTTGGGCTACAATAGTATAAAGCAGCGTTTCCCAACCTTTTCAGTAACGCGACCCTATAATTTGCTTTTCTAAAGTTTGGCGACCCAAATGCATTTATTTTGCATAACCTGAAAATTGCAGGCGTTTTTATTTATTGCCGAACTAGTTATGATCCTACAGACATCGTCAAATCATAATTTTCATGAGGTTTTTATACTTAAATAGAAAACTACACACTAATTGGGGTTCAAAAGAAGTATATTATATAATTATATAATACCAATAAAATAAAAAAAATTAAATTAAATATAAAAATTAGCATTTATTATTTAAAGGAAAAAATCAAATAATGATTGTAGTAAACAAATAAAAGAATAAAAAATACAATATGTATCATATCAATGACTAATTTGTTGCTGTTGGTTGTCCACTAATAAGTCAAGTAGTGTTTTGTTTATTCAGTTCACTACTTTAATTAAAACGGAAAACTATAAAATAAATAAACTGATGAAACAATTATAATTAAAAAACTTGTACGCGATATTAAGATGTTTGTTAGAAACAAATTCACATATAATTGAACATTATAATTTTAATAACCCGAACCTTTAAAAGAAGTAATAAGAAACTTTTAAACACAGTATTATCATAGGTATAACAATTCATCAAAGTTAGCAAGAATTAGATAAAGCTGGGTGCCTCTGTCGTTAAAGAACTTCTAAGAAATGTTTTGGCCGCGGCTTCTTTTGTTATCACATGTTTAAAGTATTATCAATTTCTCAAAATAATATCTGTTCAAGCAAATCTGTTATTTGCTTATAATAATCTTTTCACATAAATCTTTGTCATTTTTTGGTTGTTAATAATAAAAAATTTGGCGACCCAAAAAATTTTGTTCGCGACCCAAGGGTTAGTATAAAGCACTATATCACTTTACCATCAACCTTATATTTTGTAGTATAACACACTCTTATAATCAGTTGACAGCATGGGAAAATAAAGTGAGGGAGCAAATGAGGTTAGTTCTGGATGTTAAAGCAAGCCCACAGTTTCATATCAGTCTATTTTCCTAAGCTGTCAACTGATGACCGTGTGCCATTATGGCACCATGACATGGTATCTATGGTATGATACCATAACATCACTTTAAGGCAAACTAAAAGTTCTAAATAGTTTACTACCTCTATCATCGAATAAGATACCAAAAGCAAATGAAGGTAGACAGCCACGACGAAGCACCATAGCTAAAAGAACGTCAGCTATAATGAAATTCTTATAATGAAACACTTATAATTACGCCACAGTGAACAACCTACAACACATTATAAACTATTTCAATTCACAAACAACCAAAAAACTAGTAAATACAAATCAAAATTTGCGGTTTATGATTTCTTCTTATTTCTTGTTAACTAGAGTTCAAAAGTGACAAAACTTATTACGGTGGACAAATGAGAAGTTATAACTTGTAGTGTAAACTTTTGAAATATCTTTAAAATATATACATATTTTATATTTATTAAACATATTATACATTTAACATCTAAAAACAAACATTTAGATTTAATATACGTTTAAATGATGTAATCTTTATAAATGTCGCAATAATACCGACTTTTCTAGACTATAACCTTTTCTCGAACGCATTTAAATGTTCTCACCCGTTGTTATAGGTCCATTTAATTCGGTGGTTTGGGCTGTAGTACTTATACCCAAAATTAACATTTTCTCTCTCCTCATATCACTTAGAAATTAAGATTAGTTTATATTAAAATAGAATAACTGATTTATTCGCTGATGAATAATTGATTCTATTCCACAATAGATTTAGGAAAGTTTTCTTTAAAAAAATAAATAAAAGTTCGTACGTGAAAGACACTCTAGTTAACCTAATTCCATATCTTATTATTATAAAACCATCCTATTACTAAATTAACAAATTTTGGCAAAATCTAATAAATAATTACATTATTTTTGACATCAAACCCCATTTTTTTTACTTACAATGTTATATGTTGCAGAAGTAAGCCAATAATTACAGCCAGGAAAGTCTATGCCTAAAAGGAGTAAAGAACTGCGTAGCAATACAACTACGCAGTACAAACAGGTCTGAACAGGTTCGTGCAAAACTTCACCCTGACCAGGAGCTAACTACGCCCTGTCCCTGACTCCATGTCAGGGTTTTATGAATAAATCAGGCTTGCCACACAATATTAAATTTTACCATATATATATTTTTTATAATATTCAAAAATAAATAAATTAGAGACTAATGGAAATAAAATTGCTTCCAAAGAGCTTGAATTTAATTATATTGATAGACAATATAATCCTATATTTATATTAGTAAAAATATGAACAATATATATTAATATATTGTTTATATTTTTACTTTTCCTAATTTATACCGTAGGTATACAGGAAAAGTAGGTATTGTGTTTGAACTATAACTCCGAAATCGATATTGAATAATCCGTTTCATATGTTTTTAAAAGATCTCTCGAGAGGTTTTTACCAAGTTGTATGTCTATATCAGTAACGTATAACTGACATCGAACAGGCTCGGGACTTTCGGCTTCATTTTCCTTTAGAAGGACGCAGTTGACGACTCAAATAACATGAGACATAAAAAATAATCATTCGAAACGCAATTAAATATAGTAATATATTGTTTGACAATTTATAAAATACACCCTAAAGAAAACTCAATTAAAATCGAAAAACCTTCTAAAACCCTTCCGCCACGGCTGTATACCACGATTATTTCGGTCAGTCGGTGGATAGGTGACCGCAGGGATTAAAACTGATCTAACTGGCCTGAGGACGAGCTAAATACACTTAATTTGAAATTTAAGTATATCTTTGGACTCGTTATATCATCGCTTGTCATCAGACAGGAAAGATTAAGGATGAGCGAAGCGAGTCCGAAGCGGCGAGGTTGAGCTTAGCAAATACGATAAAGTAATGAAAAGTTCCCAGGTAGTTATATAGGTTCCAGGTAGTTATTGTTATATCTTACGTATAGGTTCCAGTAGTTATTGTTATAATATTATTACATATAGGTTCCAGGTAGTTATTGTTATATATTATTACATATAGGTTCCAGGTAGTTATTGTTATATATTATTACATATAGGTTCCAGGTAGTTATTGTTATGTATTATTACATATAGGTTCCAGGTAGTTATTGTAGTTATATTAACTACAAGCTTATATTAATTTAAAAAGGTTGTGTTTACCGCAAGTTGAAGAAGCAATCGAAGAATCAGCAACCGTCGATACTTGCTGTTGGATATAAATATCCCTGGACTGGTTTCGGAATAACGCCATCATCAGCAGGCGGGGCAACACTCGAGCTCTCAACTAATAAAGTTATATCAGTGATTAACTTCTCGTCTCAATGAGCACGACGAGTCCTCTGAAGATCATCTATATCCAACAGCAAGTATCGACGGTAGCTGATTCTTCGATTATATTAATTTGTTATATTACATTTCCTTCTTTGTGGCTATTCAATTTTATTAAAAATTAATTCGAAAATTTGACTTAATTATTATTAGATAATCAAATTATATCCACGTTTGGGGCTAAAATACCAATTATTGTATTTAAAACACTGATTTGAGTAAATCAAGTATTTTCAGCAAAGCATAAGTTAAAGTCAATATTTTTAAACATTTTTGTAATAAATTTAAAAAATAAATTTAAAAAAAAATTATAGTAATCTATCGTGTTTGACTTAAATTGGAGAATCGAGGCTAGAAGAAATTAAGTATGAGATTGGGTATGGGGTAACTTAGACTTTTCCCTTCAATTTCAGATTTGCTTCCCTAGTACACTTCTCTATACACTTTTGAAACCTCAGAATGTAAGGGCGCCTCATTGGGCGCCTTTACACGACTTACATTTTGAACTTCAAATATTTGAGTTTAAAAGAGATTATGGGTTCAATTCCATTTGATTTTTAAGAGAGGGAAAAATTTTGTGTACTACGTTCTTATAAAGGAAAGTAAAGCCGAAAGTCCTGAGCCTGTTGGATGTCAGTTATACGTTACTGATCTTTAATCCAAAATAATCCAGGGAAAAATGTTTGCACTCTCGCTGTAAAGTGACTTTAATGGTATCAGTTTTGTGGGTTCAAAATATGTTGGGGCACTATATTTCCCTAATTTATAGAAATGCAATACGTCAAAGTATTGCGGGTTTAGTGAAACACGAAGACAGTAAGGAGCTATGCAGCAAGGGAACTCGAGAGTCCAGCCTGTTTAAGGATCCTCAAAGAGTTCCGTCTCTAACCCACTGATCGCGTAAAGGGATTCTAGAAAGCGTTTGTTACAAGATACGATAAGGTCTTGAACAAATGGAACATTAAGGTGGATGTGGAGAGTGCAGTTTGGTACATAAAAAAGCAATAACATAACCTTCTTTTACCTAGTAATTCATAAAGTTTAGTATGTATTTTTGGTTCTCGACCATAAAAGCATAAAGAAAAAACAATGCCGAAATCAGACAAAAAAATCGTTGAGAAGAGGGAGAGAGAGTAAGGGGGGGGGGAGACAAAAGACCCTCGGTCTTCCGTCGCATGACATGGCAGCACGATAGCATAGATAGCACGATGAAAGCTACTCAGGGTGTCTTAATCATGGCTAAAACGGATAATTTTTATAAAATCTCGGTGTCGGAAATTGAAAGTGAGTAAACAAATTAATTTTTCTACATGCCCATTACAAAGATAATGTTATGAAAATTCGGTGCAGAGTAAGGATAGTTTAGTTTAGTTGTATTAAATTTGATCAAAAAAAGAAAGGTCTTGGTGATTTACACAGGGCAACTAATGAAAGCCAGTACGCGGGCTCAATAAGATTAATTAAAATTTGATGTATGTGAGGAGCAGGTGTGGCGTGGAAGATGTAAGTCTGTCTGTAGTCTCTTTGGCCCAAGCAACAAAAAGAACTTCTGTAATCATTAAGATCTCATACAACCAAATCAAAAACCTATACGACTTAAATTTATTTCGCAAGACATTTGTTTGTTGTTTGTGACAAAGAAATTTATTGCTTAGTTTTGACACACAATTGTTTAGGTAGAGGTTGATTTTATTATTAAAAATTTCATAAACCAAACGCCTACGACATAAATGATTAAATTATAAAAATAACCTATATATTGACCAAATAGATCTTTTAGTAAATTTTCAAAAAAAAGAGCTTATGAGGTTAGGGTTATGGAAGAGGGGAAAGGGTACAGGTGAATTTTTGGGAAGGCGGACTAACTAATCAAGAAGATATAAATATTTTTGAAGGTTTACTTTATTTAGGATTTTTAAGGTTTATAGTAGGTTAGCAAGAATAACGATAACGCAATACTGATATTATCTGCAGGTTTAGTCTAAACCTTAACGAAATAGGCGTAATAGTTTAACAAGATTATCTATTTTATATTAATGTAAACACGTATTAATGTATGCATTTTTGTAAATGTTGTACGCATCATATAAATAAAGATTTAAGAAGTATAAACTTAGACTCATAAAGAAGTAAAAATGTTTAAAAAATTACTCTATTTCAGAAAAAGTCAATGTTATGTTCTAACAAATGTCAACTGCCTATCCTTTTATAAGACGATCTACAATTAAGCTGTCCTGCATCAATGTTGACTTAACTTACGTTACACCAAAAACATATTGCAGTATCAGATCACACGACAAAAACACGAACAAATATCGTGGACGAGGTACCTCGGAACTTTTTCTTACCAAATCGGATTCGCTACGCTCATCCTTACATACTTGGACTCGCTTCGCTCGTCCTCGGGATATGGAAATCACAAAATTTATATTGGACAACGTCTTCGGACACGCTTCGCTTATCCTTAGACAGTAAAAACATTCTTTTTATTCCCATCGGTCATCTATCCAGGCTCTAATCTGCTTAACATAAGTTAATGTTGTTTAATCGAACAAAAACAATAGATATACTAGCAAAATGAAACATAATATACTTATTTATTACATAACGGAAACGCTTGTACTAAACTTTAACTCAATAGGATGGAACAATGTAAAAAAATAACAAATAAAAATTAATCATTAACTATACAACTATCGATGTAATAATTAAATAATTGATTAATACAATTGATACTTTAAAAAAAAACATCAAACAAACCTAATAAAATAAATTAAAAAAAATTAAATACTTATCAAGTGTTCAAAACAAAAGAAACAGTCAATATAACATAAATAGCATACATTCTGAACTAAGCAAAAAGTTTAAAGAAGTATAAAAAATAGTTATTTATGCCATAAGGCTGAGAAGTGTGTCTTTATGTCACGGCAATTAGATTTACCGACGAGCGAAGCGAGTCGGGAAAAATTGCCAAGACATAAAGACATTCTCAGCCGAATGGCATACACTATTTTTTTTGAGGTATTTTTTTGAGGTAGCACTCATTAAATAAATTGCGCTATATACTTAATTGAAAAAAAAAAACAAACGTCCAATTAACTCCATATTATCGTCGTCATTGAATTCATCCATAGCTTCACACTTTTACTCAAAAATGTAAAAGCTTTACAAATAAACACACACAAATTGTTAATTAAAACACCTTTTAAAAACGAATAAAAAATTAGTCTACGAACAAAAACAGAAACAAAATGAATGTTTTTAAATAAACCACATGAGGGTTTAACACAGATTTTTTTTTTGAACACGCTACATTACAGTAATGGCGGCAATATATGAATTACTTTTACGTCCTAGGAGTTTTTTTACATTCATTATTGTCCTCGGAGGTGAAAAGTACTAAATAACCTCCTAGTACAATAATGATTGGCTTCTCATCCTAAAAACGGTCCAATAAAGTGCTCAATTACGTACTACCTCAAAAAAAGTATATATTGTATGGCCCGAGTTGACCACTGGCAAAAAAATCTCAATTGGATTTATATATTTAACCATCTCTTAAAAACGTATACAAGTCATTCGATACAAATTGAACTAATTCCGATAATGAGACAGCACATTTGATGGTCTTTCATAAGACATTTACACGTACATGTGTGCTAAATTTCAAGTTGATTTATGAATTTGGACGCGATTTATGAATTTTTGAAAATTTGGCTGAGTCATTTATGACAGTTAATAACGTCATAAAAACACTTTTCGGATAGGACAACTAGACCCTAAAAAGTGATTTTTGTACCACGTTTCATCTCTCTAGCATTAACACAAACAGACTACTTTGTAAAAACTACGTAGGAGGTTTAAAACACTTGAATTGTAAAATTGAGGTAAATTTCTGCTTTCGGAATTTTAGTACAAACTCAATACTTTTCATTTATACCTACGGCATAAATGAGGAAAAGTCAAAGACCAAAAAGTTTGCTTTGCTCGTTTGATTCTCTGAGTTAAACATGAAATACTGGAAATATTAGCTCTTTTTGCTTGCTAGATTTATTTTGTTAATTTTGAAACATAGAAAATAGGGGATCGCTTGGCTCGATGCTTTGTGTTTCCATTGAAATATAGAAAACAGAGGTCGCTTCGCTCGCTAAATTTAGTATTTAAATGAAGCAAGGTGAATGTGAAGTAAATTTGTGTACTTTATATCCCCTTTGCTAATATATTTAATTCTCCCTTGAGTATTTTATGCTGATGTCACTAAGTTGTTGGTTGTTAGTGTACATTAAATTCATTTATCACTTATTTATCAACACAATTAAGCAAATGTAATAAATTTAGCAGGGATTGGTGATCCACTTCCTGACAAATAATGGTGATTAAAAACAAATTCCCATAAATAATCCACAGGAGTAGTATGAATATAATAACCTTTGAATAATATTTCTTTATATCACTTATAAAACAATGATTAAAAGTGACGATGGAGGTTATATAAGTAAAATAAGTCTAGTAGACCAGAGAATGATAAATTCAAAGTGAAGGTTTGATACAAGAGGTATCTCAGCCTCAAGATGCTGTAGCCTCGGGGGCCAATGTCCCCCCAGTATAACGGTACATTCCCCCTCTATATCTTTTATATTCTCTTATAATGCTTTCTTTCTTGTTGTTTTTGTTCAAGTCTACGCCTTGTTTCCTTTCTCTTTTATCCTCTGCAACCTTCACCTCAACATGGAGGGAATCAACTTTGTATTATAAAATATAATTTCATAATGATTTACACCCAAACATAACATTTAACAACCTGTGTCGCTCTATCGAGAAGTCAATGTGAACAATGTTTACAAAAAAATAAGAGGGGTGACGAATCTGAAAAATTTGGTTTCTCTGTGTATTTTTAATGAGATATATG
>JACMZG010001870.1:25625900-25631774 GCA_018340805.1 Microvelia longipes
ATCATACATTGTTGTCAGACATAATGATTTTATATAAGTGCAAAAGGAAGAATAAAGAAGAATTTTTCAGCTCAGACGTCAATGAACTACTGATGGCTTCTGGTCGAACTAAAGAGTCGCAACCACGAAGACGACATAATAATTATAGCAAGTGTTATATGCGTTATGGTGGATAGTTTTAACAAGAAAGAATAAAGAACATTTTACTAAAATATAATTATAAGACATAAAACTGCATATTTATGGAGCAAAGTAAAAGATGACTTCTTTTTATTGTATTCAAGAAATGGTTATTTCGTGCAACAACAAAAGTAGATTATTTAATTTGGCTGCAATGTGTTATTTTATTGATGTTAAATTTCCTTTATTTAACAGAGCGATCAATTGATAAAAAATCGGGTACGGGGTACCAAGGGACTTTTCCTCATCACATCGGATTCGTAACGCTCATCATCCCTACTTCAGACTCGCCTCGCTCGTCCTCAGAATATACAAGTCATTAAATGTGTACTACAACACATACGATCCGTTTTATTCTCAGCGGTCACCTATCCAGGCACTGACCACTCTCAATGCTGCTTAACTTCTATGATCCAACAAAAATCTTGGATATACTTAAAACGAAACTTAGTGCAGATATATAAGTTTTGCACTTGTATTAAAATCAATTGAATTATTTTCCGAGATGAAACCTGACACATATTAGTCTTATACATGGCTAAGACATTATACATAGTCTTATACATGGCTACACGCGTGCCAAATCTCAAAATGATCGCAACATTTTTCTGCTTTTTATGATTTTTCAAAAAATTTGCTTGCCATTATTGCGGGTTAATAACGTCATATAACTATTATTTTCCGGATAGTACAACTGAACCTATGGATTAATTTTTGTACAAAGTTTCAACTTTGTATCATAAATACACTTGGGAGGTACGATGATAACAGACATACACATTCATATACAGACAGGCAACTTTGTGAAAATTACTCAGCAGGTCTTGAAAACACCTGAGAAGGATAATTCAGGTGAAATCTCGGATTTGGGTTTTAAGTACAAACACAATACTTTTCCCATATACCTACGCTATAAATGAGGAAAAGTAAAAAGACACTTAATGCTTCTTATTGATATAAATAAATAATTAGATGACATATTTATTAGGTACTTAATAAGACAAGTTTATAATTCATAATATTTTTAATATGACTTAGTCAATTAACTAGAAGCTGGGGTTGAACCTGAATTATCCGTTTCAGGTGTTTTTAAGACCTTCTTAGTGGTTTTCACAAAGCTGTCGTCTGCTAGTACGAGCATGTGTATGTATGTGTGTGTGTGTCTGTTATCATCGTATCTTCCAGTGTATTTCAGCTAAATAGTTTTTAGGTATAGTTGTGCTTTTCAAAAATATTTTTATGACGTCATTAACCGGCAATAATGACTTATCAAAATTTTTGAAAATTAATAATACTCAGAATGTTTTGATTGACATGAAATTTAGCAGACATGTAGGAAATTTGCCTAGTTTTATCAGATTATCATGTTAGTCTTATGCGTGAAATGCAGAGAATTTCATAATTTTTAAATATTTTTCCAACTATTTTCAAAAGTTGTCTTTAAATTTAGGGACTCCTTTACCGCGGGGCCGCTATACTCGTATATGCCACTGATAAAAAGATAACTGCTTGTTTATTTTAACTATTTAGATAAATTATTTGATAAGTTAATGAAATAAGATGAAGATAAGTTAATGAAATATAAATAATTTAATGTTGACTCTTAAAAAATAATACAAGCATCAAACTATGATAATAAATTAAAGTAACAAAGAGATTAGTTTTAAGTTGAAGCCCAAAAGCGAATGATCGTCATAAGGAATTATTTGAAGGTAGACAGACAGACGAAATTTACGAAAGATGAAATAGCATTTTTTATTTCTTATACCCCATGAGAACTTTTCCAAAAAAAGATAAATAGCAGATGCGAATACAGCTACTTATCGGGTTCCACAATCTTTTCTTCCTGTAGCTCTACTGAGGTGGGTGTAGTTTTTTATAATGTTGCGAACAAGCGGCACCGGCACTCACTAGACAGAAGTATCCTAATAGCGGTTAGAACCTCAAGGGTACCTAATAGAAGTACCTTTTTTTAAAAAATGAAAGTTCTTCATCACATTAAACAACCCAGATTCCCTTAAAAAATGTGTCCAGACGTAACAGATGACTCAAGAAAGGATTTATGTTGAAAAAAAAATCGGCACCAATTTTTTTCAAGGACTCCCTAATTTTATAATTAAATAATTCATATTTTTTCTCAAAAAAAAAACTATAAAAAATAATTAAGGGCTGCTCACGTAAAAAAAGATTTTTCAAGGAACATCTTTCTGATATTGAAAGTGATTTTGCGATTTACAACAACGCAGACGTAAAGAATCAAATTGCTTTTCACGCGACATCTGGCTTGTAAGAAAAACGGATGAGTAAAGTCAAGCGATAAATCGTCAAATTATATTTTAAGTATTTCGTTTAAGAAATATAATAAAATATTAACTTTTACAAAAGAATAATTAGGACTACCTTGGATTGAAAAATTTTCAAATATTAAGTGAAAAATAATTCTTGACACAATAGGCAACAGTTTTATTTGCAAACATACTTGGTGTTTCTTTTCAAAATTGACCTAGGATCATCAAGCTCGTTATTTTTATGTCACCTTACTCTTCGCAGTTTTAAAGGACAACATAAGTAAATAAATAAATTTACTACTGACTTAACTAAGTCATTTTGACCAAGTCATAATTACCTTGGTTAATAGTAGCTTAATATTTTTACTAACGTGTATGTTCACACATCTAGTAGTCAATCAATTTGAACAGTACTTTACTATTAAAAGTAGTGATTTTATGTTATAAATTGAGAAACCTGACTCAGTGAGTCCTGTCTGATTTTTCTTCTTGTGTAGTTGTAGTTCTTTGTGTGTCTATTTACCACCTAATTTGCTTCTTCGTCCTTAGTAAAAATTGAGTAAGTGTTTTGCCGGTAAAAGGTGTTTATTAATATTTTTGGGGGCTCTTAGTCAAATGAAACCAGCCCGGGATCAATAAAAGCACTCTAAGTACTGAAAGCTACAGTTTCCAGGTTTGATGTTGGTACCTTAAACATTTTTTATTGTTATATTTACACTATATAGGTTTTTAACTACATACTCTATACTTACTACATACAATATATAGGTTTTCTGGCGGGAAGAAGAAATTCCGGGCGGAATTTACTTTACGTTGTTTTATTTTTTGCATAACAAGCCATTGTTTAGTTTAGTTTCCGGTTTATGCTTCGTTACTTGAGTTGTATAGCATTACTATTTTTTACACGATGTTTTGAGGATTTTTCACAGAAAATGAGCTAAACATTTTTAAAATCAGTATAAACTGATCTTTAAATGAGTGCTAATAATGATGTCTTGAGTTGATTATAGAATGATGGACATAGTTATTATTAGATTTTGAGGATAGATATAATACCCTATATAGATATAAAGACCCTAGTAGATATAAAATGGGAATGAATATGTACATAAAAATCAGTAAATAATTACGTAACAAGAAGTAATTCTTCAGATCAAGTTATGAAGCTAAAACCGAAAACTTATGGACATGGATTGTTGAGCAAACAAGCACGCATATCAAAGGAAATGCGCTTGGCTTGCCAGAATGTTTTTTTTTAGATCTCTTTCTGTATCTTGAAGTGCTTTAAAAACTTTTCTGTACACTACTTAGTCATTCATAAAAAGTCATAATTTATATCGGAAGTTTTTTTAACTCAAACGTTTAAAATTTAATAATTTAATACTTGCAAAAGTTTTACAAGTGTATCACGTATCAAAAATGGATTTAGTATCTAATATGACAAGCCGTAATTATTTTGATAAAAATTGACTCGAAATTTGACTGAAATTTAAAACCAAACAAACAGAACTAACAACTATAGAGTCAAACTTAATAAACGAACAAAATAAAATGAATAAATAACGTTTTGGACATTATTTGTATTAAAAGAATAATACAAGATATAGGCGGATCGTTTCTGTTCAATCATTTATCTTCAGTTCTTATTACAACTAAGGAGGTTTGAAAGAATTAGATAAAATGAATTGATTAATTTATTTAGTATTTAGTTTAATGTTCAGCACAAGAAAATTAAACATTTTTTTATAATATCTCTCAAGATATTAATACTAGTGGCTAAGTATTAATTTTATTTCAAGATATTTTTTTTTAATAGTGACCAATTATTATTTATATTACAAACTATCATTATCAGTGCCTAATTATTAATTATATTTCAAGTTATTTTACTAGTGTCCAATTATTAATTATATTACAAACTATCATTAGCAGTGTCTAATTATTAATTATATTTCAACAAGATATTTTTACTAGTATCCAATTACTAATTATATTACAAAATATTAAATCCAGTTCCTAATTATTAATTCTAATTCAAGATATTAATAGTAGTGCCCTAATTATTAACTATATTACAAGATATTATTAGTAGTGCCTTAATTATTAATAATACTTCATATTTTAAAAGATAGGCTTAGGATTTTTTTAAGTGGTCCTGCGAACCACGTCTTATAGTTTATTGAGAGCGCATTAAGCTTTACGAAAGGCTGAAAAGGCTGAGGCGTCTGTTAAACAGACTTAGAAAGTAACACGTAACAACAGAAGAACAAATTTAAGTTACACTCGATAAAATGAAATCCGACCATGTTAATTTGCAATATTTTCAAATCCTTGGATTCTGGGACATTGTGACAAAGGGTTCGCGATTAAAATTAATTATATTTACAGCCCTTCTTTCTGTTTTCTCTTTTCACGTTTTTATTCAAATATTCGATTCATTAATCAACAAATACGATTTTGCATTATTTACTGAAAAATTTGCGGTAAATCTAACGATGTTCGAGTCGAGTGTGAAAATGGGATATTATATTTATCAGAGAGACAAACTAAAGCAGTTATCCTACATATTCGATGAGAAATTACTACTTTGTTCCAATTATCGAAAAGATAAGTCGAATAAAATTTTAGGTTGCACAGGAGGTAAAATTAACTCTGTTGTAAAAGGATTCGTTATAATGATATTTTCAACAGTAAGTATTTGGAATATGCTGCCTTTAATCGAATGCATAAGGCGTGGAGCTTTCGGAAAACTACAGATAGTACCGTCTTGGTATCCATTCATCGTCGATAAACCTCCAATAAATTGTATCATTTACATATACGAATTCGGCTTATGGTATAATGCGCAACTCACTTAATGGTTAATTGCCTATTTTATGCCTACGGCTTGTACGTGACGGCTCAGATACAAGTATTAAACGATTGTTGTCAAATATAGAGAATATGGCTTGCGATGAATTAAAAATTAAAGTCGTAGTTACAACTGATTCATATGTAAGAAGGAGGAAGCAGAGTTTAATGCATAAATATTTGCATCAGTGTATCGCGGATCATGAAAGGATTTTAAGGTAATTATGCTATGTATAATGTCTTTTCTACTAATAAGACAAATAAAAATGTACCAATATCTTGACTCAAAACCACAATTCTAAGGAAATTTAAGCTGCAGTGCTATAGCAAAAAGCTTTTATACCTAAATTTCTAGGTACCTAATACTTGAAGTTGATTTTTAATACGACAGAGTCATTTACAAAAGAAATCTGTTTTTTTCTTGCTGTTTATCTGTAGTTTTCTGTCACAGAAAATTTCAGATATAATCTTCCTACACAGGTAATATACGTAATGAAAGCAATCCTATTCGTTGAGAAAGCGAATTAAAATATTTCTACTAAACGTCAAAACAAAT
>JACMZG010001870.1:25632639-25651246 GCA_018340805.1 Microvelia longipes
TTTTTATTTCAAATGCTAACTAGCACGGTGACAATCTGCTTGGTCCTTCTCCAATTAAACGTAAGTTTATATATTTATTATTGTTGCAACTTAATATTAGTATTAATTATTTAAATAAATAATTATTTAATTAATTAATTAGTACAGTAATATTATTTGTATTAAAACGTGGTAAATGAATAGTGACAGTTATTCATTTACCTAGCGAACCACAAAAATTAAAGAGAAACTTTGTACCCGGCAAGTAGCAAATTTTTATAAGAAAATTACGCCAATTTTTTATGACTATATAAAGGGCTAGCAAATCGACCCTAAACGTATTATTTTTTTAAAATACATGCAAAGCGGCATTTCAGTGTTTAATTACAGGGGTAAACAAATGACATATTAAAAAATTGTTTTTTTTAATAGATTTTATGTTTATGTACTAATTTTTAAAGGACTTAAAAGGGAAGTTTCCTTTATTCATAGTATTGTATTTCAATGACTCTTTAGGAAAACTTAAAGTGTTATTGGAGAAGAAGTACATTCAGTGGATGAGTGAAGCGAGCCTGCATCATAAGCATCTATCTACGATTGATTCGTTATATTGACATTACATGTTAGTCAACACGCACCGACAATAGGTCTTTACATTGTTGGAGAAGAATTCTTCTTACTAAAAGAATTCTTTTAACGAAAATACGGGCTGAATCAAGAGCCGAAAACGACACAAACGATTTGATACAGGCGAAGTCTAAAGTTTATAGTGTAATTACTTAATGTTTATTATTTTGAACATAAAGAAAATGCAGCATGCAGTACTCAAAATGCTAGTAAAACGTCTTTGCATAGCTCTTAAGGGGTCTTTACAGTCTTTACAACAGTTACAACCCTAACTTCCACTCAGGCTACAACTCCACAAGCATACAAAGAACGTCACACTAGTTGTGTAATGTACTATTTTTATTCTTATAGGTTCAAGTAAACGGAAACAACAGTACAATAGTTGCCTCGATAAAATTTGTGATGTATTTGGTTTTTAGTCTGGTTGAACTATTTGTCTACAGCTGGGGTGGACAAATCATATTTGATCAGGTAAATATTCCAAATTGAAATATAATCATATGTGGAAAAACAGATGGATTGAGGCATTAATTGTTTAAATGATTAAAATAAAAGTATTACCTGAAGTATCTAGAAGTATCAGCTCACAAAAGTGGTATTGTTATTCAATCCATGGCCTGAGACATAAAAACAATTACGGTAAGAGTAAATAATATGATAAAAAAATCAAATTAATAAAATATTATAAACAATGTGGATAGTTAGATAACATAACAAAATGGTAAGTCTCTTTATATATAACGTATAAAGGCTTTGATATGCCAATGCCGACCGTTGCCAAGTTATCGCAGCATAAAACGAAGCAAAACATTAGGCGATGAGGAGCAATGATCGCCTCTGGTCTCAAGGAGCTTGGTCAACCTCAAATGGTATCAAAGAACAGAATCATACTTTTTACTTTTAAATAAACAAAATCATATACAGATTTATATAAATTAAAGTATATATGATAATCATGAGGCGAGGAGATAATAGTGTTCAAACAATTTTTGTGAAATGTCAGTTAGTAGCTAGTAGGATGTTTCCTAAGTGCCCTAAAAGGGCGCCCGAACGATCAGGATTATTTGACAAGCTATCTTGACGGAACACAACAAGACAAGATTAATTTTCACGTCTATTTTCACTATTAATAAAATAAAAAATATTTATAAATTACAAATAAGGGCTGATAAACAATGGTTTATCAATTGTTTAAAACGGAAAAAGATCCAGGAGAACTGCAAAGGATAGACAAAGTATGGAAAGATTCAAACATAATATATCGGTTACAGTAGGGTATGTCAGAACATTTCCTGTAAACTTTGGACTTACTTCGTTCATCCTCTCGAATGTCATGGACCACCATGACGTGGTTACGTCATACTTTACGTTTTGACCACAAAACGTAAAGGTCGTATTACTACAATGATGTTAAATGGGGGTGACGCATTAAGGAGCTTTTCCGAACCTATAGTGTATGAGATAGAGAAATATGAACAAATTTAACTTCCCATGGTTATAGCAAAGAAAAGGCGTGAAACAAAAGTACAAGGCAGGTACGAGGTAAAGTCGTGTTTGCTCCTCAACTTTCTTCTGTGCTTTTTGTTCGGCGTTTGACGTAAATCTAGCTATCTTTAAAACAGTTAAAAAAAGATTACTTTTTACTCTTTGTTTATAACCTTCTCAGAAAGCAAAACAACATGAAACCATCAGGAGGTAAGTTTTTCTCTAAATTTAGGACCTGCGGAGTTAATGTGATGATTGAAAGCTTGTGCAGATCGTTTCAAGCATATGCATTTTGTTTCTGACATGCGTTTTGTGATGGATTCTTATCTATGGTTTACTTTGTTATATGGCCAATCGACTTAGTGTGTCGTCCCCTTTATTCAAGAGCCTTGATATGACAATGGATATCTAGGGTGTAATTTAGGTTATTTCTGTGCAGCACTCAACTCAAAGTTTGATTTCCAACTCTTTAGCATAAACTAAGAAGACGACATGTGCAAAACGTACACTTATCTTACACATCCACAAACACACACAGAGACATCATGATAAAAACCACTCAGAACGTCATAAAAACGAATAAAAAGGATAATTCTTATGAATTTTCGGTTTTTTGATTTTTTAGTGTGAACTTAAAACGTAATAGGCGAGGATTACAATTTTACTACGCGTCTGCTCACGGACCTGTATAGCATTTACATTTGGGCATATATATGACAAAGCAATGCATTTTGCTATCATGTGGGCCACCTCACCTCGAGTTGATCACTTTTTGATTGCGAGGACAAAGTTACAACATGAAGAAAAAAAAAAATAAACGAGCCATGATATTATTAAAGTTTGACATTCGCAGTAAATAAGTAAGTCAATTAGTAACATTTAATTAGTGAAATATGGAAGTATGTACATGCAATTTGCTAATAATAATGCAAATCACTCTTTAATTATCATGCAAAGATATTAAAAAAATTATGATATTAAAAAACTATTCAAACTAATAAGTAGCATCACGCTATGAAATAATTATTCACATACATTTTATTAAATAATTTACAGATGAGATTTGCGATAGTGTTTTTGAATCGGAGCATGTTATTCATGTTATTTCAAGTGCATAGGTAAATAAAATTCAATGCTAGTAAAAATATTAAGTTAGTTAGTTGTATAGAGTATTATACCTGGGTATATATAATAGATATGTTCATTAAAAATATATTAAACACAGAGTAAACTAAAAAGTATTAAGTTAAAGTAAACAAATAATAATTATAATAGATTAAAAAAAGAGATTATAAAAGATTTATAATAAAATAAAACCCGCAAATTTCAATGCATTAAATGCAAATTGCAATGTCATAAATAAATAAAATATAATTAAAAAGGTAAACAACAACAAAAAAAAAACAACACAAATGAATTAAATAAAATATAGGATGTAGCAGTAGAATGCGAGAAGAAATTAATAAAATCTAATTATGAATGCAGAGGAAGAATTTAATTAATAATGCAATTATTATTTACATTGTAAGTTAAGAAGGATGTTAAAAGGAGTAATAAGTCATACATTATAATTAAAATAAGTACTGTCAAGTACAATGAACTTAAAATAATGATATAATAAATAAGGAGTGTCTCTGAAATGAAGCAGATTATAAATGAAAGAATAAGAAAGAAAACCAGCAAAAAAATGTGCAGGTTATAAAAGAAATATAAAAATAGTTGTAGAACGTTAAAACTGTTATTAGAGAAAAAATATTACAAAAAAAAAATGCCTGATGGGTTAAGAAAAATATTACTAGTGGAAAAAAAATCCTATTTATTGTTGCAAAACCCTGACATTATAGCCCTTTTTTATTGTCAACCTTGTAAATAAGCTGCAATATATTTGAAAATTTGCTGTAATACTCTTTTTAAAAAAAGCCACAAGTGTGATGGTAAATTTTAAAATTACATTATTCAAATGGCTATTCTATTAAAATTTCTATTAAAATTTAAAAGGATAAATTGTTAAACCAAGTTAATTGATGGTAATTAAACTGCATAGTCGCCCGACTTTAAGGGGTAACCCCTTTAATAATAATAATGCCTAATAATACTCTTATATAGAAAAATAAAAAGGAACAAGACCTTAATCGATCTTAGGAAATAAATAATGTAGAGGTAGAGTTAGACTATTTATCATACTAAGTGAGACATAATAATATAACTGGGTATGAGGAGAGTAACCAGTTATTAGGAGGCTAAACAGATATGAGGAGGATGAGTTTGCTAGTAAATTAGTTAATCCCATTACCAAATTACAATTTCTATTCAAAATTTATACTCTTTCATTCACAAAACTTTTGTAATTGACAGAACGCTTTTAATTTAATCCAAGTGCCAAGTTGCAATGCTGGCCTATTCAAAATGTCTTGTCAGTTCTGGTCAGAGTTTTAAGTTCTAATCCCAGTCAGTGCAGTAAAAATGAAAACTTACCAAATGGGTCCCAGTTATTTATTACATTTTTCAATTAAATTTTCCGCACAATAATTTATCTTTTAAGTCAAATAGAAACGCAACAGTTTAGAGAATTCTAAAAATGTTCTGGTAAGTATGCTGAACACACCTAAAAGGTTTCAATAAAAAAATCATTTTTATTTTTATGCCTCATTTTCAATTTCATTATTGTAAAATAAGATTTAATTAATTGTCATTCTATTCTATTATGTTTTTATTTAAATCACAGCTTTATTCCTCAGATCAAGTACTGAACTAAATATTTTTAAACCGTGTTTTTTCTGTGTTGAAGAGTGGTGAAACCCATAGATCATTCTACAACAGTGGATGGGAAGAATGCAGTCCTTCCTACAGGAAAGACTTGCTATTCGCCATGACGAGATCAAAGAAACAAGAGTGTCTTACGGCTGGAAAATTTTACAATGTCAATCTAGCTTCGTTTACTCAGGTACTTTTAGTCTTGAAGAAAATTACGCTTATAAGTCTTTATAGTATCTTATCTCTCTTGGGTGAATTGGTGCCACTAATATGCTAAGTAACTATGGCAGAAGGCTAACGAGAATAGAGGAAGGTGATCTTCCTAACCTCCCCACCCTTTAACACCATTAAAAATTCATTAAAATATTCAAATATGGGTTGGTCACGTGGCTTATTACGGGAGCTTTTTACGAATTCCCTTTTAACCTATAACCTGCTACTGAAGCCAAGTGAAACTAATAATCGCACTGACTTGAATTAGAACTGATCAGAAAAGCATTTCTGTTTTATGGGGTTGCATAATCTGTTAAGAAATAGGTTGTTCGATCCAATTAAATTTTGAGGTTTTTGTCAATTTTTAAAAATATTGCCAAGTCATAGTTATGGTTAATGATGTCCAGGGTTTCTTTCAGAGGTCCAGGGTTTTTTTAGAAACGGATGCAAAAATTGTTGACCAGTGGGGGGGGGGCAGCATTTTTTTTAATGTTACAACCCAATGACAAAAAGAAAATTTATATTTTTCTCATGAAAATTGAACATAAGTAGCACAATAATAACTTACATGCGTAACAAAAATAATTTTTAATAGGTAACACAATAATAATTTCCAATAACAAAATTGAGGTGTAAAATTCTGTTTCCAAAATACTAAGATATCCCATAACTTTTTTATGTTACCAAAGGTAAAGTTATAAACTGCTATATTTGGGTTATAGTATCCTAATTTGTTTAAGCAAGAGGCAATTTTTATTATTAAGGGACTATTTTTTTCACTGCACAGTTAAGCCGTGAAGGGTTACATTTAATTTTTCCTTTAAGGAGAGTATTCTGGTTGCTTCGGGTATTATCCCCCCCTCGGCCCCAACATGGAAAGAAACTCTGATGACGTCATACAACATTTTTAAACAATAGTTCTCGAGACACAAATAAAATTTATATCATTTGATACTACCCAGTTTTGCAAAACATGAATAGTTGACACAATAATTCAATAAATTGTGCGGAGACACCTAGGAAATGTAACAAGCAAAGTGCAATGCTACATCTCCATGCATGAGAGCACCGCTCGTCTCTGGTAAGTACTTCACATTATATTCTTGGAATAATTGAAGGTCAGAGTGAGTTCAGGCTCTGTCGGCGCCCTGATAAGTTAGACGTAACGAAACGAGTGGGACATGACATTTATGTCGAGCCATCAATGATGACGAATGTCGAATGATGAAACAGTTCCCAGATGTAGCATTGCACTTTGCTTGTTCATTTCCTAGGTGTCTCTCGCACAATTATATGTGTCAACTATTTCATGTTTTGCCAAAAACTCGGTGTATCAAATGATATATGTGTTTGCTTGCCTGACATGATTGGCGGTAAGAGAGCACCGCTCGTCTCTGGTAAGTACTTCACATTATATTTCTTTGGAATTAATTAAGGTCAAAGTGAGTTCAGGCTCTTGTCGGCGCCCTGATGAGTTAGACGTAACGAAAACAGAGTGGACATGACATTATGTCGCGCCATCAATGATACGAATGTCGAATGATGGAACAGTTCCCAGATTAGCATTGCACTTTGCTTGTTACATTTCCTAGGTGTCTCTCGCACAAATTTATTGTGTCAACAAATAAATGATTTTTGTACCAGTTTGAACTGACCCGAAAAAGCGTTCGAATTATCTTGTGCCATAGAATGTCAATGGCATACATAACATATACATATATATATATATATAATATATTATATATATATCATTATATATATATATATATATTATATTATTTAATATTATTATATATATATATATATTATATATATATATATATATATATTATATATATATATATATATATATATATATCACCTTTATGATCTTATCCTCAATTCTTTATTTTTCCTGATGAAAATTCGCTACCAATTCCCTTGAGTAATATCACTCAATTATTTAATAATTTCTTACCTCTGTTTTTATTTGCAGATAGTCAAAGCATCTTATTCCTTCTTTAATTTCCTTCATGGATCTGAAAAAGACACCAAAATGATTAGACGCCTATAGATATAGTTTGAGGGATATTATGAGCATTAACTTGTTAGCATACATAGCAGTTTATTATAACACATATGTATCGTATCATGAGCATAAACATTGCACAAAAGTATTTATTGAATATTGATTAAAGACCTCACGTTTATGCTTCGTTATCATAAACATGAACATAACAACAGCTATATGCATACGAGTTAATCTTTTGCGTTATTAGTTATGCACCTATGTGATATGACCGCCTTATTACCCTGGTCACGTGTAATGTTCCGAAGGCTGAAAGCCGAATGAATCTGATTCTAATCCCGAGGCGCTAAGCCGAGGGAATTATTTATTTAATCCCGAGCTTAAGCCGAGGGATTAATTACAATTAGCTCCCGAGGCTTGCCGAGGAGATAAATTTTGACGAGGGTTAAAATAGGGCATTATTCACGTGGTGCATACAAATTTTATTCCAGAAGGAAAAACAATAAATACGAAACAAAAAAAACTGTATTTGTTTATAATAGAATCAGTGAAACATAATTATACTATTTTATGCAAATAACAAAATTAGCATATAATTTATACAACATAACCACTACATACATAACAAACAATATAAATAAAAAAATATAATACTAATGCTCTATTAATAAATTAAACCGTATTGCTTCGTCATCTATGCAAGACGGTTTGAGGATTATCGGGAAACATTCATCTATGTCGTTTACTATCATTTCATTATCACTTTCCATCGTAAACAACCGCACTAAATCCTTTTATGATAAATATAACAGGAATATTACTTGAAAGATAAGAAAACACTTAGTAAAAAAGTAGGTATTTATCGTCAAAACAGATTTGATAAAGAAATTATTTGGTTACAGACAGCTGGGATTTAATGAATCAGTGCTGCCAACATAACTTTGTTTATTCAAAATTCTTTACGTAGATTTTTTAATCTGTAATTTTAACTACTCAATAATTAAGTTGGCTAAGCTGGATTATACACCGGCGGGAAATAATAAATTCTTATTTCCCCGCCGGGTTATAAATGATGGTCATTATTAATAAAAACAAGCCCCGAAATGATTGATTATTACCCTTCTGGAGATAAAATAATTTAAATTCACTCCCAATAGACAGCTCTACAGTAAAAGAGGTTTTCGAGTACCCGCCACAAAAATTTTCCAATCTCTTTACTCTGGAATAAACTTTTTGTCAAATACCTGCATAGTAAGGGCATTGTTTGAAAAATGAAGGCCTTATCATAGCCCCTATCACCAGTCAGTGCTGCTAACTTAAAGAATTTACTACAGCTGTCTATTGAATTAATAAGTAAATAGAGGCGGCAGTGCTATAATATTAAGAATTTACCGAGGTCCTATAAGGACTAGTTCTAGCAAAATACGAGCCTGAAATCTGAAATACTTAATAGGGTAATAATGTTTACTAAATACATGTGCATCAGCATAAGGAACTAATATGTTATCGTCACTTTAGTGTGAGGCATAAAGACAGGCCTCTGTGGCCTTTACCAGAACCAAATGACCTACAATAAAAGAGAATATCCACAATGAGCAAACTACATTGAGGCATAAAAGAGAAATATCACAATGACCAACTACATTGAGGCATAAAAGAGAAATATCACAATGACCAACTACATTGAGGCATAAAGAGAATATCACATGACCACATTGAGGCAAAAGAGAAATATCACATGACCATACATTGAGGCATAAAAGAGAAAACACAGACCAACTACATTGAGGCATAAAGAGAAATATCACAAGCATTCATATTTATTTTAAATAGGATTCGTCTAAATATGATAATTTATTCTAATATGATCATATACATTCTAAATATATTCGTTCACACGCGGGGTTAGGCAGGGGGATCAACCCCGTGTTCAAACTCCTTGGAGTTAAACAACTGTTCCCACGAAAGGGGTTTAAACAAGGGGTTTAACGCCCACCTTTTTTAAGCTATAGTTTACAGAATTTTTGGGTTAAACCCCGTACTTACGACGGAGTTGAACTCCCAGCAAAACCCCGAGTGTTAACGAAGTAATAATCATATATAAAATTCATTCATTATCCGCAAAAGAATTGATTCAAAAGTGGTTCAAATTTTGTACAGCCCTTTTTCAGCTAGAGTCTTCTATGTTACAGGTAATTCATTATTACTTATTTATTATTATTTATTTATGAAAAATTATAAAAAGGTACTCAAGAGCAATAATGAGACTGAGTAAGACTCATCCATATTTTTTAATTTTAAAATATAAATAAAGATATCCAAAGAATTCCTATATATATATCATATATATATATATATATATATATATATATATATATATAATATATATATATATATATATATATATATATATATATATATCATATATATATATATATATATATATATATATAGTAAAAGTGGCGCTAACCCCCTCTTAGATTTTTTTCTTTGGATTGCCAATGGTAGGGTGGTGGAAGCAGGAGCTGTAACTGCCAACATTATTCTTATATTATTAAATGACTTATAAAATAAGTTTGTATTTTCAGGTAAAATTCTCTAAATAATAAGTAAAAGTTCTTAAACATAACGGACTAAAAACATAAGGACGAGGTATAAGTTTCACTTGACGAAGATGCTCTCAGGTTCAAGGACGAAACCTTACATAACCCTTACTGTTACATATTAACAAGGTTATAACTTGACCTCTTCCAGTTGATCCTTCTTTCTACTCACCCGTCACTAAAATCGAGATCATCTCAAGTTACTTTCTCTCCAAATACCGGATCAGATAAAAAAAAAATTAAAAAAGCGTTAAGTACCATCATTTAGGTAATAAAAATCATGATATAAACTACAAAACCAATTAAATTGGTATTAAGCAAGACTAGTTTTTGAATTTTGGTATCTACACAATATAATGTTCTCTAACAACATATTAGATGTAAAATCCAATAAAATTATATAAAAAACAGATTTATGTGAAATATAATTAAATTATATAATAGAACATATTAATATAAATTAAAGACTTTCAAAATACCAATGAACGTCCACAATAACACACAAGTTTAGGGTGTTGTCCTGCCAATATGCAAAAAAGAACACAACTTGGCACTAAATACAAAAGTTTTATTTTCGATTCTACTTGGTATTTTTTAAATTTAACCTTGGATCATCAAGTTCGTTACCTTATTTTGTTTAAACTCCATAATATTTACTTTTTCCTCATTTATGCCTTACTTATATTGGAAAAGTATTGTGTTTGCAAAAAAATTGTCATCAAAAACAGGGATGAAAACGGAATTATCCGTTTCAGGTGATTTTAAGCCTCTTGAGTGGTTTTTACAAAGTTGTATGGGTGTGTGTGTTTGTGGGTGTGTATAAGTTGTGTCTGTTATCATCGTAGCACCCAGTGTATTTAAGCTAAACAGTTGAAACTTTGCAGAAAAATCAGTCTATGGTGTAGTTGTGCTATCCGGAAAATAATTTTTTATGACATCATCAACCCGCAATGATGACTCAGCGAAATTTTTGAAAAAAACATATGCTCCGAGGTACCGCATATCCGAATTTTTACCTTGTAACATTACACAGCCTTATTTTTGTATTGTATTGCCGACACTGCGGCCAGTATTTTAATTAGAATCGCACTAAACTTAGTATACCCCATACTGAAATCTGCAGAATGAGTCTGGCATCATTAGATGTTTGATTAAATACTGGAAAATGAGTATCTAAGTATTATAACAAAATTAGGAATACGACAGACTTATCAACAAAAGTTACTGAGCATGTTGTAGAAAATATTAAGTTTAGAGAAAACATAAAAGTATTACAAAAAAATCGGATACGACGGTACCTCGGAAGTTCCTCACCTCATACACTTTTGCCACGCTCATTTCCTTCTTCGGGTCTAGCTCTCTCGTCCTTCAGAATACACCAAATCTCGCACATTTATACAGATAAGTACAACTGCCACGTTCGTCTCCAGATAGTAAATGCATCCGTTGCTTCTCAGCAGTCCCCTATACAGCACTGACACGCTCAATGCTGCTTAACTTTTATTATCCAACAAATCATCTACATACTTGTCGTATTAAAACGAAACTTGTATTAAACGTAATAAATAAGTGTACTTATTTATTGAGTAAAGGTATATACTAGAACCAAATTTCAACTCAATTGAATGTTTTCTAATTTTTTACATTTTTTAACAAACGTACACATGTCATTTGATAAAAATTGAATTAATGCTGATACTAAGATAAAACTAGGCACATATGTTTGTCTCCTACATAGCTACATGCGTGCTAAATCTCATTCCGATCGCATAATTTTTACGCGTTTTATGATTTTTCGGAATTTTTTCTGTCATTACATTTATGACGTCATAAAAAATGGCACAACTACAGCGGTAGACTGATTTTTGTATAAAGTTTCAACTCTTTAGCATAAAAATCTAGGAGCTATAATGACATGATAATGGACACACGCACGCATATAAACAGACAGACAGCTTTGTTAAAACCACTTAAGACGCCTTAAAAACTTAATTGACTTAACGCCTTAATAGACTTATAGCAAATTTCAAGTAAAAATTAAAGTAAAAGTAAAAATCAACCTCGCGGGAAAACGGTACGAATGGATTGTTTGTATTTGTACACCGATATATATTATATATATATATATATATTATATATTAATATATAATTTTATAATATATATATATATATATATATATATATATATATATATATATATTATTTATTTATTTATTTATTGATAAATTTTACATGGAATTGATAATTACTGTATAATTTTTCCTAAATATTCCTGAGGAGAAGGCGTAATATAGTTTAGGAGGAATAATAGAAGTAGTTGCTTTTTTCTATTAATTCCTTTGTATTATTAAATAATAAATGGCACTTTATCAAACAAGAAATATACCATTTGGTTCCTAAAATTAAGAACTACTGATTATGTTCATTAAGAACTCAATTTGCGGAAAAATACCTTTAGGAAATAAAGATACAAGTTAACTAAAAAACCAATTTAAGACTTCAAAAAGATGAAATAAAATACAAAATGTAGAAAAATTGGCAATCAAAAAACACATTTTGTAGATAAATTACATAGAAATAAACATTCTTCATAAAAATTACCTCTAAAAGAGGCAATTTTATCATCTAATGATGTCTAATATCTTCAAACCAAAAGAAAAAAAATGACAATTTGGAGAAAAAACGAATCAAGGAGGAATTAAGGAAGAAAACGAACTGGACAGAGACGCTAAGAGGGAAGTAAAAAAGTAACGGTACCTGGGCGTGTCTTGACTTGAGTTCTAGGCGAAATATTACAGAATCATATCAAGGCCGTTGTGGACACGTTACACTCGATTAATAACAGGAGAAATTATAAATATGATTTATTGTTTTATAAAAATATGATATTCAGGAAATATTATTATCTAGAAGGCCCTTGGTTTTACAGGGTGTAATTATTTAAGCTGATGGATGTATAAAACAATTTATTAAAGCATTCTGAGTTTTTCTTTGGAATGAATGGCTTAAAATTGGGCATAGCCGAGTTCAGCCACGTATTGTTTTAAACTCCAAGACTATTTCTGTCGATGAAACTTTAAAATATTAAATAAAAATATGAGATGCTTATTTTACCCGGTCATATGGACCAGGTAAAGTAGCATCTCATATTTTTATTTTAATATTATGAAGTCGTCGACTGAAATAGACTTTCTTTTATTAGCGGATTTCCTTATGTAACAATTAGCTTCAGAGGATTTCTTAATATTTTATTTGGATGAGTTCGAGTCTCTACTTGATGTTAATTTTTTCATCGATCCCAAATCAACTGTAAAACGCATTTGTTAAAAAATAGCTACTACCGTAGCTTTGTTGGAAATGTATGTTGTTCACCCTCAAAAGTCTCATCAGGGCGCCACAAGAGCCTGAACTCATCAATCAAAGCCATCAATGATGACGAATGTCGAATGATGGAACAGTGTCCAGATATAGCATTGCATTTTGCTTGATTACATTTTCCTAGGATGTCTCTCGCAACAATAATGGTTGTTAACTATTCATGTTTTGCAAAACTCGTAGTATCAAATTAATATATGTTTTTCGCATGCATGATGGCGGTAAGAAAGCAACCGCTCGTCTCTGGTAAATACTTCACATTATATTCTTCGAGATTAATGAGAGAGTAGGTTCAGGCTCTGTCGGTGGCCCTGATGAGTTAGACGTAACGAAAACAGAGGGGACATGAAAATTATGTTGAGCCATCAATGATGACGAATGTCGAATGATGGAACACGTTCCAGATTAATATATATATATATATATATATATTATATATATATATTATATATATTTATATATTATATTATATATATATTATATATATATATATATATATATATATATATATTATATATATATATACATATATATATATATATATATATATATATATATATAATATATATATATATTATAATATATATATATATATATATATATATAGAAAGTTCAAATATTTCGTAAGATCCTTATGAAGAATTAATTCAATAAAAAACTAAAACTGACAATATGAGCCACAGGTTTTCATAGTATGTTGTGCTTAACTTAATATAAAAGTATTTTATTTGTTTAAAAGCTATCTATGTCTTATTCTAAGTCTAAAATGATTATTAGTGATAAACACACTAAACAATTGGATGCCTATAATACTTAAAGTCTTTAGGGTATAGGTACCGTTGTCACAGGACGCTTGACTTTGAATCACTTTTCATTCTGAGGTCGAGCTTATCGAGGCCGAAATAATTCTTTCTTTAGCCTTGGGTAATCAAGACATCCTGAGGACGAGGAATCATAAAGCTCTAGCCTTAAGATCACTACCTTAATATCACTTAATATCACTCTATTCTGAGGTTAAGCTCATACTACATAAGCTTTGGTAGTTCTAACACTCGTGGCAGAACCGCTTAGCGTTTGACAGCCGATAAGTTTTTGGTCAAAATGTATTTTAATTTCTCGGCAGAACTATTAAAACTAGAGCTTCAAGATAAATCATAGTCCTGATGTTCTACCAAAGGGCTGAAAATCGTACGAGAGAAACTTATCGAACAAGAAGAATTTTATTCTAAATAAAAGATATTAAGCCAATAGAATCTATTCCCTCATAAGGGTTTAGCTCATTTGATATGGAATTCTCCTATTATCCTTACTTAACTAAAGATGCACCCCTATGCACATTAAAGATGAAAGCCAAAAAAAACTTTAGAAGAAGTTTAGTTTCTTAACTTGGTCTCTTTTACCACCTCAGTAAGAAATATGCAACAAAGTTAGACTGTCATATACAAAATCTTTGCTTTGGCCCTTTGAGCTTCTTGAATCTTCAACTTGTTCTATTTAACCACCTCAAATAGGTGAGGAATATAGAACAAGGTTAGACTGACGTAAACAGCATGTATGCTTTGACTGTTTGAGTTTTTTTGAAAATTGAAGTTGGTTCGCTTTAACCTCCTCGAAAAGGTATGAATAAACCCAATTACTATAACTATAGTCAACTAAGAATAAAGAGGCACCTAAAATCATTTCATGTTCATACAAAGCTAATGTCCATAGCAGTTCGCACTTGAAATCGTGCAAATAAAGCAGTCCAATCATTTGAAAACCCAATAGAACAATAATCACACATAATATGCGCTTGATAAATTATTGAGAGGCAAATAGACAAAAGAAACATTTCAAATTCTCTTTCCAATATTTAGTCACCTGTCGCTTCAAGAAGGTATAAAATATTTTGAGAGATGATCTTGTCAATTTAAAGTCGGCACTATTATCTTTTGATGACAAAGAAACCGCTCTATTGTTTATCTTTTAATGTTAAAGGAATTTTGCCAATAAAAAAGACAAAACTATTAGTTCTTTTTCTTTTGCAAAAACAGTAATAAATATCAAAAGACAATGGCGATTGTTTGGAATTAACTTTTTTCTGTTTAAACATTAATCTAGTGGTGTAAGTGGGCAAATATCATTTATAATTAGACTTTACTCATTAACAGGGACCATCAGTTTCTAGTTTTATTGCATTAATGGAGAAGAAGATAATTATTTTTCACCCTTTACTTTTACCGCCATTGGGTTTGCCAACCTGACAGCTATTTCTTTGGATCGCGAATTGCTACAGGCTTATAGATAGCAAGACTAATTTTTTTTTTTTCGCTTAAACCCGTAGGGTCATTTTAACGTATTGGCGTTTTCCCTTACTCAAATCTCATTTAACTAATCCATCCCAAAGTTTGTACACACTCAATCATCTAGGAAGCACACCCTCCGTACATGGCGGCACTTATGACTAGTTCCACTTGGCCCGGCCCCGTCCTCTATCATCTCCAGACTTCAGCTAGGCTCACCGCTCTGGCTAGTCCAGCGACACCCGACAGAGAACTCTGACAACTCCGAGTTGTGCACAAACTCATTCTACAGCCCTGAAATGAAAGTCAAAGTTCCACAGTGCTAGTAGGTGACGTCTGTCTTTAAGAACCGAGCACTTCCTTCCTAATCACTTAAGTTATTCGTGCCATCGCCTTCAATTTCACTGACTAAGTTTTCGGACATACGAAGACTCAATATATCTTTCCGACCTTCATCTCCATCAGCGAAGAACCTTGACTTTTCGTGAGCTGGAGACAACGGAAACGTGGATCTAGATGAAACAGGAACCAACCCCGCTAGTTTCAATCCGATCGCATTATTTTTCCGCTGAGTCTTTATGGCGGGTTGATGACGTCATAAAACAATTAGTTTCCGAACAGCACAACTACAGCGTTAGACTAAGTTTTAATTTGTACAAAGTTTTAACGCTCTAGCGTAAATATACTAGGAGCTACGATGACAACAGTCACACACACTCACACACATACAGACAGACACCTTTGTGAACACCACTTATAGGAGGCCTAAAAAACAACCTGGAGCAGATAATTCCGGTGATATCCCGGTTTCAGATTTTTTGGCAAATGCAATACTTTTCCGATATACCTGCAGTATAAATAAGGGAAAGTAAAAAGATGTGTCCAATAAAAAGGTTTTAATGATGTTTTGAAGTTTTCTAAGCACAAAGAGGCCTCAACCAAATATGTGGCTAGCATAGAATGGACGTGCGCGTTTCTTTTTATATTTGATTTTTAATTAACTTTTTATTACATTTCCTTATTTATACCGTAGGTATATAGGAAGAGTATTGTGTTTGCAAAAAATCCGAAACCGAGATGAAACCGGAACTATCCGTTTCAGGTGTTTTAAAGACCTCCTGAGTGGTTTTCACAAAGTTTTTGTCTATATGTGCGTGTGTGTCTGTTGTCATCAATGTCTCTAGAGTATTTATGCTATAGAGTTAAAACTTTGTACAAAAATCAGTCTACTGCTGTAGTGGTGCTTTTCCGAAAATAACTTTTTATGACGTTACTGACCCGCAATAAATAACTCAACGAAAATTTCTAAAAATCATAAAAACGCGAAAAAACTAACATACATAAATGGCTACATGCGCATGTAGCCATGTATAAGGCTAACAAATGTGCCAAGTTTCATCGTATTATCAGCATTAGTTAAACGTTTATCAAATGACTTGAGTACGTTTTTTAAAAAATTGTAAAAAAAAATCGGGAAATCATCTAATTGACTTGATTGACTTTAGTACAAGTGTATACCTATACGTAAAACATAAGTACACCATGTTTCCTTTCAATTCAATAAGTATATCCATGATTTTGTCCATCCATGATTTCTGAGGACGAGTGAATCGAGTCCGAAGCAGGTAGGATGATCATAGCAAATCAAATGTGAGAAGGATAACTTCGACAGTGGCGTAGCCAGGATTTAATTTGGGGGGGGCTGAATGTTAATTATATATATATATATATATATATATGTATATGTTATATAATATATATATATATATATATATATATATATATATATATATATATATATATATAAATATATATATATATATATAAATATATATATATATACCGTTAAAATATAAGACAAGATTACAATGTAACATTGTTTCTGTAAGTATATTAATCAATGAAATACACATAGTTATAAAACAAAACTATATTTTGCACATAATGGTGATTAAAATTTTTTTTATAACGTAAAATTAATAAAACATTTAATTTTAATTATAATTTTATATTAATAAATTTTGAAATAGTCCGCGACCATCAGGGTTACTTGTCATTAACCGGATTGTACAAACCAGAGACATATATATATACTTAACAGTAAGACTGTCGACCCAAGGTGGAAAATTTGAATTCCGATCGACGCTAGCGCCGCGGCAGACGTACTTGTTTCAACTAAGTAGGCGTAGTTTTAATTTCTCGCTTTTTGCCTACATTTCCATTTTGAAAATTAACTTTTAAAGTCATATATTATAGCCAAGAGCCAGACGCAAAAATCGTGACCGTCTAGCCCCCAAAGGTTTAACCCACTAGATCGACTTATTCTGGCTCTCTGATAATGAATCAGGTGGTCTGCCATTTCAGATAAGGGAATTCTTAGCCCCGGGCCCCTTTAAAAATCGTAAAATGAACTCAAATTCTATTTTCGCCAATAACGGTGTTCCTATTGATTTATCCAAAATTTAAAGGGTTGTTTTTAAAGTTTATTAAATTTTGTGATAAATCCATTTTTAAAACCATCAAAATCGGTCCATTAAAACCGTAGATACAAATGTTGAAAGATTTACCGAAAAAACATCTAATAAGCATACATTTTTGTCCAAAAACGCACAAAAACCTTAAAATGTCATGTTTTTCCATATGAACATGTTTAGGAATTAGGCAAGACTTAAAATTATGCATAGTCTGTTAAGCTACAGGTAATATAAAGTTGTTCTAGAGAAAAAAATTAGTACAGCTCTAATATTGTGATGACTTAATGACCGACATATAATGCTGAAAAGTTGTATTTTTTCTACAATTTAAGGTTTACCTATCTTTCAGCATTATATGTCGGTCATTAAGTCATCACATATTAGAGCTGTGCTGACTTTTTTCTCTAGAACAACTCCATATTACTGCAGTTAACAAAATATGCATGATTTTTAAGTCTGCCTAATTCTTAAACATGTTAATATGGGAAAACACGACATTTTAAGTTTTTATGCGTTTTTGGACAAAAATGTATGCTTTTTTAGATTGTTTTTTCGGTAATCTTTCAACATTTGTATCTCCCGGTTTTACTGGACGATTTTGATGGTTAAAAAATGGATTTATTCATGTTAACCGGCTTTCGTGTTAGCAGTGGTATTACATTGTGTTTACGGTCCTGTGCTCCTTCTATGTATTGTATTATTTTAAGCACAGGTCACACATTTATTACTGAAAGACCTAATTGACCGTTATGTCGTAATTGGAACTTCGAGATATATTTCGGACAAGCCTACTTTACTTTGTATTAG
>JACMZG010001870.1:25652246-25664779 GCA_018340805.1 Microvelia longipes
GTACCCGGAGGCATCATTGTGGATAACTCTTCAACGACCCGTGTAACTTGTCAAAAAAATGAATTGTATATTTCTAAAAAACACAGACGCGTTCATGAGGAAAAGTTAAATACAGTAATTAGTCAGTAAAAAAGTCATAAAACTTCCAGTGTAATTATTACTGTACGTAACAAAGTAGGGTTTGAGGGTCTTGGGAGCGGTGAAATGGCTATTTGGTACATAAATATTATTATAATATCTTTAAAGGCGTGCCTTTTGAATCAAAATTAAAGAACAATTAAAATTTAAATTAATGGTGTAAGAGAGTGGATATAAAAGCGGTTTTGAAAATGGACATTTTTTCACAAGTTTAATTTAGTGAACATCTTTTTTGTATGAACGTCCATATTATTTAAAACAAGGTTGACTTTAGTTCTACAATTTTTAGAAGGGGAAAGCTATATATTTCAACCCCTTTGGGTCTCTTCAGGCCAAGATTATGTAGTATTACTACATCAATCTTGCTTCAGGTCTAGTATCTCTTAAGATTATTAAAACAACTATATTTAGTGAAATGTAAAATAAACTAACCAAACAAGTAACAAATAACAGAAACAGTTACATATGAGAAAAAAACAAAGGATTCTTTGTTTTTTCTGGATTTATCCTATACCCGTGTGCAGTCTTACTTAAAGAAATCTCTAACAAAGTGCGAGGCAACCTTTCAAAGTGTTTAAAGGAAACTTAAAGCAAATGTTCACGGAGAAAGTGTTTTACTCTGTAACGGACTTTTTTAAATTGCAGTTCTTATAAACTTGCTTTTCAAAAATGCTTTCTTAAAAATAGTTAAGATAATCAGTTCAGGACTAAACCAAATAGGAAATTTTTTATTATGTTTCTTTATATTTAGGAACAAATTTGTTATAGCTGAGTTGATGACAGAATAAACATTACTGAATGATTCATCTAAATTATTAGGATTTATTAGAACATTCCAATTTATGGAAGACAAACAATAGATCATGCCATCAAAATCATTTTCTTAAAATTATCGGTATCATAACTATAGTTATCTTTATCATTTCTAGTGAAAAGGCACTCTATGGCTGGGTGATATTTATCACAATTAGCAGAGGCTCAACTAGATGTCAATCACAGTCATATTTTTAATTACTGATAAAATTAATCTAAGATATATTACATTAGATATTATTATATTTGTTATTGAAGATCATGTAAATAACGTTTCAATCAACCCTGAGCAGCAGAGTTGGAATGCATAATTTTCCAGACAGAAGGATCAAGCCAATTTACATCAGGTAAGTTGTAATCACCCAAGACAGGAAGGTAGCATCATTGTAGAGAGATAGTAGGTTTTGGATTATCATCACAGTGGGAGGTAGAAAAATAAGTTTGTGAAGGGGGTAAGTAAAACTCCAGGTATATATATGCTTAGAACAAGACATATGACACAAACAGTGTTCTATGTTCGGTGTGAATAATTCAAGCTGATGAGAGCATAGATTATTTTTTACGGCTATGAAACACCATCAGCCTCGTCCTTCTTGCTATTTAAAACTATTCTATCTGTCTATTAAACAGAGTAAATTTTCCAGACAACATAGATTGAAAGTTTGAGGTGATAGCCCAAGTTGCATCATCAGCACAATGATGATCGTAATAGTTGATGAGACAGAAAGTTTAATTTCTCTAATTTAGTATTAAGGCCTACTGACGATTGGTAGTAAATACTGTAGGTTGCACCACAGTCATGACTAGTTTTTGAATTAATTAGAAATGATTTTTGTATGTTATTTCAAAAATTTATGGTATGTTCAGTCTCACATTCTTTTATATCGATCAGTAGTTAAGTTTTTAGACACTTTAAATACTGTCTATGTTAAAGTGTTCGTGTCAGGTCCAGTAGACTAAACTTTAGAATTCAGGCAGGTATTGTTTTATGCTTGTTTTGAGTAGGTGTATAGCATTCACTTTTGTTATTTTATTTGGACCTTATAGGGCGTGGTTGAGATTTGATCTTTATGCATAGATCCAAGACGAACATCTTACGCTGTCAATGGAGAAACTTTGAATGTCTGTACCATCATTATGAAATAATTGGTCTTATCAAGTCATTGACTATATTTGTTTCATCGATTAATTTTACTTTTATCACTTTATTTCATTGATTCAACGCACCATAATAATTTATATTAGAGGCTCTAAAGCTTCTCTTTGCCCTATATGTCAGAACATAAAGTCTTCCATATAATACTTTCTGCATGAGAAAGGAGCATAGTATTGTCATTTCATTTGTTTACAAGAGAAACTTTATGTGAGCTAAATTCTGTTAATAATTTAGTTACCTGCGATTGAAGAGGTATATATTAAATTACTTTCTATTAGGATTTACTTTTCCTATAGCCCCCTCTAGGTAATAATTATCTCTATGTTTTACCTGTAAGCATAAAGATTATATTACTAGAGAAGCCCTATTTGTGTATTTTGAAACACGAAAAAGTAACCTTGACCACCTTAGACTATCAATGTAATCAAATAATCCGAACAAAATACAAAAACTTATACAGTAGAACATTTAAAGTAAAAATCAAAACACAAAAAATTGTGGGGGAAGCTAAAAATTGATTTTTATAACCTCAATTTACTATAGGAGGAGATTTTAATTAGGTAACACAGAGCCCTGAGAACACCAAAATGATGCTTCTGGCCTCTTAATGTATTGAGTATGTATAAGAGTACCTGTATATAATGATATACAGGTACTCTAAGTATGTACGGTAATTTTGTATCGTTTATTTGGTATATATTACTAATCGAAGGTGCTCAGTTTACTATACAGATGTTGCAAATTGAACCAATAATATTAACAAATATTCAAACTCTCAAGCAATGAAATCTCAATGGTAATCTGGACATCTCAAGGTTATTATATACATAGTATATACACATAGTATAGAATATTATTACACTAGAGTGAGCATAACCTCTCTCAATCTATGTTAAGTCTATAGTTAAGTCCAAGGTGTTTGAATAAAGGGATGACGCATTAAGGAACATGTCTGACCCCATGGAAGTTATATGAGATAGAGAAATGGAGCAAACTGTTACCTCCCCTTTAGGTTTAAGTTTGCCTCTAAATATTTAAGACCTGCGCTGGTTATTAAGGTTCATAAGCATGCGCGTTCGTACCAAGCATTGTGCAGGTTGGTTTTTGACGTGTGTTTCGGGGAGTTGCATCATCTCTATTGTTTTGATTCGATGGGGTCACTTTGTGAATGGCCATTCGAATTAGTGCGTCATCCCTTTATTCAACTCCTTTGGTTAAGTCATAGTCTATCTCAATATGTTAAGAGGCTTAAAACATCATGTAGGGACGCTATGTAACGTGATTGAAACCTCCTCCTAAAGGGAATACTATAACCTCCTAAGAGGTTATAGTAAAAAAAAATATTTTCGACTTCCGCTAATCTTTGTGTTTTGTTTCGTATTTTAAACGTTCTACAGTATAAGTTGTAATATAATCAAATGTTTATTTGATTATATTAACAGCCAAATGTGTTCAGGTTATATTTTCGATGTTTCAAAATTCCACTGCTACGGCTTCTCTAGTAATAATATCTATGCCTATAAAAAAAGTATAAAAAGTATTTCACATTAAACAGTACTTGTAATAATTTAAATAGTTTCTAATAATTAGATATAAATTATTTATTGTTTTCAAACAAATATGTTTGTTAATTATTTATACAATTCATTTAAGATGGAGAAATTATAAAAGGACAAAATTTCAATATAAGTTATAAACTTCATTAAATTCAAATAATATTAAATAAAAAAGTATTTTGTTTTAAAAATATTATTAAAGATTATTAAATTTAAGTAAATTTAATAAAAATACATTGTATTAGTCTCATCAGCTTTTGTAGTCAGATCAATATTTTTTTTTATTTTTTGGTCTAAATTTAAAACATATTATTAATTTATTAAATGTGAATTGTTAAAAATATTATTAGTTAACAATTATGAATAAATTTTCATAAATAAATGGAATATATTCATTTAATTATTTGTTTCGTGAATAAAAAAATGGCGGAGGGGGGTATAGGTATAAAGGAAGACACGGTCGACTTCGTCAGTCGGCCTTCGGCCTTCATGCAGAGCGGAATATCCGATGAAGTGAAGTAGTTTAGAAATTTTATTTTATTATCGTTTTAATCATATAATTTTTAAATTTATTTAAAGTTTAACTAGTTCCTCTATATTTGCATCAATTTATTTTAAGTCAATAGATCGCAATATATAGAGTACAATATTTTTTCAACATTGAATTTGTTAGCATTTTTTAAATATTTTTTTTCATTATCTTAACTATTATTTCTTTTTTATGTTGTGCTACAAATATTATTACTATTCCTATTATTTCAGTAACCATTAAGCTCATACTATTTAACCTATAAACCTTGCTAACGTAACCTAATACAAGCACTTACTATATACTTACCTATTACTTCGACTTATTCTACAACCTTTTTCTCATTGCTATTACTATAACGTAACTATTTCCTTTAAAAAACAAGTAAGGAAACTCCTATTTATTACTTTGTTCGACGCGGGGTTTGGCGGGAAGTTAACCCCAACTGCTTCACACCGGGTATTGTTCACCATACGAAATGAGATTCGGGGTTAACCCAAGTTCATTCCCGTTCACACGACAACTGGGGGGGAGGGGGGGGGGGGGTTGACCCTGTCAAACCCCGCGTCTGAACAAAGTAAGTATAGGAGTTTCCTTACTTGGTTTTTAGGAAATTAGTTACGTTATAGTAATAGCATGGAAATAGGTTGTTAGTAATAGTCGAAGTTATAGGTAATAGTAATATAGTAGTGCTTGTATTAGGTTACGTTAGCAAGAGTTATAGGGTTAAATAGTATGAGCTAATGGTTACTGTAATAATAGGAATAGTAATAATATTTGTAGCAAACATAAAAGAGAATAATAGTTAATGATAATGAAAATAAAATATTTTAAAATGGCTAAAAATTCAATGTAAAAAATATTGTACTTATATATTTGCGATCTATTGACTTTAAATAATTATGCAAATATTAGAGGAATCTAGTATTTAACTTTAAATAAATTTAAATTATATGATTAAACGAATAATAAATAAATTTCTCAAACTTACTTCACTTCATCGGATATTCCGCTCTGCATGAAGGCTGAAGCGACTGACGAGAGTCGGACCGTGTCTCCCTTTTATATCCTATACCCCCCTCCGCCATTTTTTTTTATCACGAAACAAATAATTTGATTAATTCCATTTATTTATTGATAAAATTTATTCATAATTGTTAACTAATATATTTTTACAATTAACATTTAATAAATATAATATTTTTAAATTTTAGACCAAAAATTAAAAAAAAATATTGATCTGACTAAAAGTGATGAGACTAATACAATGTATTTTATTAAATTTACTTAAAATTAATAATCTTTAATAATTATTTTAAAACAAAATACTTTTTTATTTAATATTATTTTGAATTTAATGAAGTTTATAACTATATATTGAATTGCCTTTATAATTTCTCCATCTTAAATGAATTGTATAAATAATAACAAACATATTTGTTTGAAACAATAAATAATTTATATCTAATTATTAGAAACTATTTAAATTATTACAAGTACTGTTTAATGTGAAATACTTTTTAATACTTTTTTTTTTAGGCATAGATATTATTACTAGAGAAGCCGTTAGCAGTGGAATTTTGAAACATCGAAAATATAACCTGAACACATTTTGGCTGTAATATAATCAAATAAACATTTGATTATATTACAACTTATACTGTAGAACGTTTAAAATACGAAACAAAACACAAAGATTAGCGGAAGTCGAAAATATTTTTTTTTACTATAACCTCTTAGGGAGGTTATTAGTATTCCCTTTAGGAAGGGTTTTCAATCACGTTACATAGCGTCCCTACATGATGTTTTAAGCTCTTAACATATTGAGATAGACTATGACTTAACCAAGGATGTTGAATAAAGGGGATGACGCACTAAGTCGAATTTGCCATTTCAACAAAGTGACCCCATCGAAAATCAAAAACATAGAGATGAATGCAACTCGAAACACCACGTCAAAACCAACTGCACATGCTTGGTTACGAACTGCGCATGCTTATGATCCTTATAACAAGCGCAGGGTCTTAAAATTAGAGGCAAACTTATAACCTAAGGGGAGGTAAGTTTGCTCCTATTTCTCTATCTCATAAATTCCATGGGGTCAGAAATGTTCCTTAAATGCGTCATCCCCTTATTCAACATCCTTGGACTTAACTATAGGACTTAACATAGATTGAGAGAGGTTATGCTCACTCTAGTGTAAATATATTCTATCTATGTGTATATACTATGTATATATAATAACCTTGAGATGTCCAGATTACCATTGAGATTTCATTTTGAGAGTTGAATATTTGTTAATATTATTGGTTCAATTTTGCAACATTGTATAGTAAAACTGAGCACCTTCGATTTAGTAATATAACCAAATAACGATACAAAATTACCGTACATACTTAGAGTACCTGGTATATCATTATATTACAGGTACTCTTATACATACTCAATACATTAAGAGGCCAGAAGCATCATTTGGTGTTCTCAGGGGGCTCTGTGTTACCTAATTAAAATCTCCTCCTATAGTAAATTGAGGTTATAAAAAATCAATTTTAGCTTCCCCCACACATTTTTTGTGTTTTTGATTTTACTTTAAATGTTCTACTGTATAAGTTTTTTGTATTTTTGTTCGGATTATTTGATTACATTGATAGTCTAAGGTGGTCAGGTTACTTTTTCGATGTTTCAAAATACAACAAATAGGGCTTCTCTAGTAATATATCTTTATGCTTACAGGTAAAACATAGAGATATTATTACTAGAGGGGCCCTATAGGGAAAAGTAATCCTAAAGAAAGTAATTTAATATATACTCTTCAATCGCAGGTAACTAAATTATTAACAGATTTAGCTCACATTAAAGTTTCTTCTTTAAACAATGATGACAATAGCTTAGCTCCTTCTCATCAAGAAAGTATTTATATGGAAGACTTTATGTCTGAATATAGGGAAAGAGAGCTTAGAGCCTCTAATATAATTATTTATGGTGCTGTTGAATCAAATGAATAAAGTTGATAAAGTTAAAATTAATCATGATAAAAATATAGTCAATGACTTGATAAGACCATTATTTACAGATGGTACAGACATTCAAAGTTTCTCCATTGACAGCGTTAAGATGTTTCGTCTTGGATCTATGCATAAAGATCAATCTAAACCACGCCCTATTAAGGTCAAATAAAATAACAAAAGTGATGCTATACACCTACTCAAAAACAGCAATAAAATACCTGCTGATTCTAAGTTGTCTACTGGACCTGACAGAACACTTTAACATAGACAGTATTTAAGTGGTCTAAAAACTTAACTAGCTGATCGAATAAAAAATGGTGAGACTGACATAACCATAAAATTTTTGAATAACATACCAAAAATCATTTCTATTAATTCAAAAAACTAGTCAGTGACTGTGGTGCAAGCTACAGTATTTACTACCAGATCGTCAGAGGCCTTAATACTAAATTAGAAGAAATTAAACTTTCTGTCTCATCAACTAATTACGACATCATTGTGCTGAGTGAAACTTGGCTATCACCTCAAACTTTTTCAATCTATGTTTGGTCTGGAAATTACTCTGTTTATAGACAAGATAGAAATAGTTTAAATAGCAAGAAAGGACGAGGCGATGGTGTTTTCATAGCCGTAAAAAATAATCTATGCTCTCATCAGCTTGAAGTTATTCACACCGACATAGAACAGCTGTTTGTGTCATTATGTCTTGGTTCTAAGAATATTATTATACCTGGAGTTTACTTACCCCCTTCATCAAACTTATTATCTTACCTCCCACTGTGATGATATCCAAAACCTACTATCTCTCTACAATGATGCTGAACTTCTGTCTTGGGTGATTACAACTTACCTGATGTAAATTGGCTTGATCCTTCTGTTCTGGAAAATTATCATTCCAACTCTGCTGCTCAGGTGTTGATTGAAACGTTTAATTTTTCATGATCTATACAAATAAATAATATCTAATTGTAATAATTCTTAGATTTAATTTTATCTAGTATTAAAAATATGACTGTGATTGAATCTAGTTGAGCCTCTTGCTAATTGTGATAAATATCACCCAGCCATAGAGTGCCTTTCACTAGAAATGATAAAGATAACTTATAGTTATGATACCGATAATTTTAAGAAAATGATTTTGATGGCATGATCTATTGTTTGTCTTCCATAAATTGGAATGTTCTAATAATCCTAATAATTTAGATGAATTTCAGTAATGTTTATTCTGTCATCAACTCAGCTATAACAAATTTGTTCCTAAATATAAAGAAACATAATAAAATTTTCCTATTTGGTTTAGTCCTGAACTGATTATTCTTAACTATTTTTAAGAAAGCATTTTTTGAAAAGCAAGTTTATAATAACTGGCATTTAAAAAGTCTTTTACAGAGTTAAAACACTTTCTCCGTGAACATTTGCTTTAAGTTTCCTTTAAACACTTTGAAAGGTTGCCTCGCACTTTGTTAGAGATTTCTTTAAGTAAGACTGCACACGGGTATAGGATAAATCCAGAAAAAACAAAGAATCCTTTGTTTTTTTCTCATATGTAACTGTTTCTGTTATTTGTTACTTGTTTGTTTAGTTTATTTTACTTTTTTCACTAAATATAGTTGTTTAATAATCTTAAGAGGATATAGCCTGAAGCAAAGATTATGTAGTATACTACATAATCTTTGGCCTGAAGATGACCCAAAGGGGTTGAAATATATAGCTTTCTTTCTAAATAATTGTAGAACTAAAGTCAACCTTGTTTTAAATAATTATGGAGTTCTACAAAAAAGATGTTTCACTAATTAACTTGTTGAAAAATGTCATTTTCAAACCTCTTTATATCCACTTCTACTTAAACCAATTTAATTTAAATTTTAATTGCTTCTTTTTAATTTTGATTCAAAAGGCACGCCTTTTTAAAGATATTATATAATATTTATGTACCAATAGCCATTTTCCCGCTCCAGACCCTCAAAAACCCTACTTTGTTACGTACAGTATAATATACACTGGAAGTTTTTGACTTTTTTACTGACTAAACATGGTATTTTAACTTTTCCTCATGAACGCTGCTGTGTTTTTAAATATAACAATTCATTTTTTGAAAGTTACAAGGGTTAGTTGAAGAGTTATCCACAATGATCCTCCGGGGTACCATTTGTAGGCGCTCCATGGAGCACTAACGATATGGAGCTCCAATGAATGGAGTGTCAACGAAATGCAGGTACTTTAATTTTCTTGCGTGATTTCTCTAAAAACTCATAGACACTTCACATCGTGACAGCACCATTCTTTGGCGCACCATATCGGGGAGCTCCATTTAAAATAGAGGGGTAACGATTTGGAGCTTCTATGAATATTTAGAGAAATCACGCAAGAAAATTAAATTGCATGCATTTCGTTGACGCGCCATTCATTGGCACTCCATATCGTTAGCGCTCCAATTTAATGAAGCTGGAGCTCCTATAAATGGCACGTCATCGAATTAGAGCACAAATGATGGTGCACCTATGATTTGGAGCGTCTACGACTGGTACCCTCACCTGTGAACATCTTACTAATTGTAAAAACAGTAAAACCACGTTTCTTTACATTATTTTTTTATTTGTTGCGAAACGTATCTTGGTTCAGGGCTTACTTACCAGTTCAATGTAAAGTTTGTTAACATTTTTGCTCACTTAACATTAATGTTAACATTAAACTTTGCTAAGTTTTAATCTGATTTCCGACGAAAGGTCATGTGATTAAAACCTCGTATATAAGCAGATGAGTTGATATAAACTGTTAGGTAAAACTTTTACTAGTTAGTTAAAATAACTAGTAAATGATGTCAGTGGAAAGGAAATTCGTCCTATTCTACTGATAGGATTTTATGTACTATAAGACAGGTTTGGAGAACTGTTGCACGCTGTAAAGGTACTAGCAAACCTTTGAGTAGATATAATAATTCCAGGTTATTTGTTAAATTTTTATTTACTACTCCCTCTAATGATAGTATTGCTACGACTTTCACTCTTTTCAATTTCCACATAATTTTTATTTCTATGGCTAAGTTTTGATATTTTTTGTTTTTTGAATTCCTGTCGACTCCAAGTTGTTAGTGAGAGAAATTCCTATGTCAATAATAGTAGTAGTTTCCGTTTGCTTGATTATTGGAAGTCAACATTGTGTTGCTAGTAATGGTTGTATCCCAATAAAGAGTGGGATTATTATTATAAAAAAATGTTTCATTATATAACCAAAAGTGGCACATAATATAGGCCAAAAACTTCTATAATAATTAATTTAGCACTATGTTTTTTTCTGGTAAGATTTAGCAAATATAATATTTTATTATATTTGACAGATGTTAAGATCCAAAATTGCATAGCAAATGATTTTTATACTACCAATTAAATAGGAAGTGTAAAAAAGGCCAAATAAATTTTAACATTTATAAAAAAACATACAAATAATAAAAACAAAGCATAAATTCAAAAATAATTTACACAATAAATAAATACAGTCCCTTAATTAAATAAATAAAAATATAAAAATACCACTAACATCAATGACAATTAAAAGCTAGAAATCTAATAATTATATCACAAATTTCACTAAAATTAATATCTTTATAATATCATGTGTACAGTTTGATGTTTTAATAAAACAAAATAAAAATATGACATGAAACCATAAGAAATCAAATATTATCAGTTTTGTTTTTTATCACTCGACAGCCTATACAAAATCCTTTATGAAAATAAATCTCTTGGTGTTTACTTATCTGTTTTAATGGAGGACTCATTTAACAAATATGGTGTGATGTCGTTCCGTCGACAAATCATTCCGTCGACAAATCACTCCGTCGACAGTCGACGGAAAAATTTGTCGACGGAACGAAACGAGTTGTTGCGTCGACAAATCATTCCGTCGACAAATCACTCCGTCGACAAATAACTTGTCGATGCAATGATTTGTCGACGGAATGATTTGTCGACGCAACAACTCGTTTCGTTCCGTCGACAAATCATTCCATCGACAAATCATTCCGTCGACAAATCACTCCGTCGACAAATAACTTGTCGATGCAATGATTTGTCGACGGAGTGATTTGTCGACGGAATGATTTGTCGACGCAACAACTCGTTTCGTTCCGTCGACAAATCATTCCATCGACAAATCATTCCGTCGACAAATCACTCCGTCGACAAATAACTTGTCGATGCAATGATTTGTCGACGGAATGATTTGTCGACGCAACAACCCGGTTCGTTCCGTCGACAAATCTGTAGACCTTCAGTGTTTAGATGTATTGTTAATTGCATACCTTTGAAATATAAGGCAAGGAGAAGAAGTGGAACAAAGCAGAGTAGAGATTTATTTGCTCCCCTTATTAATATATAAAATACGGCCTTCGGCCCGTAGCCGCTACGCGGTCTCGGCGCTTCGCGCGCCTCGTCCGCTCCACGGCGTCGGCCATCCGGGCAGCTTCGCGGCCCGGAGGCCTCCTAGTGGCCTCCGGTGGCCTCCGCAGTGGTTTATATATATATATAAACTTTTTTCGGACATATATTTTTGTTATCATAGGAATAGGAACCGATTCCGATCACTCCACCCTCAACTTCCGTCATCCGAACAACCTCATAAGCGTCATTTTCATAATGAAATTCGCTAAAACGATAAAAATTCTTGTCTCCACCAGGATTTGAACCCAGGTTTCAATTGTAGTAACATAACGATTGCTCGTCGCCCCCTCCATGTCCGCCCATCCATCTAAACAACCATATAAACGTCATTTTCACGAAGAAAATAATTTAAAACGCCTGACATAATGCAAGTAGACAATTGAACAATACAGGCTGGAATTGCAAAAATAGTATCTCAAAATATTTGTCGACGGAACGATTTGTCGACGGAATGATTGTCGATGAATTGTTGTCGACGGAACGAAACGAGTTGTTGCGTCGACAAAATCATTCCGTCGACAAATCATTGCGTCGACAAATCATTGCATCGACAAATTATTTGTCGACGGAACGATTTGTCGACGCAATGATTTGTCGACGAATGATTTGTCGACGGAACGAACCGGGTTGTTGCGTCGACAATCATTCCATCGACAGATCACTGCGTCGACAAATCGTTCCGTCGACAAATAATTGTCGACGGAATGATTTGTCGACGCAACAACCCGATTCGTTCCGTCGACAAACTCAAATTATTTGTCGATGGAATGATTTGTCGACGCTCTTATTTGTCGATGGAATGATTTGTCGACGAAGTGATTTGTCGACGGAATGATACGGAGCCACAAATATATTATTCGGAAGAGCTGAAAACCCCAGAACTATCAATCTAAT
>JACMZG010001870.1:25672720-25703397 GCA_018340805.1 Microvelia longipes
ACAAAATTGCAAGCATTCTACATAAAATACATAAAAACAAAATTGCAAGCATCTATATAAAATACACAAAAATTGCAAGCATCCTATATAAAATTCACAAAAATTGAAGCATCTATATAAAATACACAAAAAAAGTAAAAATACAAAATTGCAAAGCATCCTATATAAAATACACAAAAATTGCAAGCATCCCTATATAAATACACAAAAATTGCAAGCATCCTATATAAAAATACAAAAAATTGCAAACATCCTATTATAAAATACAAAAAAAATGCAAGCATTCTATAAAAATACAAAAATTGCAAAGCATCCTATAAAATAACAAAATGCAAGCATCATAATAAATACAAAAAATTGCAAGCATCCTATAAAAATACACAAAAATTGCAAGCTAATAAAATAAAAAAATTGCAAACATCTATAAAATACACAAAATTGCAAGCATTCCTATATAAATACACAAAAATTGCAAGCACCTATAAAAATATATTGCAAAGCATCATATTTAAAAACAAAATTCCTATATAAAATAACAAAAATTGAAAGCATCCTATAATAAAATACACAAAAAATTGCAAGCATCCTATAAAAATACAAAAAATGCAAGCAGCATTGCAAGCATCATTAAAATACATAAAAGCAGGCATATAAAAATACACAAAAAATTGCAAGCACTCTAAAAAATACACAAAATTGCAAGCACTATAAAAATATACAAAATTGCAAGCATCTAATACAAAATAACAAAAATTGCAAGCATCATAATATAAATACCAAAAATTGCAAGCATCTTATAAAATCAAGCACACAAAAATTGCAAGCATTCCTATATAAAATTCACAAAAATTGCAACATCCTATATAAAATACAAAAATTGCAAGCATAATTACAAAAAATGCAAAGCAAAAAATTGCCAAGCATCCTATATAAAATTCACAAAAATTGCAAGATCCTCATAAAAAAATAAACAAATAATTGCAAGGCATCATATAAAAATACAAAAATTGAAAGATCCTATATAAAATACACAAAAATTGCAAGCATCTTTATAAAATATATTAACAACAAATTCAAGCTATCATACTACATAAAATACACAAAAATTGCAAGCATTCCTATTAAAATCAAAAAAATTGCAAGCATCCTATATAAAATACAACAAATTGAAGCATCTATAAAATACATAAAAATTGCAAGCATCCATATAAAATACACAAAAATTGCAAGCATCCCATAAAATACAAAAAAATGAATATCCGATATAAAATAACAAAAAATGAAGCATTCTATATAAAATACACAAAAATGCAAGATCCTATATAAATTACACAAATTTGCAGATATATAAAATACAGAAAAATTGCAAGCATCTTCACAAAAATTAGCATCCTATAAAAAAATCACAAATTGCAAGCATCAATATAAAATACAAAAAATGTGCAAACATCCTATATAAACAAATTGAAAGCAATCTATATAAATACACAAAAATTGCAAGCATCTTAAAAAATATACAAATTGCAAGCATCATACATAAAATAACATAAAATTGCAAGCATATTTAAAATACACAAATTGCAAAACATCCTATATAAAATAACAAAAAAAATTAAAAAATACAGCAAAATATAAATACATAAAAATTGCCAAGATCCTATATAAAATACACAAAAATTGCAAGCATCCTATATAAAATACACAAAAAATTGAAAGATTCTATATAAAATATACAAAATTGCAAGCATCTACATACAAAATTGCAAGCATCCTATATAAAATACACAAAAATTGCAAGCATCTCAATAAATACACAAATTTCAAGAATCATATATAAAACGAAAAAATTGCTGCTATTAAAATAAAAAATTGCAAGCATCCTATATAAAATATACAAAAATTGCAAGGCATCTATATAAAATACACAAAAATTGCAAGCATTCTATATAAAATACACAAAAACAAAATATTAATTAAAATGCAAAAATTGCAGCTCCTATATAAAAATACACAAAATTGCAAGCATCATATATAAAATACAAAAATTTCAAAACATCCTTCAAAATACACAAAAATTAAAAATGCAAACGATCCAATTAAATACAAAAATTGCAAGCATTCTATATAAAACACAAAAATTGCAAGCATTCTATAAAAAATATACAACAATTGCAAAGTCATACATAAAATCAATTAAATTGCAAAGATACTATATCAAATAAAAAAAATAGCATCAAAAATTGCAAGCGAATGCCATATAAAATTCACAAAAATTGCAAGCATGCCTATAAATAAAATTACAATAAATTGCAAGCACTCATATTATAAAATTTGCAAGCTCCTCATAAAATCAAAATGGCAAAAATTGCAAGCATCCATATAAAAAATACTACAACAAAATTGCAAGCATCATATATAAATACATAAAAATTGCAAGAATCCTATATAAAATACACAAAAACTGAAAGCATTCTATATAAAAAATATAACAAAATTGCAAGCATCATACATAAAATACATAAAATTGCAGACATCTAATAAAAATACACAAAAATGAAAGCATCTATATAAAAATACACAAAAATTGCAAGCATCTCTAAAAAATATACAACAAACTGAAAGCATCCTATATAAAAATACACAAAATTGCAAGCATCATAAAATACACTGCAAGCATCCTATATAAAATACAAAAATTGCAAGCATCCTATATAAAATACAGAAATTGCAAGCATCTATTAAAAACAATACAAAATTGCAAGCATCCTATATAAAATACACAAAAATGCAAGCATCCTATATAAAAAACAACAATAATTGCAAGCATCCTATTCAAAAAATATACAAGAAATTGCAAGCATACATAAAAAAACATAAAAATTGCAACATCTATATATTAAAATGCAGCATCCTATATAAACACAAAATTGCAAGCATTCCTATATAAAATACACAAAATTGGCAAGCATATCCTATATAAAATCAAAATTTAAGAGAATTCTATATAAAATACACAAAAATTGCAAGCATCTACTATAAAAATATACAACAATTGCAAGCATCATACTAAAATACCATAAAAATTGCAGCATCTTATACAAATACAAAGATATTGCAAGATTCCTATAAAAATTCACAAATTGGCAACCATCCTTAAAAAACATAAAAATTGCAAGCATCCTATTATTAAATTACACAAAAAATTGCAAGCATTATATAAAATAACAAAAATGAAGCATTCTATATAAATGTACACAAAATTGCAAGCATCCTATAAAAAAATATATAACAATTGCAAGCATTCATACATAAATTACATAAAATTGAAGCATGCCTAGATCAAAAATACACAAAAATGCAAACTCCTATATTAAATACACAAAAACTGAAGCATTTCTATTGATAAAAATATTACAACAATTGGCAAGCCCTTAAAAAATACATAAATATTGCAAGCATCCCTATAAAAAATACACAAAAAATGAAAGCATTCTATATAAAATACACAAAATTGGCAAAGCATCCTTTACAAAAAAATCTATAAAAACACAAAATTGCAAGCATCCTATAATAAAATACACAAAATTGCAAGCATCTATTAAAATTAACAAAAATTGCAAGCATCTATATAAAATTACAAAAAAATTGCAAGAATCTAAAATACAAAAATTGCAAGCATCTTATTAAAATACACAAAAATTGCAATTCACAAAATTGCAAGCATCCTATATAAATATACAAAATTGCAAGCATCTTACAAAATACATAAAAATTGCAAGCATTATATAAATACACAAAAATTGCAAGCATCTCTTAAAAATTACAAAATTGCAAGCATCCTATATAAAATACATAAAAATTGCAAACATCTTAAAAAATACACAAAAATTGCAAGTTATAAAATACACAAAAATTTGCAAGAAATACACAAAAATTGCAAGCACCTATATAAAACAAAAAATTGCAAAATCCTAATAAAAAATACCAAAATTGAAAGCATAATAAAATACAAATTGCAAGCATCCTATATAAAAATACAAAAATTGCAAGCTATAAAATTACAAAATTGCAAGCATATAAAATACACAAAAATTGCAAAGCATCCTTAAAAAATACACAAAAATTGCAAGCATCTATATAAAATACACAAAAATTGCAAGCATCCTATAAATACACAAAAATTGCAAGCAAAAAATTGCAAAATAAAATACACAAAATGCAGCTAAAAATATACAACAATTGCAAGCATATACAAAAACTATATATAAAATACACAAAAATTGCAAGCAAAAATTGCAAGCATCCTATATAAAAATACAAAATTGCAAATATAAATACAAAATTGCAAGCACTATAAAAATACACAAAAATTGCAACGCTTAATAATCAAATTATATAAAAATACACAAAATTGAAAGCGCGAAGCACTATTATAAAATATACAAAATTGCAACCATCTTACATAAAATACACAAAAATTGCAAGATCCTATATAAAATTACATAAAAATGCAAGATTATATTAAATACACAAAAATTTGCAAGCATTCTATATAAAATACACAAAATTGCAAAATTATATAAATATACAAAATTGCCTTCTTACATAAAATACACAAAAATTGCAAGCATCCTATATAAAATACATAAAAAATTGCAAGCATCCTTAAAATACACAAAAAATGCAAGCATAATGAGATACACATATATGCAAGCATCCATATAAAAAAATTGCAAGCATCTTATAAAATACACAAAAATTGCAAGCACCTTAAAAAATTACACAAAAATGCAAACATTCTATATAAAATACACAAAAATTGCAAGCACTTTTAAAAAATACACAAAAAATTGCAAGCATCCTAATAAATTGCAACATCCTATATAAATACACAAAATTGCAAGCTAAAAAAATACAAATTGCAAGCATCCTATAAAATATTGCAAGCAAAAAAAATTCACAAAAATTGCAAGCCTATAAAAATACACAAAATTGCAAGCATCTATTAAAAAATAACAAAAATGGAAAGCATTCTATATAAAATACACAAAAATTGCAAGGCATCCTTAAAAATTACACAAAAATTTGCAGCATCCTTATAAACCACAAAAAATTGCAAACATCCTATATAAAATACACAAAAATTGAGAGGCATTCTATCATAAAATATACAACAATGCAAGCATTCTACATAAAATACATAAGAATTGCAGCATCTATATTAAAAATTACAGCAAAAATGAAGCATTCTTATAGAAATACAGAAAAATTGGAAGCATCTTATATAAAATGCACAAAAAATTGATTAAGATCCTATAAAAAATCCACAAAAATTGCAAGCATCATGATAAAATTACAAAAAATTGCAAAACATTTATATAAAAATACACAAAAAGATGAAAGCATGCTATATAAAATACACAAAATTGCAAGCATCTGAATAAAGGGATATAGATCAATGAGCTAGCATACAGAAAAACTAATAAAAATTGCAAGGTTCCAAAAGAATATCACAATAAATGCAAATCTCCTTATATAAATAAACAAAAAACTGAAAGCATTCTATTATAAAATACACAAAATTGCAAGCTCCTATAAAAATATACAACAATTGCAAGCATAATACATAAAATACATAAAAATTGCAAGGCACCTATATAAAATACACAAAGTTGAAAGCATTCTGTATAATATACAACTGCAAGCATTAAAAAGCATTTGCAAATACAGAAAAGAATTGCAGCATGTCTATATTAAAATACACAAACAATTGCAAGCATCATACATAAATACATAAAGGGATTTTTCGCAAGCATCCTATATAAATACAAAAAATTGCAAACAGCCTATATAAATACACAAAAATGAAAGCATCGGTATATAATAATACACAAAAATGAAAGGCATATTATATAAAATATACCAACAATTGCAAGCATCATACATAAAATACATAATTTTTGCAAGCATCCCTATATAAAAAAATAACAATTGCAAGCATCCTATCATAAAATACACAAAATTGAAAGCATCTATACTAAAAATTCACAGAAATTGCAAAGGGCAATCTATAGTATAATAAAACTATAATGCGCATAATAGCATAAATACATAAAAATGAAGCTCCTATATAAAATACACAAAAAATGCAAGCATCCATATATAAAAATATATATAAAAATTGCAAGCATTCCTATTTAAAATACAGACAAAATTGGCAAGGCTACATTCCGTATATAAAAATACAGAAATTTGGAAGTCATCGTATATTAAAATTCACAAAATTGAAAGCTCCTATAAAAAAATCCACAAAAATTTGCAAGCCATCAATATAAATCACAAAAAATGCAAAACCTCTATAGTAAACTAAATAACAAAAATGAAGCAATTCTATATTAAAATACACAAAAATTGCAAGCATGCCTATAAAAAATATACACAATTCAAGCATCATTACATAAATACATAAAAATTGCAACTTAAGAAATACACAAAATTGCAAACATCCTTAAAAATACACAAAAATTGCAAGCATTCTCTATAAGAATACAAAATGCAATCTTCAAAAATAACAAAATTGCAAGCTTCCTATAAAAATACACAAAAATTGCAAGCATTCTATTAAAAAAATACACAAAAATTGCAAGCATCCTTAAAAAATTATTACAACAATTGCAAGCATCATATAAATAATGTAAATACACAAAATTGCAAGCATCCCTATAAAAATACAAAAATTGCAAATAAAAATTCACAAAAATTGCAAGCATCCTATATAAAATACACAAAAATTGCAAGGCTCATATATAAAATACAAAAATTGCAGACATCCTATTATAAACAACACAAAATTTGAAAGCATCTATATAAAATTACACAAAATTGAAAGGCATTCTGTATAAAATATACAACTGTAAGCATTAAAAAGCAGTTGCAAAATACAACGAAATTTGCAAGCGATTCTAATATAAAATACACAAAAATTGAAAGCATTCTATATAAAACTATACAACAATTGCAAGCGCAACTAAAGTACATTAAAAATTGCAAGGCTCCGTGATTATAAAATACACAAAAATTGAAGATCCTATATATAGAGTCACAAAATTGCAAGATTCCATATAAAAATACAGAAAATATATATTAAGCGATCCTTATATAAATACAAGAAATTGCAAGCCATCTATATAAAAAAACACCAAATTGCAAGCCATCTATATAAGAATAAAAAAAATTGCAGTAAATGAAATACATAAAATAATAGCGATATATATAAAAATACACAAAATTGCAAGCATCCTTTAAAACCTACAAAAATGAAAGCAATCAAAAAACCCTAGAAAATGGGGATAGCATCCTATGAAAATTACAAAATTTGAAACGTATCATACTATAAAAATCCACAAAAAATTGCAAGCAATCATATATAAAAATACAAAAAATTGCAAACATTCTATATAAATACAAAAATGAAAGATACTATATTTAATAAAATACACAAAAATTGCAAGCATCCTATAAAAAAAATATACAACAATTGCAAGCTCATTACTAAGATTACATAAAAAAATTGCAAGCATCCTATATTAAAATACACAAAATATGCAACTCCATATAAAATAAACAAAAAACTGAAGGCATTCTATATAAAATATACAACAATTTAAGTATCATACATAAGAATACATCAAAATTGCTACCGTAGATAGGAGTACGCGACGAATGAAGTCCTATAAAAATACACAAAACTGAAAGCCATTCGATATAAAATAGGACCAATTGCAAGCATCATACATAAATACATTAAAAATTGCAGAGCATCTATAAAAAAATACACAAAAAACATGAAGCAGCATTCTTATAATTATACACAAAAAATGCAAGCATCTTATATAGAAGAATACAAAAAATTGAAAACATCCTATATTTAAATACACAAAAATGCAAAGCATTTCTATATAAAAATACACACAAATTAAAGCATTCTATATAAAATATACAAATTCAAGCATCATAAATAAAAATACAATAAAATTGCAATTGCATCCTTTATAAAAATAATGAGAGAAAGGAATTGCAAGCATCCTATATAAATACACAAAAATTGAAAGCATTCTATACAAAATTACACAAAAAATTGCAAGCATCCTATAAAAAATTTACTAAACAATTTGCAGCATACATTACATAAAATAGATACAAATTGCAAGCAGTCCTATATAAAAATACACAAAAATGCAAGCATCCTATATAAATTCACAGATGAAGAAACACCTCAATAAAATAGAGCGAAGGATGCGTGGCATCATACATAAATACATAAAAATTGCAAGCATCCTATATAGAATTACACAAAATGGAATAGCGTACAATGAAAATACTTCATATAGTGTATAGTGAAGAGATTCTATATTAAAATATACAACAATTGCAAGCATCATACATAAATACATAAAATTGCAAGATGCCAAAGAAGAAAGCAAAAATAAATGAAAGAATTCTATATAAAATAACAAAGATCATGCAGCTACCAATAAAAATTACGAACCAATTGTGCAAGCATCATAAATAAAATAAAACAATTTGCAAGCGTCAATATGAAACAAACATTGCAAACATTCCTATATAAAATTCAAAAAAATTAAGAGCATTCTATATAAAATTACAGAAAAATTGGTAAGCATCCTATATAAAATTCACAAAATATGCAGCATCCTATGTAAAAAATATACAACAATTGCAAGGCATCATACATTTAATACATAAAAAATTGCAAGCTCATTTTATATAAGAATAGCACAAAAATTGCAAAACATCCTATATAAAATACACAAAAAACTGAAAGCATGTCTATATAAAATAGACACAACAATTGCAGCATCGATACATAAAATATCATAAAAGATTGCAAGGCATCTATAAAAATACACAAAAATGGAAAGCATTCTATATAAAATCTCTGCCTCTCCGGCGGTGTTGAGAGAGATTTTATATAGAATGCTTTCATTTTTGGTTTTGTATAGTGATGGCTTGCAATTTCTTATGTTCTTTATGTATTGATGCTTGCAGATTGTTGTCTATTTTATTAGTAGGGATGCTTTTTCAAGTTTTTGTGTATTTATATAGGATTTTTGCAAGATTTTTGTGGTATTTTATATTAAAATTGCTTGCAATTTTTTATGCTATGCTTTATGTATGGATGCTGCAATTGTTGTATATTTATAGGATGCTTGCAATTTTTGTGAATTTATATAGGATGCTTCAATTTTCTGTATTTTATATAGAATGCCTTTCAAGTTTTTGTGATTTTATTATTAGGATGTTTGCTAATGTTTTTTGTATTTTATATTGTGCTTGCGAATTTGTTGTGTATTTTATTTATGATGCTGCAATTGTTGATTATATTTTTTATTGGATGCTTGCAATATTTGTTGTATCTTTATATAGATTCTTTCATTTTTTGTCGTGATTTTTTATAGGATCTTGCAGATTGTTTGATTGTTATTTTATGTATGATGCTCTGCAAGTTGTTATTTTATATAGAATCTTTCAATTTTTGTGTATTTTATATAGAATGTTTGCAATTTGCTTATTTTTATATAGGATGCTGCAGATTGTTTTATGATATTGATGTATGATGCCTTTGCATTGTTGTATATTTTTTATTGGATGCTTTCTCATTTTTGTGAATTTTATAGTAGGATGCTTTTTGAAATTTTGCTGTATATGAGTTAGTGGGATGCTTGCAATTGGATCATATCTTTATGTAGTGGGGATGCTTGCAACATGTTGTATAGTTTTTATAGGATGCTTGCAATTTTGATGTATTTTATAGATGCAATTTTTGTGTATTTATATAGGGATGGCTTGCAATTTTTATTTATTTTATAAAGGATGCTTGCAATTTTTATGTATTTTATTTATTGTGCTTGAATTGTTGTATTATTTTATAATCAGAATGCTTCATTTTTGGTATTTATTTTTATATGAGGAATGCTTTCAGTTTTTGTGTTTTATAGGATGTTTCAGATTGTTTTGTTTTTATATAAGATTGCTTGAATTTTTGTGTATTTTTATAGATATGCTTTAATTTTTTGCCTGTATTTATTTATAGGATGCTCTGCAATTTTAGTATTTTATGTAGGATAGCTTGCTATGTGGTCTATTTTATATACGAATGCTTCGTTTTGTGTATTTTATTAGGTGTTTGCAATTTTTGTGTATTTTATAGAAGGCTACTCATGCTTGCAACTTTTTATGTATTTATGTCATTGATGACTTGCTATTGTGCTAAAATTAATTCTCCTATTTAGTAGATGCTTTTTTTTTTTTTTTTCAGTTTTTGTTATATCTTATATAGAGATGTTTGCACATTTTTGGGATATTTTATATAGGTGTTGCATTTTTATGTTTTTATGTATGATTGCTCCTGCATTGGTAGATTTTTTATCAGGAATGCTTGCAATTTTTGTGTATTTTATATTTAGTTATGCTTCATCTTTTGTGTATTTTATATAGGATGCTTGCAATTATGTGTATTTTTAGTATATGATGCTTGCAATTTTTTGTGTATTTTATATAGATGCTTTCAATTTGTGTATTTTATATAGGATGCTTTCAATCTGTATATTATATAGGATGCTTTCATTGTGTATTTGTATAGGTGCTTGCAATATATATGCTTTGTAATTTTGTGTATTTATATAGGATGCTTTATTTTTATAGATGATGTTGCAATTTTTGGTATTTTATATAGGATGCTTGCATTTTTTGTATTTATATATAGATGCTTGAATTTTTGTGTATTTTATATAGGATGCTTTTGCAATTTTTGTGTATTTTATATAGGATGCTTGCATTTTTGGTTATTTTATATAGGATGCTTGCAATTTTTATGTATTTTTATTTCTGATTGCTTGCAATTGTTGTATATTTTATATAGAATGCTTTCAATTTTTGTGTGTTTTTATATAGAATGCTTGCAAAATTTTGCAATGTTTTTTTTATGCTTAGTTGTATATTTTATATAGAATGCTTTCAAGTTTTGTGTATTTTATATGAATGTTTCAATTTTTGTGTATTTTATATAGGATGTTTTGCAATTTTTTGTATTTTATATAGGATGCTTGCAATTTTTGTGTATTTTTATATAGGATGCTTGCAATTTGTGAATTTTTTGCTTGCATATTGTGTTATTTTACAGGATGCTTGCAATTTTTGTGTATTTTATATAGGATGCTTGCAATTTTGTGTATTTATGTATGATGCTTGCAATTGTTGTATATTTTTTTATAGGGATGCTTGGCATTTGCATTGTGTTTTTATATAGAATGCTTTCAATTTTTGTGTATTTTATAGGATGCTTGCAATTTTTATGTATTTTATGTATGATGCTTGCAAATTGAATCTATAGGAATGCTCTGCATTTTTATGTATTTTAGTATGATGCTTGCAATTGTTGTTATTTTTTATAGGATCTTGCAATTTTTGTATTTATATATGAGAATGCTTCCATTTTTTGCTGTATTTATATATAGGATGCTTGCAATTTTTTGTGTATTTATATATGATGCTTGCAATTTGTTGTGATTTTTTTTATAGGATGCTTGCAATTTTTGTGTATTTTTATAGAATGCTTCCATTTTTTGTGATTTATATAGATGTTTATTTTGTATTTTATAGGATGCTTGCAATTTTTAGTTATTTTATATAGGATGCTTGCAAATTTTTGTGTATTTTATATAGGATGCTTGCAATTTTTATGTATTTTATGTATTATGCTTGCAATTATTGTATATTTTTTATTGAATGCATTTGCAATTTTTGTGTATTTTATATAGAATGCTGTTCAACGTGTATTTTATATTTGCTTATTGTTCAAATTTGTAGTATGCTTTTATGTATGTATATTTATGTATATGATGCTTGCAATTGTTGTATATCTGTTATATAGAATGATGGCATTTTTTAAAGGCTGGCAATTTTGTGTATTTTATATAGAATGCTTTCAATTTTTTGTGTATTTTTACTATAGGATGTTTTGCAATTTTTGTATTTGTATATAGGATGCTTGCAATCTATGTATTTTATGTATGATGCTTGCAATTCGTTGGTGTACTTTTATATAGATGCTTGCAACTTCTTGTATTTTGCAATTGCGCTTTTTTTTATGCTTTGAACAGATTGTATATTTTATACAGAATGCTTTCAACTTTTGAGTGTATTTCTTATATATAGGATGCTGCAATGGTTTATGTATTTTATGTATTATGCTTGCAATTGGATATTTTCTATTAGATGCTTGCTAAGTGTATTAGTAGATGTAAGCTTTCGAGTTTTTGTTATGTATATAGGATGTTTGATTTTGTTGTGTATGGTATATGTTAGGGATGCTTGCAATTTTTATGTATTTTGTATGTATGATGCTTGCATTGTTGTATATTTTATAGGGATGCTTGCCAATTTTTGTGTATTTTTATATAGAAATGCTTTCATTTTTTGTGTGTATTTTACTTATAGATCGTTTGCAAATTTTTTGTATTTATATACATATGATTGCTTGATTTTGTGGATGTTTATGGATGCTTTTCAATTTCTTCAGTGTAATTATTATAAGAGCTTCCAATTTTCTGTATTTTATAGAGAGCTTTGTTTTGTATTTTATATAGCGATGCTTGCAATTGGTTATGTATTTTATGTATGTGATGCTTGCAATTGTTGTATATTCTGTGTATATAGAATGCTCTCAGATTTTGTGTATTTTATATAGGGATGTTTGCAATTTTGTTTGTGGTTTTTATATAGGATCGGCTTGCAATTGTTGTGAATTTTTATATAGATGTTTGCAATTTTGTGTTATTTTATATAGATGCTTTATTTTTTGTATTTTCTATAGGCAATGCTTCGCAATTCTTTGTGTATTGTTACTATCGGAATGCTATGCATTTTTGGAATTTATATGGATGCTTTGCAATTTTTGTGCTATTTTATATAAGGATCTTGCATTGTCTGTAATCTTTATTAGAATGCTTTTTCAATTTTTGTGTATTTATTATAGGTGTTTTGCAATTTTTTGGAGATGCTGCAATTCTTGGTGTATTTTAATAGTAGGGATCTTGCAATTTTGTGTATTATATAGGAATCGCTGTTCATTTCTTTTGTGTATTGTTATAGGATGCTTGGCAATTTTATCACGTATTTTATATTAGGATGCTTGCAAATTTTAATGTAATTTCTATGTAGGATGCTGCAATTGTTGTATATTTTATATAGAATGACGTTCAATTTTTGTGTATTTTACGTATAGAAGGCTTTATTTTGTGTATTTTGGTTATAGGATGTTGCAATTTTTATTATTTTATATTAGGATGCTCTGCAATTTTTATGTATTTTTATGTGTATGATGCTTGCCAATTGTTGTATATTTATATATAGGAATGATTTTTCAATTTTTGGTGTATTTTTACTATAGAATGCTTGAATTTTTTGCTTGTATTTAATATTAGGATCGCTTGCAATTTATGTTTTTATTATAGGATGCTTGCAGATTTTTATGTATCTTTATGTATTGATGTTGGTCAATTGTTGTATATCTTATATAGAATGCTATATCCAATTTTTGTGTGATTTTATATTAGAATGCTTTCAATTTTTGTGACCTATTTATATAGGAACTGCTTGCCAATTTTTGTGTATTTTATATAGGATGCTTGCAATTTTGTGTATTTTTATAGGATGCTTGCAAATTTTTGTTTTTTCTTATATAGGATGCTTTCAATTTTTTTGTATTTCTATATAGGAATCGGATGCTTGCAATTTTTGTGTATTTTGTATTGATGCTTTCAATTTTATATAGGATGCTGCAATTTTTGTGTATTTTTATATAGACGCTTGCAATTTTATGTATTTTATAGGATGCTTGCAATTTTGTATTTTTTTAGATGGCAATTTTTGTGAATTTTATTGTGCAATTTTTATATTATATATGTTTGCAATTTTTTTGTATTTTTATATGCTTGCAATTTTTATGTATTTTTATTTTGTTGTATTTTTTAGGATGCTTGCAATTTTTGTGCAATTTTATATAGGATGCTTGCAATTTTTATGTATTTTATATGCTTGCAATTTTTTGTATTTTTATAGATGCTTGCAATTTTTGGTATTTTATATAGGATGCTTGCAATTTTTGTATTTTAGGATGCTTGCAATTTTTATGTATTTTTATATAGAATGCTTGCAATTTTTTGTATTTTTTGGATGCTGCAATTTTTGTGAATTTTATATAGGATGCTTGCATTTTTATGTATTTTATATAGGATGCTTGCAATTTTTGTGAATTTTTATAGGATGCTTGCAATTTTTGTATTTAATTATATTTTGTGTATTTATATAGGATCTTGCAATTTTTATGTATTTTATATAGGATGTGGAATTTTATATAGGATGCTTGCAATTTTGTATTTTATATAGGATGCTTGCAATTTTTATGAATTGCAATTTTATGTATTTTATATGATGCTTGCAATTTTTGTGAATTTTATATAGGATGCTTGCAATTTTTTATGTATTTATGTATGATGCTTGCAATTTTTGTGTAATTTTATATAGAATGCTTGCAATTTGTGAATTTTATATAGGATGCTTCAATTTTGTGTATTTTATATAGGATGCTTGCAATTTTTGTGTATTTTATATAGATGCTTCAATTTTGAATTTTTTGCTTGCAATTTTGTATTTTTTATATAGGATGCTTGCAATTTTTATGTATTTTATATAGGATGCTTGCAATTTTTATGTATTTTATATAGGATGCTTGCAATTTTTATAGATGCTTGCTTGCATTGCTTGCATTTTGTATTTTTATTTTGATATTTTTATATAGGAGCTTGCAATTTTTATGTATTTTATATAGAAATGCTTGCAATTTTTTGTATTTTATATAGGATGCTTGCAATTTTTGTATTTTTTATGATGCTTGCAATTTTTGTGATTTTTTAGATGCTTGCAAATTGTGATTTTATATAGGATGCTTGCAATTTTTGTATTTTATATAGGATTTGCAATTTTATGTAATTTATATAGATGCTTGCCAATTTTTTTTATTTTAATAGGATGCTTGCAATTTTTATGTATTTATATAGGATGCTTGCAATTTTTGTGTATTTTATATAGAATGCTTTGAATTATGTGTATTTATATAGGATGCTTGCATTTATATATTGTAATTTTATGTATTTTATATAGAATGCTTGCAATTTTTTGTATTTTATAGAATGCTTGCAATTTTTGTGTATTTATATAGGATGCTTGCAATTGATGATGTATTATTAGGATGCTTGCAATTTTTATGTATTTTATATAGGATGCTTGCAATTTTTGTGTATTTTTTAAGAGATGCTTGCAATTTTTTGTATTTATGGATGGTTGTAATTTTTGTAAAATGTACATGACATATATTAATATGTCTAAGTATTTCTAGCAAATCATTATAATATTTCATTGTTTATGTATGTAATGTGTACGGAAACCTTATAAATACATAATAATACTCAATGAAGTAACCCAATAATTTTCCGAAGTAATTGATATCTCTATAAAACAATTAGCTAGTATAAATATATTTAGCTAAAAAAATAATATATTGTATTGTTTTTTATTGCATTGATCAAGGCGCCAAAACAAATGAGAATGCGAATGTTGAAATCATTTCCAACATTTGTTGTTGATGATTTACTTGAAATTATCAGAGATATTGCTGGTGGTAAGATAGTTATAAGCAAATCACAAAAGGAAACGATGAAGATATATAAAAACTCGTTACTTTGTTTGCAAATAGTAAAAATAGAAGATTTTTGAGAAAAGTTATGTATGAACAAGATGGTGTATTTATATCAACATTACTACCAATTATATTGTCTCATTTCAAATAATGTATGACTTCAATCATTACCTATTCGGTTTAATGTTATATGTGAACGTAAAAGCTGGTCCTCTTTAGGACCACAAATACCGATTGATGATGAATATAACTATGATTACTATGATTTTTTATATGGTTACTATAGTGTTTGTATGGTTAGTATATCATTTTATGGTATTTATGTGGTTTAAATACATACATAATACTTGCATACACATACTAAAACATATAAATGTTACAAATCAAATACATAATAAATGATATACAATCAATAAAGCTTAGTGTTAAAAAAGCATTGATGAGATTGAGGAAACATATACAAGTAAAATTACTATATAATGTACATAAACAATATTCGCACATCAATTTATATCACTTTTTGTTTAAAATAAATGGAGAAACAATCATTATTTTGGGATTCGATAGAACAAGCAGAGAGACAGTGGAAACTGAAGGAATTGAAAAAGGGTTAAAGAAAGCATCTAAGATGGATAATTTCAACTATGTGAAAGCATTAAAAGAAACAACAGAGCGATTGTTATTCCCATTACCAGGAGCAATGGGTTGGAAAGAAGCATTGAAGAGACTGAGGAAACACTCACATAAACCAAACACAGAAGAAAATGAAATTAACCAAAGAAGTGAATGTTGAACAATCTAAACAATTACCAGTTGAAAAGATTAAAGTAAATTTAATGCAATAATTACCAATTTAATTTGATTTTAGATTGCAAAAGAAAAGAAACAATGTTACGAGGGATTCAATTAAGGAGAAATCCAAGTGAAAAAATGAAAATTTACTATCAATTCAATGGTTGTATTAACAACATAATGTTTGAAATTGTACTTGTTGTATGTGGAAAAATATATGTATTTTAAAAAATTTTGTTTATTTTTTACTTATTATATAGCTTATTTACAACAAACATTTGTTTTTATTGAAAAGTGTGTATGTATGTATGTGTGTATTCATTATCATAAATTAATCTAAAAAATATATTAGAATTAATTTAAAATACCACAACGTAATATGTCTGTATTATTTAAAATTAATTTCAAATAATTTAAATATTATAAACTTATTACGTTGCAGTATTTTAAATTAATTACAAAATATTCTAAAAATGTATGCAAATAATAATAATACATACATACTCAGATATGATTGGCTAATCTTTAAAATGGTTGATACAATTTAATTATTTCCTCATAATTAAAAATTTATTTTCAAAATTTGGTGAACTTAAAAAAAGTAATTTTTTTTTAAATTTAAAATTATAACTTATAATAGATATTAATATGGAAATGTCTATAAACAATATGGAAGAAGGTTGATTTCAACAACAATGAATATGGTAAATTTAACATTATTTATTAATAATTAATTTAATATACTTTAGAATTTAAATGATGCTGAAACAAGGAACGAGAAGGTGAAGGATCGTCGACGAATGTCAATACAGATTCACGTTAGTTTTATAATAATTTTATGAATTTTTATAAAGTTTTATGATTTTATAATTTTATGATTTTAATAAATTTTATAAAGTTTTAGTAACATTTTTAGTAACATTTTTTCTAATTAAAATTTATTATGAAATATATGAAATATATGAAGAAGAAATATGCCTTTATGAAGAAATATATGCTTTATGAAGAATATATGGAAAAATATATGTTTTTATGAAAATATGTTTTATCCATGTTCCTATAATCAAGTATATTTTTTATTGAAAAAATGTTATTAAAATTAATGTTATTAAAATGTTATTATCATTTTAAATTAAAATTATAATTTTATTTTAATACTAAATATTCTTTTCATAATATTAAAATCATAATTATTTTAGGAAAATGTTCTTTATACAAAACCATTGTGCAAGTGCAAGTCACAATGGTGACTGCCATAGTATCATGGAAACATACTATGGCCAATGGTTTTATGAGAAAAAGTATTTTATATGCCCAAATTGTAGTCTGTTAGGATTAGGAGATTACATAAATTTTTTATAATACACACAGAGACCACCTGAGCAGCTTTACTAAAAATAAAAAGCAATTATTAAAATCAATTTTAAATAGCGAATTAAATAGGCAATCAGACGTTCCAAATAAGAGAATTAGGTTAGAACCGGAAATTATTAACATCAAGAAAGAACCGGTAGAAGTTATTGAAATTTCGGACGATGAAGAAATCAAGGTGGAACCGGAAGAAGCTATCAATATTTTACCAGAAACAAGCAATAATGAAAGGGAACTACATCTGAAGATTGGTCTGATTATACTATCGTCGAGGAATTGAATGAAGAAGACATTGTTTGTCAAGAATTCATTGATGATGTCAATAATATTCAATTTGGTGGAGCTTTAAATCCGGATATTGGCGATAGCGATGTAGTCATCGAAAGATTTATATCGATGCCATCAAATAATAAAAATTGATATTTCCAGATGGAACACAAATAAAATCATATTAACCGAAAATTTGATTGTTCAGCTGATAAAGATTATTGAAGAATTGAAGGAAGTAAAAATTCAATTTGGTATAAAGCGTTGAATTTTTAAAGATGGAGAGATAAAAACTTGCAGAATATCAAATAGGGCTATTCGTCTAAGTGAAGATTTTTTCGAAGAGGGAATTAATCAATTAAATGAAAAAATTACCATCAGAAGTGAGCTCGGATCCAGCTGGATATTGAACAGGATTTTGGAAGTTAATTTCAAAATAACCAAGATTGAAAAATATAAGTAGACTTTCTGGTCACAGTTACATCCCAACACCGGCGAATTTGAAAAAGAAAAAAGCTATTGTGAATATCCAGAACACTGACAATAAATGCTTTATTTACAGCATTCTGGCAATTATTAAGAAAATGAGATTGATAAAAACAAAGAAATAGCACAAAGTATAGACAATACATGTCTGAGCTAGAGTATGATGAATCAGACATGCCAATGAGGTTGGATAATATTAATAAATTTGAAAGAAAAAATCCCGGATATGCAATCAATGTCCTTTCGTGGAATTCCAAGGATGTAGAAGATAGGATCAAGAAGTATTTAAACATCCAATCTAGATATAATCGCAAATCAAAAGTGGTTGATGCTGAAAATGTAATATATTTATTGTTGCTAGAGGATGGCAGCAAGTACCATTACGCCGTTATGAATTTAAACAGACTGATGAATAGGGATGTCAAACGAGCTGGTGTACGAATCCAATCTCATTGGTGCTCAAATTGTTTAAATGGCTTTAGGTAAATTAGCATTCGACAAAACATGTGATTATTTGCGATAAAATCCAAACCGGTACAACTCTATATACTATGCCGTTGGAGAAAAACTTGGAGTTTACGGATTTCTCAAAGTTTATCACGCCTCCATTCGTAATATATGCTGATTTTGAATCAGTTCTTCCATCTGATGACGTACATTTTCAAAACATATGCCGGTTTCAGCAGGAATGTTGTTAGTGAATAACTTTACCAACAAAACACATATAAGCAATTTATTGGAGATGATTGTGTATATATTTTCCTTAAAGAAATCCAGGAAATCAATCGGATTGTGACACCATACTATGAGCAAAATGGAAATAAGAGAATGATAATATCAAGATCGCAAGAATTATCGTTTCAAGCAGCCACACATTGTTATTTGTGTAAGAAAACAATATCCGCTCCAGTTCGTGATCATGATCACTTTACCGGTCAGTATTTGGGAGCGCATGCTCAAAATGTAATTTAAACAGAAGCGTAAAAATGCAACTACCTGTTGTATTTCATAATTTACGGGGATATGATCTGCATCATATTTTGAAATATGGAATAAGTAAATTCCCACAATGGAATCTAATTGTATTCCAACAACACGGAAAAGTTTCTTTGTTTAATAGTACATGAAAACTAAATTGGCAACAATCAAGTTTATAGACTCTTATCAGTTCATAAACTCATCACTCAATTCAGCAGTACAGTCCTTAAAAGAGACACCTTTGACGTTAAACGAGTTTAAAGATAGAAGAATTACATCGTCAAAGGGGATATTCCCATACAATTATGCAACCAGTTTGCAAGTTCTGGTTGAAACAACACAAATGCCACCAAATGGGAAGGAATTACAGATGAAGAGTATGGAAAAGCCTTGGAAATGTGGAAATAACTGATTGCAAGTCACTTTTGGACTATATGTTGGTTTATTTGAAACTAGACGTATATTTATTGGCAGACTTTTTCCAACAGTTTAGATTAAAATCTTTATCACACAACAAATTGGAACCATTGAATTTCTTTGGAATACCAGGTATGAGCTGGGCATCAGCCTTGTTGTCATTGAATGAACCGGTAGAGCTATTGTTGGATAACGATATGTACACTTTTTCGAAGGAGGAATAAGAGGTGGACTGACATTTATTAATAAACATCATGTCGCCACTAGTGAAAACACAGATTTGTTATATATTGATATTAACAATCTCTATGGATGGGCTCTTAGTCAAAAACTACCATTTAAAGACTTTGAGTGGGTACATACTGGTTTGGATTGATATTAGAGGAATGTAAAACACTAGACTTGGATGCTTTGTCATACGGATATACAATGGAAGTAGATATGATAATCCCACCAGAAATTCAAGATTATCTGAATGATCTACCTGTAGCGGCAGAACATCAGCAAGTTCCAGGTAGTAAAGTAAAAGCTAATGTTAACACATCACCCAAAGAATAATTATGTATTGCATTGGAAGCTTCTACAAATGTATATGATGTTGGGAGTTAAAGTCACAATGGTTCATAGAGCGGTAAAGTTTACTCAAGCTCGGATATTTGAAAATTACATTGCAACAAACACTGCATTAAGAGCAGAATGTAATAATGAGCTCGATAAAAAATTACTACAAGCTGCTTAATAACAGTTTGTATGGGAAATCAGTGGAGAACCTTAAGAAGAGAATGGATTTACGATTATGTAATACCGCTAAAAAGCTGGTGACATATACATCTAAACCAGTTTCCGGAAATCGATCAAGATAGATGATGATCTGATAGCGGCTTTGATGAATAAAGAGTCAGTATGTTTAGATCGACCAAGCTATATAGGGCAAACTGTACTGGACTTGAGCAAATTACGAATGTACCAGCTACAGTACATTGAGCTCGAAAAGTATAGAAAAGAACAAAACTGTACGATTAATATTGTAGCTGGCGATACTGACAGCTTTTTTTGGAATTAGTTAATATAAGTTTAGAAGAAACAACATTGATGAAGAGATGGATTCTGGATACGTCAAACTAGAAAAGATCATCCCCTCTATAGTAATGCTCTGAATTCTGTCATCGGAAGTTTAAGGATGAGAATAAGGGAAGAATATGTAGAATGGATATTCCTCAGGCCTAAATGCTACAGCTTGCTTGGTGAGAAAGAAACATGAAAGCGAAAGGGGTATCATTGAAAAATAGTGGGCTCAATCATCAGGCATATGTTGACTGTTATAATAATGATGAGAAGGTATTAGTTGAGCAATTTAGAATTGTCTCAAAAAATCATCAACTGTTTAGTATAAAAACTAAGAAAGTGGGATTAAGTAACAGTGATGATAAAGGTACTGGTTGGGTAAAAATGAAAGTGTACCTTATGGGCATTATAAAATCAAATAAATACTTTTTCTCATAAAACCATTATTGATCCAGCCTCATGAATACGAGGTATGAAAGAAAATCAGAAGAAATGTATATATGTGCTTGTATATATTTATTGAAAATAAAATTTGTTATTTTAAATTTTTTTTTTTTTTTTATTTATTATTTAACTTGGCATGTGCATGCTTCATGCATGTTGTGAGCATGCCTTATAACTTTTTTTTTAATATAAACATAAAGTAGAAAGTTTTTTTTATTTAATAATGAATTTGGATTACGTAATAGATCAATGATTGAATACATTGATTTAAATCACATTGTTTCAGACTTAATAATAGGTAAAAAAATAAAGAGTTTATTAAATAATATTTATTAACATAACATTACAAAAAACATATAGAAAAAAGTCTTATATCCACAACGATTTATGTTCCATTGAGATTTTCTCTTGACAGACAGGATCTAAACTACAATTATTAATTTTAGATAAATAAAATAAATTACCTTATTTTCATTTCTTTCTACTCGGCATTGTCGTTGCTTTCCCAAGGCAATAGATAGAGCTTGTAATTTGATGTTTGATTTTGTTATTTCAATTACCTCGGGACTTTTATATGTAAAGTCAAATTTAGTCTCTTTGCAATTTCTTCCTTCTCTTCATTATAAATTTCTATTGCTGCTGTTGGCGGGTTAGATTGAAGAACTTCACTAGATTTTTCATTAAAACTTCATATTTTGTAGTTCTTTCATATGAATTCAAGTTTCTCTTTGCATTCCTTTTCGCAAGACAACTAGACTGTCTAGGATTGAATTTCTATAATGCATGAAGACTGTTCCTTGTAATTTCTTCTCCAGCTTGTACCGATATAATAATACTCATTGTTTGAAATCTCTTGAAAGGATTTAAGAAAAACTCAGATTGTATTGAGACTTGAGAATTTCTGCCTTGTTTACGACACATCTTCTTAATTTTCAGGATATCCAGGGTATAGCATCTGTGAAGACTGAACAATTTATATACCTATCCATTTTGAACATCATTATACTGCGAAACTTCATAATTTCATTATCCTTGTTTACAAAATATCAATTTCATTGAGCATTTGAATTTTGACGGACAGATTCATTTTTAAGTTTAATATTGAAAATAATGAAATATTAAATAAAGTTTCTTCTTTTATATACTGTTTATGTTGTATTAATTATTATTGGTTTAGAAGACCAGAAGAATATCAGGAACCAATAGAAATTGATCGAAGAAGAAAAAACAGTAGAAGAAAATAAATGTGTACCAAATAAATGTTTTATTATTGTAAATCGCAACAGGTATGCAGAATAGTTGCAACCCCAATGCAACCCCATTCAACAAAAGTCATGATTGTTATCAGATTTTATATATAAACAAACTATACAATCCAAAATAAATTCACAAATGTCTACGTTTTTTAATGTCTCAGCGAAGAGAAAATCAAAATTATGAAGATATGAAAATGTATTGACGTGAAAATAATGGAGGAAGTAGTTCAACATGTAGAACAAGTACCTGAGGAGATGGAACTGTGATGATGAGCAAATGAAGAGTGTGAAGATCATCATCAAGATACAATGATATGGGTAAACTTTTCATTTAAGTAAATTTTAATTTCTTTTAGAATCCTCAAAGCAAGAATTTCAAATGCATATTGAGAATAGAATGAAGATTATGAATATTATGATTCTGAACGATATAATCAATTGGATGCAAGATTTCCTTCATAAATTACTGTAATGTTTATATGAATAAATGTTTTTAATTTGAAAGTGTTTCTTTTTTAAATAGTTAATTTTTAATAGTAATTTAATAAAATAAAATTATATGCATAGGTATAAAGATTTTTCAACCGCACTTCATCACTACCCCGAGACTTGTACCCCAGGACTACCCCCAGGTCCCTACCCCCCAGGAACACCCAGACTACCCCAGTCTACCCAACCTACCCAGACTACCCAGGACTACCCCAGACTACCCCAGGACTATTACCCCAGACTACCCAGACTAACCCCACTACCCCAGATTACCCCAGACTACCGCAGACTACTACCCAGGACTACCCAGACTACCCCAGACTACCCCAGGACTACCTAGATACCCCAGACTGACTACCCAATGCAACCCCGTGCAACCCCAATGCATCTCAAGTACACTGAAAAGACACTCAAAAGATTGTCAAAGGTAAACAATATTTGAATTTCCCGTGAATTTTAAAAATTTGAATTTCCCGCAAAAATTTAAAAATTAAAAATTTGAATTTCCCGCCAACTAAATTTGAATTTCCCGTCAACTTAAATTTGAATTTCCCGCCAACTAAAAATTTGAAATTCCCGCCAACTAAAAATTTGAATTTCCCGCAACTAAATTTTTTCCCGCCAACTAAAATTTAAAAATCCCCCCAACTTAATACAAAAAAAATATATATTTATATAAATAATTTAAAACTTACACACAAAAGATAATTAAGAAATCTTAAACTTGCACACACAACACACAAAGATAATTAAAAATATTAAACTTTTACACAAAAAAAAATTATAAGCATTATATACACCACCTTTTTAAAAAATTCATATATATTCACCCACTCATCGGAAAAATATAAACATACCTTTTCCTTCTCCTCAATAGTCCCTCTTCCTCCACTAAAAATGCGCACCCGGAAAAATTAATTTTAACAAAGTTATACTACTTACTAATCTTTTTCCCCTCCACCAATCAAAAATCAATAAATAAATCAATAATCTCCAACCTTTCCCCATTAATTCTCCTTCCTCTACTCTTCCTCTTTCCAACAAACCAACTCCCATCAAATCCATCACAATACATCAAAAGTTATTTAACCCAACAAAGCTCCCGCCGATAACATCCATACTTTGTGGCATAATGCGCTCCTATCCTACCTACTTTTGGTCGTCACAGTTGTGGCTACTCCGGCATTATTATTGTTATTAACTCACCCTCTCACGCAAAATCGTAGTCAAAATGAATCAATCAATTTACCGTTCCGTAAAATAATTTTCGAATTAAATTTTCGTCCCACGGATAAAAACTTTTTATCACGTCGGGCTCACCCAAAATGTTAGACTCTCGTGGAAAAGATTCTACACGTATATTTTCTGACTCCAAGTCATTTATTAAACGACTTTATTTTTATTAATTGGCGTCAGGCGAGTTAATTATCGTATATTTAATAATTATAAATCAATATAAATATAAATAAAAATTATCAACTAAAGACACGTTTATCTTTTAGAATTTTAATTTATTATAAAATTTATACAATTGTTGCTTTAAAATAAATAACTACAAATAACACTTTCTACACATTTTATTTCAGGGGTTTCCCGAGCTTTCGTCCTATAGAATTTTAATGAGAAGAAAGAAACTCGGTAATACAGCTACCGTACCCTCAAAGTTTTTCTAATGGTTGGTCTAAGGTCCCGCACCACGTAATGTCAAGATGTTTATAAAATGTGAATTTTAGCCGCAAAGAGTTTATGACAATTTTTTAAATCAAGTAATACACAATTTATTTAAAACTGGTATCTACTTAAAAAAATATTAAAACTCTGGAGATCGATGCTACCACGATAATTATCAATTTCAGAATTGATTACCCTAGCCAAAAATTATTAAAACATTGAGGAATACAACAATCGAATAACTTGTGGAAAATCCCATAAACAGAATAAAATTGATTCATAAAATTAAAATATAAAACTTTTAAAATTATCAAAGTTAACATAAAATTTGTACTCGCGGTGCAAAGATAGTAATTTCAGCACTACTACCTTGTTTCAGTAAACTTAATGGGTGAAATAAATGACAATTTCATTCTGCTTATTACTAATATTTTCCAAGTGACCTTGAAATTAAAGAAAATTGATTGATTTTAACAAGCGAACCAAAATAGAAAAATTTTTTATTACTATTTTAAGGAATGAAAAATTTATTTAAAAAATTAAAAGTGAGTTGCTATTTTAGTAATATTTAATTTAAAATTTATTATTACAAATTTAAACCAAGAATTTTTATTAACTATATTTAGGTAATTTTAATTCTACTTATTTATTTGTTAAACTAATATTTGACCTTGGATTCACACGTATAAATATTGCTGGCGTGTGAATGTGCGTTTTTAATATTTATAATCTCTTTATTTCCCCGAATCCTAACATATTAACTGGATTTTAATTGAAGGAATGAAACAGCGGGGTAGTACATTACCGTCCTGAATAAAGATACTATGGTGGGACTAGAATTTTCCTCACCACGTTAACAATACAAGAATCCAATTTTAGGACACGCAGAATTTTATTAACAAAACGAATCAACTTATCAATTTTCCCACAACTGAAACGCTGCCTCTTAAACAATAATTCAAAAAAAATAAACTTGAAGAGAATTTTAAGAATCAAACTACTGACTTACATCTCCATAAATAATTATTACAAACTTAAGATTAACAGCTTTTCTAATAAGTGGTTTGAGTTTTGAGTTGAAGCTACTAACTGCTTTTTTTTCAGAAAAAGTATTTTTTTTTGCCGTGTTTACCAAATTTGAGTTACCTATTTATATGCATTTATTATCGTATTTTTATTCTACTACATGTCCACACAAAATTTAAAATTCGGTGTTTCTAAATAAAGTAATTTATATTACTAAATTTACCATCTTGAAATAATACAAAATAAATTAAAATAAATATATACTACTTTAGTAATAACTTTACAATTAATTATGAATTAAATGCAATTAGCAGTTACTATTTTTGTAATTTAAATACTGAAAGTAATAACCTTGAATATTATGAAACTCCTTAATTAATTAAAACAACAGGATATAATTCTTATAAACTATTCTTCCCATATCATCAACAGATCATACAATTGGTATCAAGATTGTTATGTTCACTTTACAAAAATTTTTTATAAAATAATTAAACTAGCGATTCGTCACTCGTACGGTTGTTTAGAATCGTTGTAGTCGTGTTTATATATATCATAATTCTTGAATAATTTACCAATTGTTAAGAATTGTGTACTGATACTTGTTTTTATTGTTCGCAATAATGATAATGCGTATTAAAATCAGAATTAAACGTCTGTTTAATACCGTGGCGCGGACATTTAGGCCCACCATTTGGCAACTTTGACGACGGTTATTGTATTACTCGGTTGTCTCATTAAATTATATAGGAGCGAAGCTCGGGCGATCCCTAAATAAAGCGTGAAAAATTGTCTTTTGTAATTTTTAATTAAAACACATTTGTATATATTTAATATAATTAATTTTTGAAAGTATAAAATTTTCTTTTAGTCCATTAATTTTTTTATTTATATTATTTAAATTTTATGCAATTGCTGATAATTAATCGCCTTACACGCCAAATAACTAAATAGGTTAAATAGATTTACATTGGGAGTCAGAAAAATGATATTGTTAGAATCTTATCCCACAAGATCTAACAAGTTAATAAATTTTTCGTTGATTTGTATATTTGGATGTTTTTATTTAAAAGGAGTTATAAAATATGCTAACATATTTTTTAAATTGAAAATTGTTTATTATTACTACAAAAATTACCAAAAAGAATTTGATTTTAAAAATTTGAAAAGTACAAATATTACAAATGTTTTACAATATTTTCTTAAAGCATACACTCTTTTTTGTAATAACTTTTTAATTCTTGTTGTTTTGATTTACTGTTTTTAAGATTAATTCACATTCCTGTTTATATTATTTTATTTCTAGTTATCTATATTTTTCATATTTAATTTTTATATTTTTCCATTAGTATAATGCATTGTTGTAGGGATTTCCTCGAATGCACCGTTATTAATAATTACTTTATTAATTACGATGTATTTATTTATGGTTTACATTTTATATTTGACTACAACATAAATTTAAATTTTAAAATACTTAATGGAACAATAAAGATCAGCTATTCAACAGTTAAATGGAGTTAACTGCTGCTGACAATGAAGTGGCAACTTTTATTTAGAATATCGCCGAAATGGGAAATTGATGTAGTTTTTCTGTTTAACAGCTTTTTAGGTTACTCGACAAGATAAAAACAAAAGTATTGATAAAATTGCAAGATTTATTCAGTCAGCTGAATTGTATGAAGCTGCAGTAGTTGATTTCATATCCAATTCTGTGGATACTGGTTCTTATAATATTTTCTGGTAGTGATGTAGGTTTGTAAATTACTCAATATAATTACAATAAATAATATATTAAAATTTAATAGATATATTAATCGATAAGTTTGAATAAATTTTGTAATTTTCACAATATGGTCTCAATGCTGGAATTCCTTTTTGGGTGTAGGTACTTTAACAAGAATTTTAATTTGACTCCTTGAAAAATATTTAAAGCTTGCCCGTCAGGTTATATTCCCGTTATTTATTATAATTAAATGTAATAATATTAAGGATAATAAATAACTAAATAAACTCATTAGACAAAACTATATTAATATTAAATTCACAAATATTAACAAAAAATATTGTTAAACAATAATAAGAGCGGATAATGGTTTTTTGGGAATTTTCGAGCTAACACGCTCCTATTTAATTTAAAATGAAAGAAGACTCAGTTATAACTACTGACCTAAAAGGCTATTCGACCGGAGACTAACAATTGCCGACACCGGTTATAAACAACCGAAACGAAGAAAATTGGGATAATCTAATTTTTTTGAACAAGTTCAAATTAAAAAGCATGATGTGATGGATTGTTCAAATTAAAAACATGATGTGATGGATTGTTCAAATTAAAAACATGATGTGATGGATTGTTCAAATTAAAAACATGATGTGATGGATTGTTCAAATTTAAAACATGATGAATGGATTGTTCAAATTAAAAACATGATAAAATTTTAAATTAAAAAATTAAAAACATCGAAAATCTATAGATTTATTAAACTAATAATTGCTTGAGGACTTTTCTTTTGAATATTTTGTCTCCACATCCATTCGTTTAGGTAGGGCTGTAGAACCGTGCCATACACTCCCTTCATTCCCGACAATTTAATTTTCAGTTTTCCCCAAATCGACTTCATTCTTTGTGTATTGGCACCGCTTTCTTGTCAATAAATAGTAATTTTGGTTCACTGTTAGATGAATATAATTTTTATCATTCGCCAATTTATTGTAGGCTTTCCATTCATCACTCATTATGATGAATCCTTCTGAACAGTGCCTTATAATAGGTAATAATGTGCAGCTGTTCTGTTTCTCTACTAATTTAGCAAAAATATATTTGCATTAGTCCGAGTCATCACAATGCCAAAAACCCACAACTATTTTCAGGAAACGTCTCTGTGATATTTTGGTTTGTACTTAAAAGAGAAAATGGACAATGACAGATTGTGAAACCCCTGTGTCTTCAATGGCTGACTTTTGTGATCTTGCATGGCCCATAAATGTATCAAATGAATACATTTATTAAGAGAAATCTTAAAATTTTTGGAGAGAGGATTTTCTTCTGATTGAAAAGTATTTCCCATAATTTGCACAATTCTTCTGTAAAAACCGCCATGAAACAGTGTCATTATTTCTTTTTGTATTGGATTCTTTAAATAAATTTCCACAAGAATCACACTTGTCTGATAGTAATAAGAGAGCATTTTCTCTTAGAAACCGTATTGCTTCAGATGGCAGTACCAACGATGAATAGATTGATTTTATCAAAATCCATGACTTAATTTTTATATGATAAATAAGGATTGTTCAATTTAAAAACATGATAAAAATGATGTTCAAAATTAAGGGACAATGATGCAATGGATTTGTTCAAATTAAACACATGATGCAATGTATGCAAAAATGATTGTTCAAATTAAAAACATGATGTGATGGATTTTCAAATTAAACACATAATGGAATTGTTCAAAATTTAAACCATGATGTGATGGATGTTCAAATTAAAACCCATGATGCAATGATTGTTCCAAATTAAACAACATATGCAATGGATTGGTTCAAATAAACACAGTGCATGCAATGGGATTGTTTCAAATTAATAGATGACCCTAATTGTTCTGAAAAAAATAGATGATCCGAAAATTCGAGTTTGGGAAACCGCTGAATATTAAGATGAAATCTGAATACCTGCAAAAAAATATCGGGCATATTCAGTAAGAACGGTTATTAAAAACAAACACTGTCTATAACAGACTAATTAAAGAAGTAATTATATTAAATCAAATTAAATTTAACATAGTTATGAACAGACTATAATTACTCTAAATAAAATTTGTTTAATTATAAAAAAGGAAGTTAATCTAGTCTTAGCAGACTACCCATAATAATACTTTAAATTAAAAGAATCTTCTAGTACTTTCTCAGACTAAATAATAGAAAGAAATCGGAAATAATTAAACACCGGATTATTATAAAAATAGTATTATTAAAATTTATAAAAAAAAAATAAACTTTACTTTTCAATTTTATTTAACACAAATTCCCTTTTTTTTTTTTATTAAAATAATTTTAAATTAATTTCCTTTCTTTTTTTTAAAATTTCACGCACAATGATGGTCACCTAAATCTAATAAAAAAATCATTATGTGCCAATAATTAAATCACTAAATACTTACGCTAAAAAAAATCAAATATTGTACAAGATACTTAATCTTGCAATTTACTTATATATTTAAAGAATTAACTATCGTAGGCTATGCTCACCCACGTCCTAGCTTTTATTTCAAAAAAAATATTTTTTATACGTAAAAATAGATTTTAAATAATTAAAATTTAATATTATTTTCAAAATTATTTATTTTTTTTCTAATCCCGCAAAATTTTCCAATAATATAATTTAACCTGAATTTGCTTTTATCCTTACTGATTAATTATCTAATTTAAACAGGTTCTTTTATTATTTTAATATTTATTCGTAAATTTTACATATGAGCTTTATCCTGGAACATCACACTGCTTGCCTCCGACAAAGAGTTTCGTCGCAAAAATTTATAACATACTCAGAAAAAACTTTGTTGAATGTTGAACAAATAAATAAATAATAGAATAATTATCTTTCGGATAAATCACGGATTAATTAGTGAAAATGT
>JACMZG010001870.1:25708648-25716148 GCA_018340805.1 Microvelia longipes
CGAATTAATAATATTTAATAGTTTTGTTTTATATTAGGTGTATGCATGTGTGTCATAAATATTATTTTTTAAACTATGTAAATACCAAATGTATCAAACAAAGGCATTGAGTCATACAAATGCAGTGTGGAGGCAGTGGGGAAGCAGTTGGGGAAGCAGTGAGAAGCAGTGGGGAAAGCAGTTGGAAGCAACTCGAATTGGGCATGCGGGTATGCAAACATAACAAGGATATTGCAACATTTAATGCATACTCCCATAACACAAAGAGCATGAGTATACTCATGTAATACCCTAACATTACTCACATAACAAAGACATTGCAACACGAATGGCAATGCAACATACACACACTAAAAATATGCATACAAAACAAAGGAGCATTGAGTCATACTAAACAAAGAGGTGCAACAATATATTAACTTATCTTAAAATTAAAAAGTGAAACTAAAATTTTTAAAAATCCAAAATTTTAAAATTTAAAAACTAAAATTAAATTTAAAAAGTAAAACTAAAATTTTTAAAGTAAAACTAAAATTAGAAAGTAAAACTAAAATTTTAAAAAGTTAAAACTAAAATTAAAAAGAATTAAAAAATAATTTTAAAAAAATGAAAAATAATTAAAAGGTAAATAAATAATTAAATAATAAATTAAATATAAAGTAAATAATATTAATAAATAAAAATAAAATAAATAAATAAAATAAAAAAATAAATATAATAAATAAAATAAAAGGTTTTTTTTTCCAGGTCTTTATTTGCATTAGTTTTTTAATTGATTTGAATTATGAAGAAATAAATAAATTAAAATAATAAAATAAATAATTATTAAAATAAATAAATTATAAATTATAATAGTAATTAATATAATTAATTAATAATATAATAATAAATATAAAATAATAATTAATTAATAAATAATATTAAATTAATAATTAAAATAATAAATAAATAAATAATTAAATAATAATTAAATCAATAAATAATAATTAAATAATACATTAATAATATTAAATGATAATAATAAATAAAATAAAAAAATAATTAATAATAATAAATAAAATAAATAAATAATAATATAAATAAACAATAATTAAATATAATAAATTAATAATAAAAAATTCAGTTCATTTAAACAAAATTAAAACGTTTATTAAAACAAAAATTCAAATTCCGTTCATTAAAACAAAAAATGCCGATAAATCTAAACCAAGTCCAAGACCAAATCTCGAAATTCTAACCCAAGTCCAAAGGTCATACCTTCGAAATTCCATAATACCCAGGTCAAAACAGTCCAACCTCGGGTTTTTGTACATTGGGTCAAGGTTCAAGTTCACCAAATTCTAAACCAAAATTCTAAACCACTTTTGCCGGGGGGGAGGGGGGTGTGGTTTAGCTTTGCTGAACTATCTACCTACTGTTATTTCTCTAAAATTTTTCCAAAAAAGTCTGCCAAATTAAATCGTCCAATTTCATGTAGTATAAGTGAGTAATCTAATAAATTTTTTCAAAATTGTAAAGTCGATTAAAAATTCATAATTCTTCTCAGTAATTTCTGATTGTTTTAAGTATTAAAGAATTATCTTTTATCTGGAATTGTTATCTTCATTTTGAATAGCAAAGCTAGAACTTCTCAATTGTTTTATCATGAATAAATTCATATGAAATTTTATTTTCTTTGGTCTTAGGATTATTTTCTATACAATGAGAATTTATTTGTCTTGATAAACTTTTACCATACTATCAATACTGTTCTGAACACATTCTCATTTGAATCTAGAAATTTTATCTGTTGTTTATATTAGTATTTTACAATACTATATATTTCTCAGTAAATGATTTTAATGATGCTTGTTCCAGTTTTCTTTCATTTAATTTCTCTACTAATATTTTATTCCTATTCTTTAAAATTTTCAAATTGATATTCAGGATAATTTTCTAAATAGATTTCAAATAATTATTTTCTGTCTTGGAGTATTTTGACGAGAAAAAGAATTTTTCTTGTTTTCTTTTCTTGTAAATCATTGTCTCTTAGAAACAATTTCTTGTATCATTGGATTTTTCTAGAGACTGAAGTATCTAAAGTTCTTGGATTGTTGATTCAACAAAAGTGATTCTACCATTTTTGTTTTAATTTACTTAATTCTATCTTTCAATCTATTCTTTTGATGGAATCAGATTCAGAATCCGATGATTCAATTTCAATTTTAGATTTTTATTTTTAGATGTTGCAACTAATTAGTAATGATGGCTTTTGGTACTGTTGGATTTTTCTTTTTGCATGCCAAATTGAATATACATGTTTATCTAAAGAAGGTTTTGTGAAACATACTTTCCACATTCGGCCATGATAAATTTCTTTCTATCTTCTGTATTGCATTTTCCACTACTTGTATGAGATTTTAATCTGCTTTTTTTGGAACGTTTATTCAGTTTGAACAGATGATACAGTCGTTATTTTTGTTTTTTTGCTAGACATTTTCTAAAGAAATAATTCAGAATTTATTATAATTTATTGGGACTCGACCTTTGTTTCAATTGCTTGAAATCATCTGTAATGGACGAAATCGAAGATGATTTTTATTTTTCAAGATCTTTAATTTAAATTTTGGAATTTTTATTTTAATTTTCATTTTTTAATTTTAAATTTTAAATTTTTTTATTTAAGATGAAGATATTTCATTATAATTTTTAAATTATTAAATTTAAAGACTCTTTATTTACAATTAAATTACAAAACAATCCATGATATGTAAGCAAAACATAAAAAAAACAGGGGGCAATGGGCAATAGGCAGTGATATGCAAACGAAAAACGTTACTTTACCACTACTTACGATTGCTCCACGTCCAATCCAATACTGTGTTCATTAAAACGCTAAAAGTTTGTGGTGCATTTGTTTAATCACAGAAAGGTAATATCTGTCAAATTCGAATAGTTTATCATCTGTTTACGAATGCCGTTTTTTGCTTTATCTTGTTTTAATATTTCCATCCATGGAATCCTTTGTTTGCATCGGAGGATTGCAAACCAATGCTCTATATAGTTTTCTATACTGTATCACGTATACTTGGGAAATTGGTGTGTATTTTCTTTGTTATCTTCATTCCCATTTTCTAATAATCTATACACATTCTGATTCCCCATCTTTCGTTGTTCACGGGTACTAATTGGTGAATGTCCATTCAAAAAAAAACTTTTTGATATTATTTCATTTTTCCTCAATTTCTTTGATTCTTTTCACTTCTTCTCTTAATTTGAATGGTGACATATGATTTTTGCTTTTACGCGGTTTCGGCATCTCCAGTTCAAATACGCTTGTTTTATTAATCCGCTTTTCCATATCAATTCATGTTCTGCCAATACATTTCATATTTGTTGGTATTTTTGAAAGCTTTCCTCTTTGTTCGGATGTCAACCTTTCATTTGTGGCTATTTTCTTTTTTCATAAACCATGATTTATTTGTTTTTGGTTTTTAATATCGATACTTATCACCTCTTTCCCGTGTAGTATTGTGCCCCGTCACTACTTCCAGACTTCAAGAAATTATTGTTCTTTCTTTAAATCGTTTCCGATTTTTTGTACCTTGTTACATTTAACTCGTAATTGTTGATTCACTATTCTAATCGGCATTCGTCCGTTTTCTGGTGTAAACACCCAGGTACCATTTACATATTATTTATTCTTCTAATGCGTTATCGGGTTTCAAAATATGTAAGTTCTTTATCTTTAAAGTCTAATTCAAATTGGATTTACATTCGATGCGAATCTATATTTTTGCTTGTTCTCAATGGGACTAATTTTTTGACACTGCTTTTCCTTTTGGTAAGGCCTAGTTATTCCATATTTTCTAGGTCATAACGAATCCTTTCAATTTTCGTAGTAAATCAGTTCCTTATGTGCAACACTTGATGTCTACCGCTCATTATTTGAATGGGTGTAGTATATTCTTTTTCGATACCTATCTTCGCACATGACGTTTCCTCGTATTGGGGATTCTTATGTCCGTGAATGTCAATCTAGCATTTTTTGAAGTTATTCAATCTCTTTTTGTTCCGCATTTAAACCGGTCTTTCCCCGAATTATTTCGAACATGCTGCTCCTGTATCAACTAATGAATTTTTACAGTAATTATTGATTATAATATTATATTATATATATTATATATATATTCACTTTAGGGTCTTGAAGTCGTCGTATCATGCTTCCATTGCAGAATACTCTGATCGTTTTTCTGGTGGTAGGTAGTTCATATTATTGCAATGTTTGACTTTCCATTGCAATCAATTCTCGTTTCCATCCTCAATTTATTGTTTCAATCTTTCATTTTAATCTAGTGTTTCGATTACCTTTTTAATTGTGTCCGGTTTGCTCATTTTCATTTTGATATGGCTTTTTTCAACATTCCATAGTCGTCTTATTTTATTTTGGAGCTGATATCGTAATTTCATTACTATTTTCTTTTTCTGTTCATAGTTTTGCATTACTTAGTGCTTTGTAAAATGTACAGGAACATAGCTACTAATCCAATGTAAACCAAAGACTGAATGTAATCTGTTCTCAATGATATTATTGATGACATGCCATCTTTATATAATGACCATGTCCAAAACAAGACACATTGAGAATACTTCCAAATCCATTGATTTCCCTAAGAATATGTTAAAAAATCCTGGGATTTTGCTCTTTTTTATTAATGATTCACATATATATAATGATTCGAATTAATTTCATTATTCCACTATTTTTGGCTGACTGTATTAATTCATGGACTGAGATTATATTTCTTCGTTATTGGGGAATAAATATGTATTTATTGCTTTTTCCATTAGCTTTCAATAGTACCACTACCTTTTTTTTCCATTTCCTTCTTTTCTTCTCAAATTCATTTTCTTTTTCCAATTCCCATTTTCTAATATCGTGGTTTTGGTGCGATTCGATTTCAGACACTGTAATCCAACAAATCTTCGATTTTAATTTACTACTTTCTTGGTTTATAGTGTTCGTCCTGTTAGGATTCTAGTTATTTGGTAATAGGAAGGACCTTTTTCCTTTTGTATTTTAATGGTTAATTCATTTGTGCATTTCGTGTCTAAACAGTTTCCAGTAACGCTTTGCATTAAAATGCTTACTAAAGCTTCTTCTCTACTCTTTCAAACATTTCCTGGCCTCATCAAATAATAATGGTGTATCATATCTGGATCGTTTCTGCCACTTAGCCATTTTTGCTCTTAACAGTTGTTGTTTTAGTTTTACAACGTTTTAGTACTGTATTCATAGTACATTTTTTCCATTTGATGAATTATTTATGGTTACTGAAATCAATTTGTTATTAAAATAAGCTTGAAATTTTTAATCGTATATATTCACATCTTTCTTTGCTTGTTTGTGTTATCTGGTGTTATATATATTACCTTATAGTTGGTAGTTTTGGACCATTTTTGAGATTTTTAATTACTCCGTTCGATGAAGTCGTATATAAATCGTTCGTTGTATTTGTGACATATACCGTTGGTGTAGCTTCACTTGATTTATTGCATGTTTCTTTTTTTTGTCTCTTTGCTATTTCTTCGAATCTGTAATTTGATTTTCGGTAATTTTATGCATTTGTATTTTCAATTAATCTCAAGTGCATCGTGAATATTAGTTTTATATATGAATCGTGCTTCCATATCGCATGTTGTGTTTGCATATTACAGAATGGGTGTGAATCATTTTTTCAGTTGATGCATGAACGCTGTTTTAAATTTTCTTCAATTCTAATAGTATTATCGCTTTAACTACTAAATTGTTTTCATTTGTTCCAAGAAGCTATATTAAACCTCCCTTTGGATTCCCATTCCGACACATTCACATCTGTATAACCTTGGCCCAATCTGTGCTTTTAATTCGAATCATGAATCTTGATTCTTTTAGTTCAAACGCTCTTTTACATTATTCCTCTGACACTTCCTATCAATTGAGTTGGTCTCTTTACTTTCTCTTTTCTTTTAATTTTACCTTTATTTTATACAACATGGGACCGTCCACCTAGTGTTCGTCAATCATTGATAATTTCTTTATTAAGTGGCTGTTTATTTATTCGCTTTGCTTTTTCGCTATCTTTCTGGATCTTTCCTAATGTTCCCTCCAGTCATCAGTAAATATAACATGATTAGTTAAACACTTCTTTCTAATCGATTCCATCTTTAATATTAACTTTCATATTTTTTGTTCGTCTCCTTTTATCTGTGTTACGATATTACATTTCTTTTCTTTCTTATCTATTTTTTTCCAGATTTTCTTCTGATTTTCTTGAACAATTTTCCTTCAAATAAATCTTTCGTCTTGCAATTTTATTCAACTTTTTTATATCTTCGTAAATCATTTGATACATTACATTATATTCTTGTGTATTTTCTTTAATTTTTATGCTATTTGTCAGATGGAGATTTTCGTCTCCCGTTTCGGTCTTTCTTCCTCTTTTTTCTTTCGTTCTTTTCTTGTTAGCTTCTTTTTCATGTCTTCATCCCCTTTTCCTCCCCAAATCAATATTTCATTATTGGGTTTTTTCTTGTTCGCTTTTTTCATTTTTTGCCAATTTTTATTATTAAGTCGGATATTTTTCTATTTCTTCTTCTTTTTTTCAGTTCAATCTTCTATTACTCTTTTTTATTTTACCTTATCTATTGTCTCTTATTATGGCTTGTTCTCCCCCATAGTTAAAATTTTCATCGTTAAATAGTTTCTGGGACTTTATCACCCCTCCTTCATTTTCCCTTTTTCCATTTCTCGTATTATTTCGTTTAGCTTTTCCTCTACTTGTTCATTTCGTATGCATCGTCATTGACATCGTTACCATATCTTGATAATAAACATAATATTTCGTTCATCGTTACATTGTTCATCTAGTTCGTAACGGTCTTTATCAGTGATTTTACTACATCTAGATATTTTCTTGTTCAGCAAATTATTCCATATTCATTATTGTGGAAACTCCAGTTAATTTCTTGTTCTGGAAATTACGTATTTTCCGGGTTAATAAGTCGCTTCCTAAATATAAGTCGCACAATAAGTATATTTTTAAACTTAATAAAATTGTTTTATTATTTTAAAATTAAAGCTAGTGATATTTATTAATTTATAAATCAAAGAGAAATAATTATGTATCAACAATTATTTTATTTTAATGAAAATAATTGATTTCTATTTATAAAGAATTAATATAATAATCTATAACTCTGGCATATTTTTTAATCGTAAATAAATTTTAATAAAGTAATTTAGTTTCTTTCAGAGGTCTTGTACATGAGTTTCAGCATATTTTATTGCTTTTGATTTGAATTCGCAGTATAAGAGTTTCTTTTCATAAGGGTTTCTTAATGGTTAATTATCAATTCTATAATTAGTTTACGAAATAGTTTGAAATATATTTACTTTTTAAATTCTTGATTTTATATAATTAATAACAAGATTATACAACTATTATTTTTATTAATACATAAACTTATTATTTTTAGTTA
>JACMZG010001870.1:25719726-25784437 GCA_018340805.1 Microvelia longipes
AGGAGAGAAATATCACATTTAATACTTCATTTTAAAAGTATAAAAACATTAAAAAATAAAACTTTATATTCTTCATCGATCTTATTTGTTTTAGCGAATACTGTTTTGGTTTTATATTTTGACAAATGAAATAAGTATTAACAATTAGTTGTCTTGTCTAGGTCATTTCAAGTGCAAGTAAGGCTTCTTGACAAGTGGCGCTACGAGTGAGGGAATGCAGTACTATTACAAGTTAAAACTAACGGTTCCTGGTACCCACAAGGTCGGTGAACTCAGGTGGGGCCTCCTACCTTGGCATTTACTATTAAGGATACTCCTCATCTTACAAATTGCGCAATATTCAACCAGGACCAATTTGATTCTTCTCAAATTAATCTGAGGAAAATATCGAAATAACCTTAAATAATAGGTACTTAGAATTTGTACTTAGTATTAGAACCATAGTATACTTCAGAATTATACATAGTTTCAATAAAACAGTCATAATATGGGAATCACCAAGCCTGCTCAAATTAAATTTACACTATTAAATTCTAAGAGAAGTGAGGGGGGGGGGAAGGGCGTATGTATAATTATACATTATTATAATTAATAATTTTTGTGTTAAAATAATTTAAATAGATACATAAGATATTAAAAGGTTTTTAAAGAGAAAATAGATTACGGTGTACCGTAAATTTTACGTTAAGTCAGATTTCCTACGCTCGTCCTAACAAGTGTAAGGACTTCATCAGCACAGATTTAGAGTCATTTTGCTCTTTCTTAGACAGTATAAAAATCCGTTTTATTACCAGCAGACATATATTCCCATTTATGTATTGACCATGCTCAATCAAGGGATCCGACAAAAACTGTGGATGTAGAGGTCACTCCGCGGTCTCGGCCGCTAAATTTAATTTCAATCCAAGAAAGCGTTCGAAATTTATCGTGTCCCATAGAATGTCTAGGACGCAAAACTCTCATACAAACATACATGCTATATATATAATATAATATATATATATATATATATATATATATATATATATAATATATATATATATATAATATATATATATATATATATATAATAATATAATATATATAATATTATATATATATATATATATATATATATATATATATATATATAATATATATATATATATAATATATATATAATATATATATATATATATATATATATATATATATATTTTCTAGATTAGTGAGACCTCCATTCCAATAAATTCACCTCCCTCTATGACCCTAACCTTATAAGCTCATTTAAGAAGCGCTTTTCACTCCCAAGAGAAGAAAAGTTACTTTTCACTCCCTTTGGAGTAAAAAGTTTCCTATTATTGGAAACTTTTTACTCCTATTATCGGTGTTAGAGCCAATTATATCCATTTTTAGGGGAGTGGTATCCTCTAAATTTATACAGGGGACCGATAAACGCTTTCCCGGGGGTATCATCTCCAAAATTTATATGAAGAGCCTGTAAAAAAAAATACTGGCTCAAAATCCGTTCCAGGTCAAAAGAAGTTGTTTGGAGCAATAAAAAAATTGTTATTTTTTGGTGTGGGGGCATCAACCCTAAAATTTTTAAAGGGGGTCCAACCCAAAACAAAATTAGAATAAAATTCAATAAAACGTATCAAAATAAGAATATAACAATAATTTAACGACATCAACTTAAAATTATCTCCAATTTTATCTTGAGATAAAATCCTGTATGCATCTTGGAGTAAAATGCTTTTTTCCCATCGCAATTACCTTCCCGGCTTCGCTTTGGGAGTTAAACACATAAATGCTTTGATTTCCTCAGAACCAACTAACTGCTTAGGGAAAATAATAGCATTTTTTACTCTCTTGGTATATAAATAACTATAAATTATTAAATAATTTAAGGATCCCTCCAATAAGTATGTATATTCGCAAAAACCATAGAATTTTAATGCTATGTCTTTTTGTTTTACGATGAAGTACGATACAAAAAATAAAAATACGATAATACGATAAAAAAAAATCTGTAGAGTTATAGTCTATAAAAGTTCAAAAAATTAATGGTAATTATTTTCTAGATCGCGACTCATAATAGGATGCGATTTATTAAATTGTATCAAGAACATTAGAAAAATACACTTGGAGAGGTAAATTCGCGTCAAATTTCTAATCGATAGCTCAATTTTTGATTTTTCACATACTTTATGACAAGCGATATAGAGTAAAGTGGTCGAAAAAAATAATCTACCGGGCATCACAAGAAGACCTTAAGCCTGATTTATGTACTTAGTATAAACTCTCTAACGTGAGCACAGCAGGAGTTATGCTTGACACAGACTCATTCACAGACAGATAGCATGAAAACTTCTGAGAATGCCATTAAAGTCCTACAACGGATGGTCAGACGTGGTTTACCATTTTTACAGTGAACAAAATACCCTTTTTTGGGCGGCTGTAAAGTAGGCACTTACATCCACAAAAAAGGAGGTAAAATGCGTATTTTTCCGTCTGCGATAGTTTCGTAGTTTTTTTACTGTCATTGGTGAAGTTCCTCATGTCCATTATGAGGAAATTGACATGAAGAATGAAGCACCCAACTACTAGGTGGGTGCTAGTAGTTTACTACAAGGTTATAATATCTTTCTTGTTCTTCTAATATTTTTTTTGGTTATCAAATAATAATCGATCGAGTGATAAATAATAATGAATCATTCATTATCAAGTGTTTATTAATCATGGATAATGATTCAGACAGAAAATACGCCACAGAATTAACTTTTGGCTAACGAGGGAATCAAAAGAAGTGTATACCGGAATTGTTTATACATTTCTTCTAAATAGCTGTTCTAACTAACAATACGCCCAAAAAAATAGCATATGCTACACGACTAGAAATGGTTTTTTTACCTCGGCTCTTTTTACTCTTTGCTTCGCACGATAGTAAATATAGTCGCCAAAGTAAAAAGACCTTACAGTCTTGTAACATAGTAACTATTCTATATACCAACGGTTGCGTTTCTAATAGATCTAATCGAAGAATCAGCTACCGTCGATACTTGCTGTTGGATATAAATATCCCTGGACCGGTTTCGGCATAACGCCATCATCAGCAGGCGGGAAACACTTGAGCTCTTAAATAATAAAGTGAACCACAGATATAACTTTATCAGTTGAGAGCTCGAATTAATGTTTGGAATTAATGGTTGTAATCAATGAGCACGATGAGCCCTCTGAAGATCCATCTTCAGAGGGCTCGTCGTGCTCATTAAGATTAGAAGTTAATCACTGATTTAACTTTATTAGTTGAGAGCTCGAGTGTTGCCCCGCCTGCTGATGATGGCGTTATGCCGAAACCGGTCCAGGGATATTTATATCCAACAGCAAGTATCGACGGTAGCTGATTCTTCGATTGCTTCTTCAACTTGCGGTAAATACAACCTTTTTAATACTAATAGATCTTTTTATCAGGACTACGGTTAAAGGGGTCCAAGTCGGGCGAAATCCGATATGGATTTCGTTTGCTCGTCCTGGAGAGATGTACCTTACCATAATCCTATGAATTGAGGCTGTCTCCCATCCTCCTTTGTTGTAATAGTTATTAAAAGAATCTTTTATCACCATCTCCAAAGTTTATTTTCGATTTAATATTCATTATTCATTCCCATTTTAAGAATAAACTTAATTACCAATCCCAACTAATTTAAGATTAAAATTACCTCTTTCCACTAGACAATCATTAACCTTAACTAACAATAATTTAAATCGCTAAATAGTCTTCATTAAGAAAATATCACAGATAACCGTATTGATTAAAAAAAATTTAATTTAAAGGTTACCCCATTAAAGAACTTGATATTCAAAGACTTATTAAAGTTATCTTAGACTTAGTAAGTATCAATTGTAAGTCCTTAAGTTAATATATAAGCTAAACAATACCATTGTATAATTGTTTTTTGCTAAGTAGTGTGCTTCAGTTTTAAGTGGGTTGAGGACGTTAAGGTCGCAAGTTAGAAGAAGATGTCAATATCGAAGGTGCACAAAAGAATTTAAAAAGTATTGAGGTCAGGTTTACTCCAAGTTGTGCTCTTCTTAAGTTTTTGTTTTAAGTCCTTGGACTTGATTATTATCTTTCTTCCGTAAATTTTAATACTTTTCCTAACTAGATTTTAAACTTAGAAACTTGAGCGTAGGATGAATTTTCAGCTTCATGAAAGACTTAAAAAAAATATTTTTTAAATAAAACTACGGTAGTAAGTGGTATTATTAATAAGGAAACTGTGAAGCAAACAATTAAAATGTATAATTTATTTGAATGCATAATTTACTTTTCCTTATATATACTGTAGGTATATAGGAAAAGTATTGCAGTGAAAATCCAAAACCAAAATTTCACCTGAATTATCCTATACAGGTGTTAGTAAGACCTCAGAGGTTTTCACAAAGTTGTCTGTCTGTTGGTTACTGGAAGCCTTCTATTGACGTGGTTTTTCAGAAAGTTATCCTAGAGAGTTAAAACATGGAACAAAAATCAATCTTTAGGTCTAGTCGAACTATCCGAGTAATAAGTTTTTCTTCCAAATCGAAAAATAATCTAATTGAATTGAAATTTGGTGCAAGTGTATTCCTTTAAAAGTTTGGTTTCAATACCGCAAGTATATCTACAGATTTTATAGGATCATAAAAGTTGAGCTGCATCGAGCGAGTTAATTACCTTGATGGGTGACTGCTGGGAATACAACGAATGTATTTTCTGTCTTCGACAAGCTTCGCTTGTCTGGAGACGTAGTGCAGTATAAATTGGCGATTTATATTCTAAGGATCAAACGAAGAGAGTACGAAGTGGTGAGAATAAGCGTATCAAATGTGGTGAGGAAAAGTTCTGAGGTACCCCATACCCGATTTTTAACCTACATTACGATCTAATTAGTTCGTAATGTAGGAAAATTATATTCCTGGAAAGTATTTATTGAGACAAAAGTTATTAGTAGAGGTCCGCAAGCTGGGCGAATTTTCTTTGAATGCTCGCTTTCGTGCTTTTTAATCCAATTTTTGCTTAAGTTCTCGATATATATTTAATAAACAATGCTGTAGCGTCACGAATAAGATTTTTTTAAAATTTTTCAAAGAAATTACGCATATTTATCCTATAGGATTATACAGTATACGGAAAAGCATTATTTGCTCTTACATGAAGCCTATTTTACGCTAAGTGTTGGCACAAGACCTTTTTCCGCCATAAAAATTTACACTTGAATTTTACTATTTTTTTAAAATTTTGCTGCCTTAACAAACCGGGTTAATGACGTCATAACAAGGTTTTCTATAAGGATCGTGTCCTCCCTAAGATTGATTTTTGTATAAAGTTTGATAAGTGTCGCATTAAGATTTTTTTTTCGTGGTAGGGAACCTCTAAAACAGATTTTTAACGAACTCCTGGGTGTCCCTTTCCACGAGCCGTCTCATTAGCGAGTTTCTTTCAAAGCAAATTTGCTAAATAAGGCAGTCTTTCAGATAATTGTGAGGTAGAAATTTTTTAAAGAAACTTCATGAAGTCAGTGTTAGTGCCTTAATAAATGTGCATAAGTGAATTATTTAATATCCAGTGAAACGAAATGAAATCAAAACAGAGGGTTCAGCCGTTTGACCTGAAACATGATTGCGAGAAACGTGCACCTACGCCCCTAATCCACATAAATCCATCAATACAGATATTAACATTTTTAAAGATACTGCAAATATAGTGCAAATTATACCTAGATTGTACTTCCATAAATCAAATAAATATTTTTATCGATTTTAGTGAATTATTTGGGATCAGTAGGTACCGAAAATAAATAACAGAAAAAATATTTGGACATTTTACGAAAAAATTTATATCACACTTTTGCTATAACCATGATTTTCATTCCTATTGTGGGGTAAAATATAAATTTAAAAGCAAACTCTAACCCTGTGACGTCGCATAGTATTTCAGTGGTCGGAACACCTTTGATTATTAATAAAATAAAATTAAAGTATATATGTAAAAATAAGTAAAATGAAAGGTAAAAATTACTAACTTACATTTACTTCGTTCATACGTGGGGTTTGGCTAGGGTTTCAACCTCGTGTTGAACCTCCTTGGGGGTTCAACTCTAACTGTTTACACGGTATTTTTGAAACTATAGTTTAGACTTTACTCTGATAAAAAATGAGTATCAGGGTTGGACTCCTTGTTTAATCCCGTTCACACGGCAACTGCAAGGGGGGGGGGGTGAACCCCCTGCTGAACCCAGCGTGTGAACGAAGTAATAATAGAATGTTATGATACAAAAACAAAATACAAACAATCCGTGAAAAGCTAATAACGAATAATTGATTATATCCTTAACACACCGCTAAAAAGAACGACTAGGCTGAATAGAAATAAACTAAAATTGAATAATACAAATAAAACTAAACTATATTTGGAACAAAGGTTTGATATAGAAATGAATTTTACTCTGATTAAGTTCTTAAACACAACTGCATTAATTTAATTTAAAAAGAAAATTGTAACGTACATTGAAAGACAAGTTAACAGTTCGACAGCTACGATTGACTGTCCAACATGTCACCCTAGTTATCAACCTATTCATTTTCATATCGTCCTTCTACAACACCAAAGGTCATTTATAAAGGGGATGAAAAAATCACGCTAAGTCGATTAGCCATATAGCATAGTGACCACATCGAGAACAAAAAAAATTAGAGAAAATTCTATAACTAAATTTATATCATAAACAAACTGCATGATGGTACGAACAGCGCATGCTTACAATCATTACGTTAACTACGCAATTTCTAAATTTAGAGGCAAACTTAACTTCCGATGGTTTCCTATTGTTTTGCTTACCGAAAAGGTTACAAACAAATAATAAAAAGTAATATATTTTCTTTATTTGACTGATTTATTATTGACTTAACTAACACCAAAGGTAATTAAAATCACGACAAAAACCGAACCACAAGCACAGAAAAAAGTTAAGGAGCAAAGTCGACTTATCCTTGTTTAATAACCTGCGTTTTGCGCATTTTTTGCTTTACACATGGGAAGGTAAGTTTGCTCCTATTTCTTTAGTTGATACAACGTTCATGGGGTGAGTGAAGGCACACACATCTTGTTCAACACACACTCTTGGAAGAGGTAACACAAAGCCCTGAAATTCCGGGAACGAAGTTTTAAGGCTCCACATGTATTGATATCGGATACGCCCTCTCTAGTCATATAGCACCATGAATTCAGCAGCTAGTTTTAGTAATTAGTACTAGCTAATGACTGGAGCTAACTTTACCTCTCCTACCATAGACATGTATTACTAGAGAAGGCATACCCTCTCTCAATACATTAAGAGGCTTGAAACATCTTTTTGGGGGTCTTAATAACCACATTGTAACCTACATTAAGAGTGAGTTAAAAGTTAAACAAAATATGAATCGCAGATTGTTTTCTATTACACTTAAACATTCTGTTATATACATAATATAATCATTTTGTACTATTTATTGGATTATATTAATATTCAAATGACCCCCTAAACATGTTAAAAAAATCACAATTCTTCAAAAAGAATTTTGATGGGGTTGCAATTTTTCACACCTGCATAACTGTGTATGTTTAACAAAAACATGAAGTTTCCTTTTATTATCAGCATTAATTCTGGTTTTATTGATTGACATATAAAACAGAATGTAAATAAATCGCAATTTTGGTCTAATACATTTGAAAATTCGCTTAATAGGCAGTATGCTACTTATATAAACTAGTAATATGATAAACTGATATAGAACAACGACCATGTGGCTACGAAGTGGCCACAGGGAGGAGCGGTGGCCGCGGAGCGGCCAAGAGGGTTTTCTTTTTTTATGTTTTCTAAATTTAACTGATAGGTCCTCTTAGGGCCTCTATACCACTTATTCTCTCAATATCTTATCCAATAGAGAAGTGATGACCAGTTTTGTGAACCATCTTTTCAGACAGGACATCGCCTGAACAAAATTGTTCGAGCTATCGAAACCCAACTGCTCATTTTCAGATGAGGCGAATTCATTTTCTCTCATAAAATAGAAAACAAGGAAAATTATAAGTAGGTCAAACAAATTATACATTTAAGTATAATCAAGGCTTATAATCAAATACTAACATAATACATTCCTAACTAATACTTATTAAATTCCATTACAAATACTTTAATTTATCCAATCACGTTTTCTTCATTAGTTCCGAACGCTTAACAACCAAAAATCCACCAAAATGTTTTAACCCAAACAATGTAGTGGGGTCACGTGACCTCACTAATATATAATTTAATCATTCAATAATTCTAAATAAAACTAAGCTACTAATTTATTATAAAAATTATTAACGGATTATTATATATTTGATAAGAATGTTAAAAGGCTAAATATTATCAAAACATTTCAAAATGAGGGACTTCATTTTAATATTGCCACATTATTGCTTAAAAAATGATGCGGTTAATTTTAAGTTAATTATACATTTAATTTGATACTTTTTTTATTATAATTAATCTTGATAACATAAAAGAATTGATTTAAATATTTTTTTGAATTTTTTGATACAAGTTCAAAAGTTTATCATGATTAATAAATTATATTAAAGGATGATATTTAGTTTTGCAGGTAGATTACAGAATCAGCACTTTCCAAGGACGAGAGAGCAATACAATAACTCGTAGATTTCTTATTGTTTAGTAATTTGACTTAATATAGGCAAAAACTAATGTGGTCATTGTCATTTATATATATTAAAATATATAAGCTAGAAGCTTATATATTTATATATATAAATATATAATGTATATATACGTATAGAGTCGTCTATGACTTTTATTTAAGCTTATCATTTCTGTACCTATATATATTATCTAAAAAGTGCTTGCCAAGAGGGTACAGAATTTGGCATTGCTATATTTGTATTTAAAAATTCTAAACAAGTAATTTGTTAATATAATTAAAAACAATCGGATACGGAGGACCTCCGTACATCTCCTCGTCGCATCGATGAAACGTGGCATACGTTAGCCTTATACATGTCAAATCTCAAATTGATCGCAACATTTTTCATTACTACGTAATTTTTAATGACGTCATAAGAAAATTATTTTTCAGATAGCACAACTACACCTAAAGATTAATTTTTGTACCAAGTTACAACTCTCTAGTATAAATAAACTGGGAGCTACGATGATAACACAGACACATGCAGACAGAAAAATTTGTGAAAACCACTTAGGAAACCTTAAAAACACCTGATACGATTAATTCAGGTGACACCCAAGTTTCGAATTTTTGCTTACCAAGAGCATAGAGATATAATACTAGAGGGGCCCTATTGGTTGAATTTTGAAACATCGAAAAAGTAACCTGACCACATTCGATTATCATTATCATCAAATAAACATAACAAAAAACAGTAAATTATATAGTAGAATGTTTAAAATACAAATCACAACACAAACAATCTGCGGGAAGCCGAAAACAATTGATTAATTATAACCTTAACTCCCTCTTAGAGGAGGTTTCAATGAGGTTACACAGAGCCTCTGAGAGCCCCACTAAAAATGTTTTAGACCTCTCAATGTATTAAGATAGGCTATGCCCCCTCCAGTATATATCTCTCTATGACCAAGAGGGTAAATAATGTGGCATTGGCATATTTGTATTTAAATATTCTAAACCAGTGATTTGTTTATATATTTAAAAAATCGGGAACGAGGTACCACGGAAGTGACCCTCATCACATCGGATTTGGTACGCTCATCATCCATACTTCGAATACTTTGCTCGTCCTCAGATAGTGAATATATCCGTTTCATTCCCAGCAGTCACCTATTCAGATACTGACCATGCTCGATGTTGCTTAACTTTTACAATAAAAAAAATACTGATACACTTGTCGTATTGAAACGAAACTTTTCGATCTTAAAAATTAAATGAACACAAACTATTCGCTTCTCTAATAATTTTAAATTCTAAATGGGACATATTGTCCTATGCCCATCTATTTTCTTTGAAAACGGTGAAGACATGGTTTCCCCTCTGATTCACTCCTTCTGAGATTAAATATCATTCCAAAAGTCCGAACTATCGCATAAGTGGCCTTTGTCTGATGATAATTCACAAAAATAATTTACATAGTACCTTTAAATCATTCCAAAAGTCCGAACTATCGTAAGCGTCATTTTCTGACGAAAATTTTCAAAAATAATTTACATATAGTGCCATTAAATATCATTCCAAAAGTCCGAACTATCATGAGACGCTTATATATAAATATAAATATAAATAAATGACGCATTTTCACAAAAATAATGTACATAGTTCCTTTAAATAACCATCTCAAAAAGCCAAAGTATCTCATAAAGTGTAATTTTTTGACGAAAATTCGTAAAAATAATTTATAAAGACTTCCTTATAATATCGTGTCCTGTTTTAATTAAATTATAATTCAATTCTTTTATTCGTTAAAAATAATAATAAGAAAAAGAATAGCGACGAAAACGAAGCCTAATAATAGGAAAAGTTAAATAAAATATTAATGGATGGAAACAATTCGCATTAAATATGTATGCGGCGAGGCTTCAACTCACTGTCGGGTCGAAGCACTTTTTAATTGTTAGAGGTATGAATTATACGTCAATAGAATATAACGAGCAATTAAACTTCATTGCACGTCTAATAATGGTTTATTGTTAAAGATTATTATAGAGGTATACGGTTTGAAATATGTTAAAATAGCAGCATATTTTTTATTGCGATTTAAATCTTTATGTATGAACTATATGATACTGAATACTCTTGAAATTAGGATACATTTATTCAAAATATTCCCTCGCTCGAATTATAAATTCGCTTTTCCGGAGAAAAATCTCATTATTCTTGTCTCACTTTGCTCGCATTAAGAAATACACTTTTCCGGGAAAAAACTCATTATTCTTAGTCTCACTTAGCTCGCATCAAAAAATACACTTTTCCGGTGTGAAAAAACTCATTATTCTTAGTCTCACTTTGCTCGCCATCAAGAAATACACTTTTCCGGTGAAAAAACTCATTATTCTTAACTTCAAGAATACACTTTTTGAAAAAAACCTTAGTTTTACTTTGCTCGCATCAAGAAATGCCTTTTCCGGTGAAAAAACTATTATTCTTAGTCTCACTTTGTTCGCATCAAGAAATACACTTTTCCGGTGTAAAAAAACTCATTATTCTTAGTCTCACTTTGCTCGCATCAAGAAATACACTTTTCCGGTGAAAAAAACTCATTATTCTTAGTCTCACTTTGCTCGCATCAAGAAATACACTTTTCCGGTGAAAAAAACTCATTATTCTTAGTCTCACTTTGCTCGCATCCTGGTGAATAAACTCATTATTCTTAGTCTTATTTTGCTCGCATTAAAAAATAATCTTTTCCGGTGAAAAAATACATTCTTATAAATCTCACTTTGCTTAAATTATTTTCCATTCTAAATTTATTACAGTGTGCTTTATTCTGATTCTCGCCTCGCTCGTATTATGGGTTATTTATTTTGCATTAAACCCAAGATATAGAAATTTTTAAAGGGATTTAATTTGATGTAAAAACCAAACGCACTCAGTAGTTATAACCTGACTTATTTATAAATGGCGTGTGAAGTCATTGCAGGAATTGATATAGGAGGTCAACATTGAAAATTTCCTATTTATTCCTGTAATGACTTCAGTTCTGGACTATAATCTACAACTCAACAAAATGTAATTTCATTCGTAAAACCTCCAAATGAATCACCTTAAATAAGAATCAGCTTGAATTTGCATTAAAATTTGACATCCCAAGTTACCTACTTTGTTTATATAAGATTCTTTTTTAATAAATAATTGCAAACTTGAAACCGCAGGGGTTATCCTTGCTGAGCCACAAGCTCTAAACGGGCATAATTATTATTATAGTTACTAATAGTCATGATAAAACTACAATCGGGCTCGATAAACGAAAAATGAATTTCTACGATACAGCAATGAAATAGGCTAAGTAGAGTAACAAGAAGCAGCCACATTGCCGAAGAAAACCCACTTTGCCCTCTGATAGGGTTGGTTATATAGTGAGCGCATATCAAAATGATTTTAGATATTAATTATTTAATTAATAATTTTAGATAGGTACGACTTTCCCAGGTGACCCAAAGGTAAAGGTGAAAATAACTACTATAAAATGACTTATTCTTACATAGCAAAAGAGTCAAATCATGTAATACTCAAAATTTAAAATTAGGATGTTTCTTTCCAGCACAATTTTATACCAAAGTCAATTTCAATCTCTTCATGACATCGCAATGGTCACAAGATCAGCAAAAAAGTATTTTCGTTCAACCCTCTGCGTTGGTGAAACTAAAAAGAATCTTAAGTTTCTAAATCCTGCTGCCAAAAATGAATTGAGCTTCCCAGTCCCATTCCTTAAACACCATACATGCATTGTACACTAACTTCTTCTGAAACTAGGAAGTACTTAATTGGTATTTTATGCCCGATTTTTTGTAGTTTTGGTAATTTTGTTTTACTTTAAATGGTCAAACAATTGTCACAATGGTAATTTAGTATCCAAAAATAACCATCGCCATCTAAAAACTGCTATCAAAAACCAAAAATAACCAGTGTCAACTAAAAATTACCACCACTAACGAAAAATTACCACTGCCAAAAAAAAACAAAAAAAAAATCATAATCATAGTAATAGCTAGAGAAATAGTTCCATAAGTCGTTATGAACAGAATTTTCTTCGCATAAATTAGCTTAATCTGACATGAATATGCCACGAGTAAGTAGCGAAATATAGTTGATTTAATCTAATGAAATCTAGTCTCTTCCGTACCCTGAAGTGAATCTATTATTATGGAGGCACACACAAGTAGTAGTAGTAATATGGGGGGGGGGGAGTGGTAGTAACTACCAGACAAGTAGCCCCCGTTGTTGGGCCCTTTTTGCCAGCTCCCTAAGATAGTGTTCTACTCCTTTAATTTCAAGTGTAGGTATATTTTGTCAAATCTAGACAGAAGAGCCGAAGATTTCTATGGTTCCTGGTCATGCCTTTTTCAAGCAATCATACATATTTTCACTGATATAGTCTAGTGTAAACTAGGAACAACACGTGTCCTCGCTGTTAAACCAAACCTCCCTACACTTTAAACTACAAGGCAGACACACTATAGTATTATAATGAATCTACTAAGAGGGTCCTAAATTTTGCCTATACCCAGTTCCATTTGGGGTAAGGGATCTTTATCGAGTACCTGACAACGTACAGGGTCAAGACCACCGGCTTTACGTCCCTTCTGAAGGACGTGGTACACAGAATTTTTACTTTCGACACACACAAGTAAGTATTCATAACAACTAAATACCTTTTCTTATTGTTTTACCAAAGCAATTTTAAGGTTTAAACCCTGAGCCGCATGGAAAAATTTAAGTCACTATTGTTATAAAGCATGCTGATAGCTATCAAGGAATTGGCAAAAAGGAAAAAGAGGTCACGATTGATGTGGAGTTGTCCGTACAGAGGAGTTCGATGAACCTCCTATATATGGGTCACTCGCCAACAGTCATCCACCTCTTGTTTACTTCAACATTCTTCAACAGCGTAGACCATTCTTTCTCTTTCTTGGTTGTTACTTCCTACACAACTCTTTTATTGACTTGGCCTTATATATTTACTTTCTTATACCTTGACAAAAGATAATCTATTCTTAACACCAAACTTAACCCACGTGAAATTGAGAGCGGTAGAAAGTATACATATTTGTACTTGATATAGTTTAAATATTTTTATAGAAATACTTTATTAGGTAAAAGAGGATAGTATAATAACTAATAGATCGCAGATTCTCATACAAATCTATGACTGTTCTTCTTGCTGGATCTAAATATAAAAACATACATCACCAATCGAGCAAATCTAATAATTTTTCCCTACAACTGAAAGAATTAAGGAAATTATCGTGTAACTTTAAACGTCTAAAACCCAGGTTTTCCTGAAATTTAATTGACTTATAGTTGGTGGACCCTATAACTACACATTGTGGTGGATTATACTAGATCTGAAAACTGGATTCTCTCCTTAACTAAAGGTACCTTACTTGGTCTATTCAGGGGTTTTCATCCTATTGAATGAACAAAATATATTTTTAAAAATAACAAAATTAACAAGTCTTAAATGTGGCGTAGCCCCCAATCCTAGCCTGTCACAGTCTAGAGGGCACAGTAGTCGCCAAATCTGCTAGCAATGGCGTCCTACCCTTTACAGGATGACTCTTGTGGCTATTTCTTCAGATCATTAAAATATGCATAATCGGGTTAAACTAAAAGATTACGACCAGTAGATTAATTTGAAAAACGTTTACCCTCTCTTATCTCTTTACCCTTATTAGTTCATTAGATATAAAGACTAACTGATTCAGTCACTTACTCATCATAATTCTAAGGCAATCACAGCCATCCTGGACACTTAAAATTCGGTATATAGGTAAACTGTATTGTTCAAACCCAAAATTTTTATTTCATTCTACCTAATATATAAAGAGGTATAGCTACAACATTGGGGGGCCTCCTGCAAGATATTTTCCCACTAAATTGGTGCTCCTCCAATTGAAGGAATCCCCTCAGAAAGGGGCATCTTCCACCTGACATAGCGGGTTAATGAGTTGAGGAACTGCTTCTTCGTCTTTAACAATCCTGCCAGGCTTAAAAGATAAAAGAGCGTAACAACGAAAAAGCACTTATCGTAGAATAATTTAATACTTATTATAATTAACGGAAAACAATGAAAAAATTAAATTATTGACATCTTATTCTTATCAATAATTAAAAGCATATTTAATGTTAAAATAAACAAAAACAATGCTTGTTTTTGTATTCACCTCCTACTTGAAGATAGGAACAATGTGAGCTCAAACACCAGTCCATTTTCTTTTCAACAAATATGCTATATAAATTTTGAATTTACAGTAAATAAGTGTGATAGAAAGAAAGCAAGACAGTGAAAATATTTATGAAATTATTTATTACGAAACGGAATACGTATGAATTTGAGAATTGTCTTATTGTGTAGGAAATAGTCAAGAAAAATTATTCGTTGCCAATCAGCATCATGGAAGCAAGGATTTTAAAGGAAAAACACCCGAGTTCGGACCTCGTCCCTAAAATTATTTTGTAATTATTAACTTATGTATTGTGAAAGATATAGTATTTATTTATAAAAATACAACGATATAAAAATTATAGCTGACACCATGCTTTGAACCCAGTTGCTCGTATCAACTCCTGACCAGCTTCTTCAACCCAGTGCCATAAAAACATTGAAAATATTTTTTTAATAACTACCGTGTTTTAAGTTTTCTGTTTATTTACCAAGGTTTTTTCGGTTACTAAGTGTGACCGGTTTTGTGTTATATAAAATAAAAAGGACTACCTTTTTTCGACGGTTAATTTGTCATAAATGTTATCGATTTTTCAAATTTCGCTGACAGCAAAACGTGCGGGGACTTTTTCTTTAAAATTTTATAAAAATTTTAAGAAAATTTTTATTTAGAGTGAAAAAAATCTGCAGTTCAAAAATTAGACAAATATTTTTAATGTTAATGACTGTAGGTGTTTATATAGTTACTAGTTACTGAATATTTACTAAATATTTTACGTAAACTTATACTGAACCATCAATAATAAGGCCCTATTGCTTTGTACAGTGAGAAATAAAACCACTCTGACTAGGGACCACTCTCTTGACGATGTTAGAATACATTATACTTAGCTCTAAGGTGGCTCCATTTTAATTGTGAAACAAGTTGCCTTTGGCCTCTTGGCCGCGTTGGCGCAGGGTTCATATCATAAATTAGTTTGTCATATTTTTTACAAAAATTTATCTAGCTTATATAAGTGGCATACTGCCACGATAAAAGCGAATTATCAAACGTATCAGTAAAAAAGTGATTTGTTTACATTATTTTATGTATGGTAATCGATAAAATCGGAACTAATGCTGATAATAAATTTCTAACTTCGTGCACTTGTTCAATTTACTTAGTTTTAGCCGGATATATAAAAGTTTTTTTACATTTCGACGATTTTTGAAAGTTTCGCTAAATCATTATTGTAAATTAGTAAATTAATGACTTTACACAAATTTCATAAACATTGGGGTTTAGAGTATTAAGATGGCCGACTTTTGTACTAAGTTTTCTTTAGTGGAGGCTCCACGACTGGTTGAAAATAAGATGTATACTATAAAGTTGTAATGGCTCCCGTTTATAGGTAAAAGATATTACACTACTCTTACTGGGTTCTACGACTTGATCATGTTAAGCTTGTTAGCTTACATTACGCACTAGTTGGGTATGGGCCCTACTCATGGGTAGAAAATAGTACAACTCTAATTAGAGCTTACATTTGTTTTACTTCGAACTCTCGGAGGCCCCTCACAACTGAAGCTCCCCAGTATTGCGGGCCCATATTTACGCCACTAAACATCTTATCTTACTTAACCTGTTTGTTGTGTTATGTATTAACCTTTACACACCTCCAAATTAATCTACTCGAATACCTGTTGCTCGCTCACATCATTATAATAAGAACCTTTCATGCTTATCAGATTAATAATAATTTTATATAGTGATGCCAAATACTTGTTTGTTATTTACTTATTCATATATTTTACTTTGTATCACTTGAATCAATAGAGTTATCAAATATCATTTGCCTTTTCATACTAATATACTAGAATACCCATTTATCTCATTAATAAATTTCTTTATTTACTTATCAATATATTTAGCACCTCTTTTTTGTGACTCTGTATCCCACCAAAAGGCTAAAATAACCCTAACCTCATTAGCTTATTTTTCCTTTTGAAATCCCTAAAAAATAGTTTTCAAATTTGAAAGAGAAAAGAAAATTTCATCATTTATTTTTGCAACACTGACCTAAAATAACTGTTTAACAATATATTATATTTTTTAAAATAAATCAATAATAGACGATGAAAACAAATAAATATTAATAAGCCTTTTCAATGTTTTAAAAAATTCCTCTTTAACATTCATTTTCATAAATACAGGAAGTCCAAACTTATCATTAAAGTCAGTGAGTCAGTATGCCAATAAGAGACAAAAAAAGCCAGTAGCGAATTGAAACAAACAAAAAGTGATAATGAAATAAAAACAAGGACAGAGTCAGAGGACGCAGAGAACAATGGCTTTGTTGGTCTTCCATTGTCTATTATTAATAAAAGACTTTGTCACCTTATTATTTAGACAGACGGAAAGGCGAGTTGAAGTCCCGTTGGTTAACAGGCACTGAGGATGACACATCATCTTTTACATTTTTTACTTCCTATTTTATGAAAGTGATTTCTGTTTACTTTCACGACTAATTTCACTTTAATCTTTGTTTTCATAAACTATTGCATTTTTTGTATTTTCTTTATAATAATCATTTCTTTACTTTTTTTTAATTTTTGATTTTTTTTTACTTCAGAAAAATTACAGAGATTATTAAAATATGTTTTCATAAAAAATTAAATTAAACATAAGTAAAAGTTTAGATTTAACATATTAATATACTTACAAACATAACAAACTTATATTAATTTTTAATAGCAAATATTATATTAATATGAAATATCCCATTGGTGTAGTGAATTCGATTTAACTATAATTTAATTATAATTATTTATAATTTTAATAGAACTCATGTTTTATATGAAGTGCCATGATGACTTATCTAAACTAACACATAATAATTGTGCGAGAGACACCTAGGAATGTAACAAGCAAAATGCAATACTATCTGGGAAACTGGTGCATAATTTGACATTCGTCATCATTGATGGCTCGACATAATGTCATTTCCCACTCTGTTTCGTTACGTCTAACTCATCAGGGCGCCGAAAGAGCCTGAACTCACTCTGACCTTCAATTAAAATTCAGAAGAATATTATGTGAAGTATTTACCAGAGAAGAGCGGTGCCAGCATAGCTTAATAGAGTATTTGAATATTTCCAAAATAATTGTTTGCTCATAAAATGATAAAATTTGTTTAAAAAAAGATTTAAGGCCCGTATTCAAAGACGTTTTCCTAACATTTTCCTAACATTTTCCTAACTTTTTCCTAACATTTTCCTAACATTCTCCTAACATTTTCCTAACACCTAACTTTTTCCTAACATTCTCCTAACATTTTCCTAACATTTTCCTAACATTTTCTAACACCTAACTTTTTCCAACATTTTCCTAACATTCTCCTAACATTTCTTAACTCCTAACATTCTCCTAACACTCACCTTAGGTATAGGTAAGGGAAATGTTTTTAAGCCACGAAATTTAAATGATCGTTCCCGTGTTTTAAAAGTCATTTAGAGGCTTCGCATGATTTTTTTTAGTAAGAACCTAAGGTGGTTAAGTCAAAAAGTGATACCATTGCAAATAACGTATATATCGCAAAATATCAATGTTATTAACTTATTACCTAGATTTACGACACACTTTGTCGTATTAATAACTATCTACATAAATTTACATAATACTGTTAATCCAGTTACCTTACTATTAGGGAGTTTACCCTGAAATTCTTTTAACACAATCAGATTTTTTATTTTCTATGGTCTGTTTGTGGCGGGCTATCGATTCAAAGAAGAAATTCAGTTGGTCCGGTGTGAATAATTCAGCCATTATCATACCAAAAAAATTTTACACAAACAAAAATGAATTGATGACAAAATACGAAAACAAAATTGTGTAAATGATTTAGCAAAATGAAAACAGTGTTGCACTGATTAACAGGTCTTCATTTAGACACCTTTGGATTCGTACAACCTGGTCCACGTTCAAACTTGAAACGCTTGATACTGCTTTATTTATGAAAGCTGTTACAGTAATTAAACATTGTATTTTTATTAACTCTACTGTTTACTGAAAACATATGTAAATAAAGTTTCTAATATATTTAACATTCGCCAAAGGAAGGCCGCATTGTTGTTTATGACAAAGTGTGTCGTAAATCCAGGTAATAAGTTAATAACATTGATATTTTGCGATATATTACGTTACTTACAATGGTATCACTTTTGACATAACTACCTTAGGTTCTTACTAAATAAAATCATGCGAAGCCCTCTTAAAGACTTTTAAAACACGATAGGAGAACGTTAGGAAAATGTTAGAGAAATGTTAGGAGTTAGAAAATGTTAGGAAAAAGTTAGGAGAATGTTAGGAAAATGTTAGGAAACGTCTTTGAATACGGGCCTTAATTTAATTTTAAATAGTTGAAATAAGCATTTAAAGAAGAGGAGATGGGAATGGATGAGAGAGTGGGGTAAAAACGAAAAAGTTCTAAAGGTTGGGTCGTTTAAAGTACAGAGTGGAGTTTTAGTTAGAAATATCGTTAAGGTCAACAGTTGCTTACAGTTCAATAGAATGTAAAGAAGACTGAAACAAACAATTTCCGTTTTCCAGACAATACAATGCCTAAGAAACGTGATGAAACTGCTGTGAGTATCATTTTGTTGACAGTATAGAAGAGGTTGCAAAAGTTAATTCGTTGATGTAGAAATAAGTTTTCAAAAGTACCCCCTTGGGCTAAAATTTAGGTGCTTACAACTCTAGAGAAGTATCACATAGACTCTGGATAGATCGAACAAAACAGCTGAACGTTTATTTAAACTCATTTATTACTCCTTAGTAAGATTGTAAATCATTATTAAATTATAATTCTAAAAAAATAAGAGTATAAATTAAAGAAATAAAATATATTAAAATAAAAGAAACGCCAAAATATTTTAATGTCTATTGTATGTAAATTATTTTTAAATATTTTTAGCCACAAAAATGCAATATTGTTCTCAATGGCGCCAGATAATTGAAAAACTTTATCTGTACTAACATTAAAAAAATAAAGAATACGATTAGTTATTTATTTATTTTGCTTTAACACATCAATTAATCAAGTTTATGGTCAAGTCAAAAGAATTTATGGTAAGTAAAAATAAATAAAAGGTAAAAAAGGTAAAAAGTTTAGTCACGCCTTTAAAAGTAAGTCTAAGTATTTTGTTACTAAAGAAGGCATGTGAGAGCGCTCCAAGTGCCAAATTTTAGCATTATATCCCCCTACTACCAATCCTTTAAACGCACTGATTATCCCGTATGACAACTTTAGATGCCAAAAGCTAATCAATGGGCAAAATAAGTTTGTTTATTATTCATTTGAATACTTCAAAATTGAATATAATTTAAACTGTAACAATATAAACACAATGACAGATGTGTGGGCGTCTGTCATATTAGATTGCAGACTTTAAATGAGAAAAACATCTAAATAATAAGATGTATAAAATATGATAAATAAATAGTGAAATGACACTTATACAAGCCACTGAATCTTTGGAGTATAATGTTGGAAGATAGATTATTTTATTGTGACTTTATGTATGTCATATTTTATTTGAAATTATACGCATTTATTTCCTGCTTTAGAGAAGAATATTTAGAAATAATAAATATTAACATACCTATGTATTTTTCGCTATAAATAAAGAAATATAATTATAAATGAGAAAAATAAAATTAAGAACATTGAAGACATTACCAAGGAGCATGAGCATATATTTACACACCACTAGTCATTACACCTTGGAAAAACGTCAAAAGAAATTCAAAAGAAAATTCTCCAGATCTAGCTAATTGTTGAAAACGGAGATAGTTTCAACATTTGCACCATTATTAGCAACATTAGGTAAGATGCCTACCCGATCAATTCAATATGAGTTGTTCACAAGAACCATAATAATAATAATGCCCGTTTTAGGGCCATTCGGCCCTTCAGGGTATTCGCCCTGCGGGAACAACCTCGGGTGGGTCACATCTACTATGCTCAAAGTGAAGCTAAAGTTGCCGAAAGTTATTTTTAGAAACAAATTCTATTTCATATAATAAACTGAGAGCATAGCCCGGGCTGTTAACCCCGGACCTGCGGTGCCGAAGTCCAGTACTAAAAACGACCACGGTTACGGAGGCAGATAAAAAACCATAACTGATAAGTAAAATAAACAGCTCAAAATATTTATCAACTATGCCTAGTGTAATGGTTAGCGCTTACTATCTAAAGTAGATAAGATACATCCCTCAGATTTCGCGTTTAAAGCAAATATCCGTTTAAAGGCATGTGATAAAAGGAAAAATAGGAAAGTCTTTCGTAAAGAAAAATTTTTAGCTAATCTTAAAGAAAAGGAAAAAGATGTAACTTTTATTGGGATTAATATATTTCCAAAGTCATTCCACATACCAACATCCATTTTGGTGTTAATGCAGGGACAATTAAAGGCAAAACACGTACATCAATGATAAAAATCATTGAGATAAAAAAACGAGATTTCGAGGAGTACATTCTTGTAGTTGGTATTGTGAAACTAACAAATTTCATACTAGTGCTCTTGTAAATTACCTACGAAACTAACCTAATCTTTATTTATCTATATTTTCTTTGGTATCATACTTTGATATTTGACTTTAAGAACTAAGTGTTATCACTAAAATCCCGTAGGGAACATTAAAATAAAAATATGCAAGAAGATGTTTGGGTCTAAAGAGCCAATTTAGGCCATCCTTTTTAAAACGAATAACTCAAGACAAAGAGGAAATTTTTACATTATCAAGTGTTTATCATTGACACTTTTTACTTGTTTGAAAATCCTATTTTATTACTGACTTTTTTCTAAAAAGAACTCTATTGAGAATATTCAAACAATCGACTTATTTGCACAACAATAAACACCGATGCGATGGGTTGAAATCAGCTTTAAAATTTATGCCATCCTTTACTTTACCCATTTAAACCTGTAAAGTTTATGCCAGACACTATGACAACAAGTATATAAGGACTATTTTATTTTTGTATATGGAATATGGTTTGGTTTGAATATTGGATACAATGCTTATTATCAATTGAATTTTGATCTATTAGACAATTAATTGTTTGATTAGGTTTATCAAAAAGAAATTAATCATTTAATACATCATACATACAAATTTATGTATGTTAAAGATTATATAGTGTTACAGATTCAGGATGTTATTTTATCAATGCTTGTCACGAAAATATTTGCACGAAAAGGATAAATATTTTGATTAAAAGATCTTAAACATCTTCGGTAAACATATAGAGATATATTACAAGAGGAGGCATAATTTATACTTCTTACATAACATAACCATGCATAATCTATGCTCTTACATCGAGAAGCTTTAAACATATTTTTGGGGCCCTGTGTAACCTTATTAAAACCTCCTCTAAAAGTAAAGGTTATACTAAATCCATTTTCGTCTGCTTTTTACAGTTGTTTGTGAACACAATCGATAAAACATTTTATTTTGTAGTTTTAACATTCTTCTGTACACCTAAGGTACTGTAATTTTTTTCTGGTTATTTGATTATATCAATAGTCGAAGGAGTTTCAGATTACTTTTTTGATGTTTAATAAAAAGTACCTTTCTAGTAATCTAGTAAACCATGGATGAACATATGGTTTTTAAACTTAACAACCTTCTGATATCAGTGTTACATCTTATTACAAAATTATAAACTAAATCTTATTTCAGACATATATAAAACAGAATTACTTAATGACATAATTAATTTCAAAATAAAATTACCTCAAGAAATCCATTAAATTTAACACAACTGACATTAACATTAAATTAAAATTGTCGAGAGGTAGTTGCTGTCTTATAAACAATTCTACAATAGTAACGTGAAGCAAAAAAACTTATATATTTAAAATCCTAACTTAGTAACTCAATAGTATAGTCAAGAAATATTAACTTGGTAAGTAAATGGTATAGTCAAGAAATACTAACTTAGTAAGTAAATGGTATAGTCAAGAAATACTAACTTAGTAACTCAATGGGATAGTCAAGAAATGCTAACTTAGTAAGTAAATTATATATATTCAAGAAATTCTAACTTAGTAAGTAAATAATATATTCAAGAAATACTAACTTAGTAAGTAAATGGTATAGTCAAGAAATACTAACTTAGTAAGCAAATGGGATAGTCAAGAAATACTAACTTGGTAAGTCAATGGTAAAGTCAAGAAGTCAAGAAATACTCGGTAAGAGATTGAATTACTAAGTATATTGACTTCTTGACTATACCATTAGTATAGTCAAGAAGTCAAGAAATACTAACTTAGTAAGCAAATGAGATAGTCTAATAAGCTTTAGGTTAGCATGTTTTTTAAAAATTGTCCAGAGGAGTGAGGAGAAAAGTTCCGAGGTACTCTGTACTATTTAAATGCTAATGTTTGGGAATATAATATTTTGAGTTTTGACCAACTAAGAAACCAAATAGTCAGAGGATATAAGTCATTATACAATTTGTTTAATTGCAAACCTCAATGGTATTTGTTATTAACTCTACTTTATAGTAGAGTTTGTTTTGATGTACTACACTTTTTGGTTTGTCGTCAAATCCTAGTATTTGGCATTACTATTATTTTTAGCATTATTTGTAATTATTACTGTTTAATTTTTGTAAATGGATTTTTTTCTTAATGGCAATAAAAATACTGTAGAAATAAAGCAATAATCTGGAGCTGATGGCAACAGAAATTCAAAACCTCTGGAAATCAAAGAATGTGTCATATCAAGCACAGGAATAATACCAACGCAACTTAATACCAGTATAACCAGCGTCGGTCTTAAAGAAAATATATAAACAATGCAAAAAATCTGTGATCCTGCACACATGTACTATAGGAAGAGAATTTGTACATCATTCTAAACATCCCTGGACAAACTAAAATACTTGAAATTTGCAACTAAACTACTGTAAACTAAACTGACCCACAGAAACTAAACAGAACCCTTACAGAATGCCTCCTTTGAACTTCTACTGTCCCGCTGCCATCCTCATGCCGTCTTTAGACGAGAAAGCATGAGAAAATACAACAAATAATAATAATAATAATAATAATAATAATAATTCAACAAACAAAACAAAGATAATGTTTACTAAAAGAGTTTATGGTGTAAATAATTCTCCTAATGAATAAAAGTTATTGTCATAGCTTTGATTCGAAAATTCAAACATCTCTCTCAATCTCGGACATAATGTAAGGCAGCGAAACAATTTAATAACATCCAAGTTAATTAACATCTGTCTTAAATAACATCTGTAGTTCTGCTTTTATCAATACCATAAATATCTCGTTTGTGTTCTAACGAGATTTTTTTGGTATTGATAAAAGCAGAACTATGGTTTTGTGTGATGTGATTCACACAGTATATAATATATACTATTAGTAATAAAGCTGAAGCCCTAGCCTTTCAAAGGTTCTCCAACTTAGGTAGCAGCACTCTTACTAAGATTGACTTTATCAATGAATCACTGGTCAAAAAGATCCAAGACCTAGTCCGGGGAAAATGATTATTCTGACCTGGACCAATTGAGGGGATTGTACAATAGACTTACAGTCGTAGTGCAAATGGAGTCCCATCCCAATCATTAATAATAATAATGCTACACTTATTTAGAGTGTTCTTGTAAAAAAGGAGTAGCACTTGATGGATGAGGATGTCTATTTCTGTCATTCTTGTAAATAAATCAAATTAACCCATAAATTGTTACTTGCGCCCTAGTTTACTCCTTTTGATAATAATTGGAGTAGCAAATTGAAAAAGGTCGTTGGGGAGTTACCATCTAATGAAGTTCCGATACAAACAGGAACTCGCGTTCCATATCTAAGAGCATAAATAAGTAGAAAACTAACTTGGGCAAGTGGTTCCCCTCTATCACTGCAATGTATGTGTTTATTTTAAAAACTATTTCAATTAAAATTTACTCACTTGAAAAATGGTAAATGTTTCTGTTTGTTTCAGTTAACAATCTTATTCCTTTGAAGGACTATTGTTTCCTTATTGGTACACTTCGAAATCTTATTGGTACCGCAACCTCGAGATGCATATTACAAGCGCAGTGATTCCGTTGATATTATTTTCAAACCCTAGAAGCAAACAAACATACTTTAAAGGTAAAACTTAAAAAACCGCTTTTTCAAAAAAGAAAAAATCACTTTCTTTATACTTATCAGGACTTAGATTATCAAGTTCTTACTTTAAATTTTTATTTATTATCTTCTTATGTTTTCAATAGAAGTATTTATTTTCAGAAAAAAGTTCTTTTATTTTTATTTTTTCAAGACACATTGCTTATTGGTCAACCAAAGTGATGACCATCAAAATAATCAATAGATACGGGTATTTCTTATTTTCTAACATTGACCCCATTTTTAAAGGTGGAAGGTTCAGAAGTACGTACTTTTTTTACGAAATATATATTTTTTGTTCTAAGAATCACGTCGAAAAAGGTAAATTACCGAAAATGAAAAAAAAAATTGTTAATGATAAATTATCAAAAATATTAAGCCTTCTTGATTAGAATATTATTTTTTTTTAATTTAAATTTAATGATTAAATTAAAGCACGTACCAAAAAAATAAAACAACCAAAAGGTAGTTAAATTTGTTGAGTGATTTATAAATATCACATTTACATAGAAGCCAAAACCATTTTTTGATAATTATTAAATTTATATTAATTTCGAAATTGCTTTGTGATTTCTTATAATATTTATCAAAAAAATTTCTAACATTCCTTCACAATCGAGTATTAATAACTCACTTTGAATGATGTAAAAAGTATCAAAATATAATGTTAAAAGTAATATATTAGATTAGTAATTATTTTTATTATAGTCTTAATTAAAATACTACTTCTAATAAGTAGTAGGTTTAGTAGGTAGTAGTCTAATAAGTATTTTAAGGTTTTCAACTTAAAATAAGAGGTTGACAGACCCGGGCTTGGTAAGGTTTGAGGGCGCGGATATCTTTAAAAGTGGAGGGTAGATCAATAATAATCTCTGTAAAGGTAGATCTATAATAATCTCTTTAGAGTAGATCTATCATTACTCCCTCACTCCTCTCTTAACCAATAAAGCTAAATACTATGTATGTGTATTATTATAAAATGAATGCGTTTTTAATCCCTTGCAATTATTAATGATCTCCTCAGCAGGAACCGCCTAAATAAGAGACTAACCACCTTATACTCTTTGTTGGAGGACTTTAAATTTATGTTGGTCAGCTTAATGGCCCCAAAAAGTTACATCATTCACATTATTTATCGCATTCAGGCGAGCTTAGCAAGCCCCAGTATTTAAAATTTCGTCACTGTTATTCTCTTTAGAGCTAGCGTTGCGAACCCGAAATAAACATTTTTTTCATTATTACCCTTTTTAGGGAGAACGTGGCGAGCCCCTGCATTCACTTTCCCTCGCTAATAATCTCTTTAAGGGTAGATCTATAATAACCTCTTTCGGGTAGATCTATAATAATCTCTTTCGGGTAGATTTATAATAATCTCTTTATGGGCGTAGCGAGCCCCACTATACTACACACATTCCTCACTATTACTTTTTTTGGGGGAGCCGAATAAGCCCCAGCATTCACAATTCATTACTATCAATCTTTTTCCTACTATCCACAATTCCTATTATCAATCCTACCTTTTTTCCCTTGCTTCAGTTATTCCTCCTTAGTTTAAGTTTTAATCTTTTTGTATTTCATTTTCTGATTTGTACTTATTTTGTAAGACTGGTGATGGCTGTTTGAAGCCGAAAGCTAGCTTTGTAATAAAGAATAATTCTTGGTGAAGAGACGCATTTGATTACAAACCTCTTAGATTAATATATGGACTCCAAAATGCAGCCAACTTTAATCGAATATCAATCCCTTAAGGGCGAAAGTAGCGAGCTTCGGTCTTTACACTTTCTCATTATCAACCTTTTTAGGGAGAGCGTAGCGAGCCTCAGTACTTACATTTCTCTTACCATTACATCGTTAGGGCGAGCGAAGCGAACTCCAGCATTCACATTTATTTCCACTTAATTTCTATAGAGTGAACATAACGAGCCCCGGTATTTACATTTTCTTCACTATTAACCTTTTTGGCGTGCCCCAGTAATTTAATTTCCTTACTATATTAGTCTGGAAATTTCATGTGAGAAATGAAAATCCTAACATGCATCGTCCATTGAAAGGGTCGTTAAAGCGGTGATTCCAAGTCTGTGCGGTGTCAGGTACCCGTAAAAAACCCCTGACTCTAAATGAACTAAAGTTTAAGAAAAATTTAGGAGTTTTTATGCCACAATTGTAGCTTATATAAAATACAAATGTATCTGCCATATGGTTTCGAGATAAGAAAAATTTATTCTGGTTGTAGGGCAGGTCTTGTTTCTAGTTGAAGCTGTGAAAACTAATACCAATGTCACAGCCCTTGTGTAGATTAGACGGCAAAATGAATTAGAAGCTACTGACAGTTATAAAACTGGGGCTCTAATCCACGGTCTTGTGACTGGTCATGCACGGTGTTTTGTCTCGTCAGTTCTAAGCAAAAATTAGGTTGTTTCCACATATATATAAAAGACAAACTAGTTTAGTTCAGGCAAAAGTAGTTTATCCAGAAATTTATTTTTTACAGTATGAAATTAAGCTAATTTCAAATTCAAAAACAAAGTCCGTTTTATATTTAATGTATTTCATTAAAAATATTAGGAGAATTGTAAAAAAAAATTGTCTCTTACCTAGCTTTTAAAACGGATAACAAAAATTTATAAATAAGAACTAGTATATTTTTATCCAACACAATTTATCATGATTCAGATGTACTTATTAGAAATTCGTTAGATATGAGAATATTTTTGCGTTATTTATTCATATATAGGGTTAATCTCTTGAGGGGACTGTTCTATGCTAAATAAAACATCGTAACGAAATTCGACCACGAATTTGCCTTATTACCTTTTTGCCTTAATCCTTCCCTTGACGGAACAAGACCATCCTCACCACTTAGGAGGTTCTTTAAAACCCTGAAACGGTTAATTCGGGTAATATCCGTTTTGAATTTTTTTGCAAACAAAGTACTTTTCCCCATATACCTACGGTATAAATGAGAAAAGAAAAATAATACATTAGACATTAGAGAACAAGAATTTTAATTGAAAAAAAGTATGACCTACTTTTTATATATTTATAAAAATCATTAAACCATTTTTTTGAGATCCTGAAATTTATTAGTATAGAGTATACAAATTAATTCAATAGAATCACAATACCTTTTGCCAAATATTAGGTTTAAGTAGAGACTACGGACGTTTAAAGAACAGGTACCCATCACTTCAAAGAAAAATTGGAAAAAGAGGTTATTTAGTCCCATGAATAGTTTATGTGATAAGACAAAAAGGTTAAATGCATGAAGTTGATGACACAAGAATAGTAGGGGTTTAAGAACAAGAGGCTTTCGGCCTCATGGAACATGGTGCTGTCCTATATCAGTTAGTCTTATAACTAGTTTATAATAAGTGGTTGCTGCCACGATAAAAGCGAATTTTCAATGTGAATTACTCAAATGCGTGTTTGTTTACATTATGTCAATTATTGACGTAATTTTTGTGTTGACATATATATGCCATCAGTAAAAAACCGGAACTATAATACGACACACGGCTTACAATCAATTGACAGCGTGGTGAAAAAAAGCGAGGGACCTAATGGGTTAGTCCTGGATGTCAAACCACGCTCTCAATTTTAAATCAGGCCAACCTTATTGGTTCTCTGACACTATTTTTCCCGCGCTGTCAATTGATTTTAGCCGTTGTTCGTCTCTAACACTGATAATTACAATTGAAGCTTTGTATGTTTGAATTGATTGTTAACTTTCCTAGGTGTCTCGCACATTTATTGTGCGAAAACTCTGTTAGTATCAATTAAATTTTTTGTCGCCAGCATGATAGCGGTAAGAGAGCACCGTTTTCTCTGGTAAAAATACTTAACCTTAATTTTAAAAGAGGGAAGTCTCTCCCACAAAACATATTTCTTTATTAGCCAAGCGCTTTCAACCTAACAAGAGGTCATCATCAGTGCTAGCCGTTGAATAAAGAAGAGGGTGATAGATGGGTCTTACAGATCAGATATCAAAGATTAGACTTGACTCAAAGATAGTCAGTCTATCTTTGATATCTGATCTGTAAGACTCATCTATCACCCTCTTCTCTTTATTCAACGGCTAGCACTGATGATGACCTTCTTTAGGTTGAAAACGCTTTGCTATAAAGAAATTTTTGTGGAGAGACTTCTTCTCTTTTATTAAGATGAACTCCATTAACGCTCACCTTAGTTTTTATTTTAACAAATATCTTATATTTATTTAAAGAAGTTCTTCACATTATATTCTTCGGAAGCTGAATTAGAGATTCAGACTTCTGTCGGCGCCAAATGAATTAGACCAACAAGAAATAGACATGACATTATGGTCGATCTATCAATGATAACGATCGTCGAATGATGAACAATTCCTAAATGTAACATTTCATTTGCTTGTACATTCCTTATGTATCCCTCCGCCAAATTTATCGTGTCAACTATTCATCGTTTTGCAAACTTAAGGTAGTATGAAATGATGTATATTCTATTACACCGCATGATAAATAATAATATTTGCGTTTTACTCAAGACTATAATCTTGTTCCATTTTAAAGATATTACATAAGATTTTTTAAATTAACATACCTTTTAACACTGCGATAGGACTGGATTTACTTTAAACTATATGAAAAGGATAGACATAATCCCTTCCATTACTGCAGTGTAGATGTATAATGTAATGTTATACTTCTACCATGGGAAAAAAATCAATTTAATCATCTTCTTTTTGTAATAAGCTTAATTATAAAAAGGAATATTCTTCCTTCTTTATCTTTTTCTTCCTTGTTTCTTGAGCAGAAGAGGGTTTGTAGTCTTGTTCTCAGTGGCGGACTGAGCCAAAATGCCCGAGGAGGGTTTGACCAAAAAAGTCCCAAGGGAGGGGGGATCCCATATTGTTTTCAAGTGGAGTGGTACATTTTTAACAAGAGTAGTATTAATGATTATAGCAATCTTAATTTAATTAAATAGTCCCCAGATTATTCTGGTCTAATTAAAATAAACTTCAACTAATTATTTAATTAATTAGTCTAATTAATTAACTTCGTTTATTTAAAGATCAAAATATGACTTAAAAATAAATATCAAGAGCTCTTTAATGCTGCTATAGAGCCATGATCAAGTATGCTATCTGGTGTTATAAATATATTACATCATTTTAATAAATACATAAATATAAATACTATAACTTTAAAAATGTTTATTATGTTGATAATATTTTTGGTTTAGTTTAGGGTGAGGGGCCAAAGGAGGGCTGCCGCTCTCGCCCTCAATGGCCAGTCCGCCCCTGCTTGTCCTCTTTTATAACAAGAGGCTAGCATACAAATCTCATGTCTTACAAATGATAAAATTGAATAGAAGATACTGATATTTCTCTTTAATCGTCTAATACAACACAAAGTACAGAAGTGACGAGCAAGTTATCAGAGTCACGGATATTCTACACCACAAAAGCAGATATACATATACTCCTTTAATTATAAACAAATTACCTTTGTTGTTAAGTAAAAATAATAACAATTTGTAGTAATTTTTATTAATACATTCAAAATTTAAACAGAAATTAAGTAAATAACATAATCGTCTTACGTAGTTATGTTTGTGCGAAGGCTGACATAATGTCGAGCCATGAATGATGACGAATGTCGTATAATGGAACAGTTCCCAGCTCCCATTTTGCTAGTTACATTTCTCAGGTGTCTCTCGCAAAATTATTATAATACGACACACGGCTAAAATCAGTTGACAACGTGGGAAAATAATGCGAGGGAGCCAATGAGGATATTCCTGTATATTAAACCACGCCCTCAGATTCAAATTAGGCCAACCTTATTGGTTCCTAAACACTGTTTTTCCGCGCTGTCAACTGATTTAAGCCGTTTGTCGTACTTTAATCATGTCTTTACTTAACAGTAAGTAGGGTGTTATAATTAATAAGGGTGTTTATTTAAAAGGAAAAAAGATCTAGCTGTGCTACAAAGTTCTTGTTCATATACCATCACTGTTTTACTAAATAATTTATTATCATTAAATAACATAAAATGTAGGAATAAAATTCCTACATAAAAATTCATTGTTTATAATAACGATTCTAGAAGTTCACCAGTTCACAGGATAAACTTAAATACCACAGTCATTTGCTTAGTGATTAGTATTTTATTCACAGTAAGGTCGGATAAATTTATTATTATAAATCTTCCCAGTGTTTAACATGTTTCCATATCTGTATTAATAGTTATATACGAGTGAATTATAACCATTCGAAACTGAGTTAAGATTAGAGCGTGATTCTATTATAGTAAATACTATTTACAAGCGCACAACTAATTATGCTTATTGTAATAAAAAAATATAAATTACAAATTTTAATTAACTTCTGTGTGACTTGCAAAGTAAATGATTCTCATAATAAAGTATAGTAATAAAATCAAGACTGCTAATCCAGTAAATTACATAAATACGGATTACAATACAAGCACATCATGCAGATTTGAGCGAGTCGTGATTAAATTTTAAAGCAATAAATAATTAATAATTTTTATCTCACTTTTTTCTTCTACTATTTTATACTTAGGTATTAATTTTCCTTACCTTTAACAGTATATAGGAAAAGTACTGTATTTATCTATAAATAATACTATTTATCCTACAATAGCGTTGACTCTATATTGTAGGCCATATGAGCAGCAGAGTTTAAAGTTTAACGGGCCAGTGATTTATCCAAGCTAAATTTTGAAACATAAATTTTGATGTCTTATTTTTATGAAGAGCAGCAATGGTCACTGGGTTTCCCATTGTCATTACCTCTCGCAAACATTAATATCAAAATAAACGTAAGCATAATAGGGTATTGATCTCACAATCTTTCTTTTATTGAAATACGTATATGAGACGATTTTGTTGTTAAAGGGTTCATAAAAGGGATAAGATCTGTTTAATATTAAAGATCATGATTTTTTAAAGTTATTTATTTAATGCCAATATTGACAAAGTACTTCCTTATAAAACCATAAGAAGCCACTTGAAAACAGAGCATGCGTGGGAAGGGAAAGTTTAAAGTACACAACAGAAATGATCAATAGAAATTCAATAAGAGAATGGAATCGAATAGGTAGCCATGAGGTACACCTCGGTAAGGTGTCCCGGGATTCAGTACACCTGTTTGCTAGTTCCCATGGTCCAAAGGGATGTGATGGTCCAAAAGGTGCATTAAACCAGGTGTTGAACAGAAAAAAACCCTTCCAGTATCCTTTAACGACATAAGGGTTGGTTAAGGGCCCGCACAATACTACCCTTATTTAGAGATTTTTAAGATTTCAGGACTAATATAAAATTTGTTAAAATATTAGGATTTAATAACTAGGTGTGTTAATGACTACCTAATAAAACTAATTAGACCTTAAATTAAGATCTACCTAAAAAAATTGACCTATAAGTTGTGTATTTTATGAATCAAATTAGGAACAGAAAATAGGTGCACTTTGGCTACACTAAAGTTTCGCTCTCCCAAATTTTAATTATGTAGATATTCATGGAATTGCACCTTAAAAGTATTGCAGTAAGTTCCATTGCATACAGTGCAATAGTGAAGAGGTAAAGTGTCCGTCTATGGATTTTTCATCGATAGAATAGAAAATGAAGTCTTTTAACAATAAGTAGTTTCTAAGATCGTAACCTAGGTTCAAAAACAAGATAATTTTGATTGGTCGAATGAGTTTAAACCAAACTATCTTATAAATAATGGCTTTGTCTTCCGGTAATGATCGAGTTCAGGCTCAGGTTAATGTTGAGTCTCACAACGTTCCGCACTAACACTTCCACGTCATCCACCACAGAGGCCCGGATTTGATAAATGATAATTAATTAAGTCCAGAATGCATTTAAGATTTCCAAGGTGGGACACTAAAAGCGAAATTTTTGATTTTATTTTTCCAGCTTGGAACAGAAAAATTTGAAATAGTCAAAAGGAATACATTAATACACTTCAACTTCTTTTATTGATCATATATTAACCAGTAAGCAGAAAGAGTCCAACATTTGTGGAAAGAAGTTCCTGGAGTCTGGAGTATATATTTAGCGTTGATATTTTCATTTTAGTGGACTCCTTACCCTTTGAGCGGAAGTCCAATAATATCTCAAACTAAACAAACTTATTTTATTAAGTTTATGCGACATAAACTACGACATTAAACGCAAACATAAGCTCCGGGGCTAAGGGATTAGGCCTCTCCCTCCTAAATTCCTAATAATCATAAATAAAATAATAAAGCCCCCCCCCCCAAGAATTTTATGTAGGATGGTCTATGCCTGCAAAATTGTATAAAATTACCTCCCCCCTACCTTTGTGAAGTAAATGCTTCGAACGAGGTATATATAAAATAACGGGTCAACATTTCTTAAGCTAATAGCAATCGATCGACTGTGACAATGTGTCAAAAAAATAGCTAAAAATCAAAAAATTCCCATAAGTTCAATACCTTCTCAAAATATATTTTCACAGAAATATTACATTTTTAAAAGTTAATAAAACTTTGTGACCTCATTCTTTTTATAGAATTCTACGCATTTTCTCTGAACCTTTCCTCTAAAAATTGGACTTGATATAAAACGATATTAAGGACAACTTAAACAAAAAATTATCAAGATATCTCCCGACCAGTTAGTTCCGTTAGTTTGAATGTCCGTCCTTACGAGCAATCTCATAAATTTTATAAAATCTAAAAATAAGAGACAAAAAACTTAAATAAACCAAACCTGCTTCAGGTCCTTTCAAGCAAGTTTTCAGCCTCCACATAATTTAAATTAAAGCATTAATTTTTTCAACTTAATCCCAATTTAATTTGGATTTTGGTTGAAACAGGGTCCAACTAAAATTATATAGTTAAACCTCTTTTTATGAATATCAAGTATTATCCTTTTTACACTCTTAATAATACCTGCATAGTCATGATGTTTTTATACATTAAAATTTTATTATTCTCCTTTTTGTAGTCGCGGTCCAATAGTATTTGGGAACTGATTTATAGTTTGTATCGTTTAGACTTATGATCAAAATCTTATCCATGGCCCAAATACTTACTACTATAGCTTGTGCAAGTGGTTTCCTCATCTTTCGCATTGTGTGAAATATATCTTTACTAAATTATTATTAAACCAAGGAAATAAATGCACATTTTGTCCAAAAGAGACTTGATAAAATTTTCCTATGAGGGCAGCTATCTTGTTTTACCCGTGTAAATATAAAGAAACTATTTATAGTACTCGCGCTAATTTTGTTTTTATCGCGTTCTCTTGTAGTTTAAGTATAAAAATATTTATAATTTTTGTAAAATAGTTATTTATGCCCCATAGGCTGAAATTGTGTCTTTATGTCACGGCAATTAGATTTACCGACGAGCGAAGCGATCGGGAAAATTGCCAAGACATAAAGACATTCTCAGCCGGATGGCATACACTATTTTTTTTTGGTAGCACTTATTAACTAAAAGCACTCATTAAAAAATATAAAAAAAAAAGCACTCATTAAACTGCGCTATATACTTAATTGAAAAAACAACTTCCAATTATTATTAACTCCATATTATCGTCGTCATTAAATTCATCCATAGCTTCACACTTTTACTCAAAAATGTAAAAGCCTTTACAAATAAACACACAAAAATTGTCAATTAGAACACCTTTAAAAACGAAAAAAAATAGTCTACGAAACAAAAACAAAAAACAAAATGAAGTTTTAAAGAAAACTCATGAAGTTTTAACACAGATTGTTTTTTGAACACGCTACATTACAAGTAATGGCGGCAACATATGAATAGATTTTACGTCCTAGGAGTTTTTTTACATCATTATTGTCCTCGGAGGTGAAAAGTACTAAATAACCTCCTAAGACAATAATGATTGGCTTCTCATCCTAAAAACGGTCCCAATAAAGTGCTCAATTACGTACTACCTCAAATATATATTTTGTCACATTCAGTAGTGGTTTAAATGAGTTTTAGAATACTAGGTTTGTTTTAATTATTTAAAATGAGCAGTCAATGAAACTTTTATATTTTATGTGTACTAATTAACTTTTAATATTTTTGTCAGTGATGAGTGTTTTTCCCTTCGAATATGTTATTGGTAATTTAAAAATTATTAACCTAAAGTTTTTTACTACAATCAAAGTAATCCTAATTTTAAGTTACATTTAAAGCAAATAAAATTTCGTCTATATATTTTTTCAAAATCTTAAAAACCATATGTGATTAACTTAACTATTTTTTATCTTTTCCTAAAACTAAATGATTGTAACAATTATTTCACAGCAAATATAACATTATAAACATTAAACAACATGTGTGTTTTTTATTATTAACATTATAAACATTTTTAATTATCATGTACATATTAAAGTAAAAAACACGATAAAAAGAAAACTCATCTTGTGTTATCAGTGTTGCAAATTTAAATTAAAGACAAACAAATGTAAATCCTAGAAAGCTTATGCGTAGTTATTCTAATTTTAGCGATATTTTAATTTTGAGCCAGCTATCAGCTGATCACGCGGGTCTGAATTTTTATACATGTGTTAGCATATGAGTTTTCCTACTTAGTTGATATAATACTTCAATCTATACCAAGAGGTGCATAAATAAATAACGATAAGTATAAGATTAGTGTATTATTCAAATGCATTTAGCACATTTTCTAATTTAGTAAATTAATTTCGGTCGACATTTCTACAAATTTTAATGAAAATGAAATGTTTTCTTAACCTCTAGCTAAAAGTACATTTTAAATAATAAATAGCTCATTCTCATATTTCTTCGTAGACTAAGATAAAATAGATTAGATTGATAAGATAGATTAAAATAGACGTAGATTAAACTAGCCAAGAAGCAAAATGTCTAATACCTAACTTGTATCTGCTTCTTGTAGATTTTAACATATTAGTTTTAGTATAAGTCTCATTGTATTATATTTATTAGTAATTTTGATAAACACACTCGGTAGGAAGTTTATAAATACAATTTCAACAAATATAAATGATTAAATTTCGCTATTATGCAAATAGCATATACATGTTTATATAACACATTGATTGATTTTAATATTGTTTTTGTGATTGCTTATAATCGGGTGGAACACACTGAACTACTCAAAACTCACGTAAAGTCGTCTTTTAACAACTTTCTAAGTTAACCCATAAGTATAACGTATGTGAAATTCAACTCTATTAAAAGTATGTGCGTTATTTTTCATCTTAAGACTATAAAAAAATTAATATGACAAGAGTTTCGTTTTAATATGACAAGTATATCAATGATTATTGGTGGATCATAAAAGTTAAGCAGCATTGAGCGTGGTCAGTGCCAGTGGGGTCAGTGTGGATGGGTGACCGCTGGAAATGAAATAACTCTATTTACTATCTGAGGACGAGCGAAGCGAGTCCGATGACGTTTTGCCGAATACATTTAACAACTTGTATATTCTAAGGACGAGCAAAATGAGTCCGAAGCAGGATAAGCGAAGCGAATCCGTTGTAATGTTAAAAAATTCCGAGGTACCGCGTACACGATTGTTTATCTTAAGACTATATTAAGGCGCAATTCCACAGGATTCAACTTTATGAGTTATCCCATAATTATAATGTATGAAAACTTCAAATCTGTTAAAATTATGTGCATTATTATTTATCTTAAGACTTATATAAAGCGGAATCCCTTAGGATACAACTTTATGAGTTTTCCCATAAATGTAACATAAAGGAAATTTAACTCTATAAAAATTATGTTCATTATTATATATCTTAATACTATATAAGGCGCAATTCCACAGGATTCATGATCAAATAACGTACATGAGCCTGTGATCAATCAAAGGTAGTGACTTTATATTATCTGTGCTTGACCGTGTGGCCACGCGAAATAATTGATGAATGTACGTAAATAATTTGATAAATAATAAATAAGTTTAATGTAATTTGTAGAAAGAGAATAAATCATAATAAACTAAGTCCGATAAATGAAATAATCGTGTTATTGTTAATTTAAAAATTTACCTAATTATTAAATTTATATATTATGAGCTAGTTTAAAATCTGAGGTAATAAATAAAAAAGATGAAAGCTAATAAAAATAAGAAAAAATATGTAGCCAGTAATAACGATTTTTTTTGGAAATTTGAATAATTTAATATTTAATCACCAAGCAGTTAAGAGACATAATTTTTTAAAACAATGTTATATGTATCTGAATAATGTATATATATATATATAATATATATATATATATATATATATATATATATATATATAATATATGTATGTATAAGTGTGTGTCTGCATGTATGTATGTTTATGTGTACGTGTGTGTGTATATTCTGAGTTTAGAAAAACAACATTCCCCCTCAATTAACTCTTAGAGAGTTGTAACTTACTTACCTCTATAATTATTACTTAGAATCATATTTAAAATGCTTCGTCATTGTTACATTAAAAGATCCCACGCATTGCTATAATATGCTTGGTCTAAATGTAATGTAAATTTGTAAAGGCGGTAAATTCATAGTTTACAATTACATTATTAATGTATCACTATTAATAACTGTAGTATAACATATTGTAGTAGATCTATATTAAGAACTAAGTTTATCTATATTATAGTTTTAGCGCAAATTTTTAAATGAGACAATAACAGCTTACCTAAATAGAAATCTAAACACATTTATCAAAATTTTAATCTTTGACACTCTTGTATCATTTATCACGTTAAATTTTTTAATGACTTTTACTTTTCTTCATTCATACAGCAGGTACAAGAGAAAAGTATTTTGTTTGCAAAAAACCGAAACCAGGATGTCACCGGAATTATCCGTTTTGTGTGTGTTGATGTGTGTGAGTGTATGTGTGTGTCTGTTATCATTGTAGCTTCCAATGTATTTATGATATAGAGTTGAAACTTTGTACAAAAATCAGTCTATAGATGTAGTTGTGCTAACCGGAAAATATTTTTTTTATGATGTAATTAAAATTATTCCGGAAAAATGTCGAAAAATTATAAAACGTGAAAAAAATGTTGCGATCAATTTGAGATTTGTGTGCATGTAGCCATGTGTAAGAGTAACATATGTGTCAAGTTTCATCTTATTATCAGCATTAGTTCAATTTATATCGAATGACTTGTGTACGTTTTTTAAAGAATTGTAAAATAATCCCATTGCGTTGAAATTTGATACAAGTGTATACCTTTACGTAATTTATAAGTACACCAAGTTTCAAAACGACAATTACATTATAAATACGAAAAAAGATGAGATCGGACTGAGATTTGACACGCATGTAGGCATGTATAAGACATATATATACGCCATTATCTCATTATCAGCATTAGTTCTTTTTTATCAAATATCTTATCGAATTAGTAGTGAGTCCGAAGAGGTATTGCAGTGTAAATTTAACGTTCTCAGGACGTTGAAGTAGGGAAGATAAGCGTAGCGAGTCCGAAGGTGTATTGCAGTATAAATTTAACGTTCTCAGGACGTTGAAGTAGGGAAGATAAGCGTAGCGAGTCTGAAGAGGTAGTGCAGTATAAAATTTAAAGTTCTCAGGACGTTGAAGTATGGAAGATAGCGTAGCGAGTCCGAAGGTGTATTGCAGTATAAATTTAACGTTCTCAGGACGTTGAAGTAGGGAAGATAAGCGTAGCGAGTCCGAAGGTGTATTGCAGTATAAATTTAATGTTCTCAGGACGTTGAAGTAGGGAAGATAAGCGTAGCGAGTCTGAAGAGTAGTGCAGTATAAATTAAAGTTCTCAGGACGTTAAGTATGGAATAAGCGTAGCGAGTCCGAAGGTGTATTGCAGAACGTTCTCAGGACGTTGAAGTAGGAAGATAAGCGTAGCGAGTCTGAAGGGTAGTGCAGTATAAATTTAAAGTTCTCAGGACGTTGAAGTATGGAAGATAAGCGTAGCGAGTCCGAAGGTGTATTGCAGTATAAATTTAATGTTCTCAGGACGTTGAAGTAGGGAAGATAAGCGTTTTTTCATTTTTCTAATTGAATTATTCGTTATTTTATTTTTATAGACTCACAAAATATCGTATAAATGTTACGTACATTTCCTATGCTGAAATAAATTTTAATGTTACTAAGTGCGTACGTAAATAAGTAATAAGAACATTAATAACAGTAATAAGAACAGAAGTAATGAGATCACATAAATTAATTTGGTATGGTGAGAGTCTTAATGAACAATAGTAATATATAAATACGATTTGGGCTGGCTGTAAGTCAGCTCCCAAAAGCCATCTTGGCTCCTAGGCCTGGTGCCCCAGTCAGCTCTCAAACCTTGGGTAGATCAATGTATAAATTAATAAAAAAATATTTTTAAACAAAAGTAGACCATTAATTAGATATAGAAAGCTTAAGAACGTAATTTTGTAAAATTAGAATTTAATTTGCTGTATATGTTTTTAATTACCCCTTGCGTAGAGAATAATTTTACAATCAGATCAATGCCACGGCATTTAAAAGATATCACTTGATTCTATAGTTCAGTCTGATTTGGCTGGTCTCTCATGTAACTAACTGCTTGGTTGCTTTTTTTAGATTATTGCTTACTTGTTTTATCTTGGTGTAAGATCTTGAGTAGACAAACTTACATGATTAAAGCAACAGACAATACTTACAAAGAACTGACAATAATACTGAAGTTGCCTATTAATAAATAATCGTATCATTCTAAATCATCTTTAGGGAGCCGAGTTAGATGTAAAATAGCTTTTAAGTTCAGGTGCTAAAAAAGTTTTACTATTTATCTAAGGTGAGCCAAATAAGATGTTTTTTGACATTTTTTATTGATTAATACAACAAATAATTGCCACAAGTATTTGAGCTAATGCAGTGACTTGGTAAAACTTGTTAGAGAAACAATCCAGAGGTTGCACTATTGCGGGAGTTGATATAAATATTAAATAATTGTAAAGATTTTGATAGGAAGATAATAATAATTAAAAAGATGATTAGGATAATAGATGAATAAAAATAGTAAAGTATATAAATATAGCACAAAGTAAAATATAATTGATGGAACATACTAGTTGCTACTGACCTTTTTTGTTGGAAAAACTTACATGGGCAGGGGAGGGGGTAATTTGTATATCTAGTTGAGCTGATCTCTGAGATACTGTCCTCTCAGACGTGTCTGATAGGATGTCTGATGATTATCTGGTAGGGTTTCAGAGGAAGGAGTTGAACTAAAGGATTAGAATGGTCTACTTTTAGGGATTAGGGATTCATAGAATTTTTGGCAGCGGGATTTGGGAGAGGTCTCTCACAAAGGGAACACTATGGATCTTGAGTTTGGAAACATAAAAGACAAAACTAGTGAATTTACTTAGGATTTTGGACTGTTGGATTTGAAGAACTTGGGAATTAGAAGGCTTGGTGCTACACCACACCTCTAGGCCATACGCCCAATCGGGTTTTAAAACTACATTGTAAATTTGAAGCTAGTTGCTTAGTGATAGCTTCGACTTATGATTAAAAAGACTCAACAGGAAATTTTATCGTTTTGACACGCCAGTACGTTTGATTTTAGTGTGTAGTTGCCAGTTTAGTCGTCTGTCAAGTTAAGACCAAGGTATCGGACAGAAGAGGATTGAGGAATAAGAACTTGATTGAGGGTGACTGGAGGGCGAGTGTCGATGCGAAGCGCAAAAAAGACATGAACACTTTTTTGTTCGTTGATCGTTATCCTCCACTTTCTCAACCAAGGTTCGAGAAGGTGATGGTGATTTTGGGTATGATCAGAGGTTTTCATAGTTGACAGAAAGGATGGCTTTATCGACGGCAAAGGTTCTTAGGATTGTGGAAGGACGTTCAGAGATATTGTGTGTGTAAAAGAAATATAAAATTGGTCCTAAATACAGATTTGCCTTGAGGTACTTCGTCGTTAGCAAAGTAAATTGTAGAGAATGACGACCCTTAAGCTGACTCGATAATATCTGTCTTAGAGGAAGTACTTTATGATAAGATAAAAAGAATAAGGAAGACACCTCGAGTTTTCAACGTAAGCCAGCGAGATAAACTCTATTAAAAGCCTGAGCCTCAACTATAAAGACCGCTGAGCAATGATTCTTCCTCTCAAGGGAAAAGGAAATGACATCGACAAGTCGGTGACAATGCTAGATTGTGAAGTGATGAAATATAAATTTAAATTGTTGGTTAGGAAGGTATGTGTTGAGTATAAGAAGTAGTCGGCAAAGGAGAAGCTTTTCAAGGATTTTACTGAAGATAGGAAGGAGGCTTATAGGACGATAGGATGAGTGAAGATGTGCTGGTTGAGTTAGATCTAAAATAGATTTAAACTTTTAGTACAAAAATGAATTATTGTCTATCTAGGTTGAGCTGAGTTAAACAAAATATTTTAATTTTGGGAGCCGAGTGGGATATAGCCCCATAATTTTAAAGGATAAGCGTAGGTGAGTAAAGTCTCAACAAACAAAAACAGTGAATAAAAAAAATAAAAGGGGTAATAATCGCCTATTTCAGAAGATGCTAAAAGGGTTTACCTCCTGACCTACAAAAACATGACCTTGTGCCTAAAGAAATTTGATACCATTAATTAGATTTATTTATAACAAAAAATACCTAATTTTAACCCGAGTTATAATACCAGTAAAAAAATCATTCCTACTTAGGAATTCATAATATCTTAATTTTGACTTTCACATCACTAATCAAAGGGTTAAGGACGAAACGAGGCGGCAGGACTTTTTTAAGTTCTTGAATGGATTTTTACCAATTTTTATAAAAGCAAAAGTATTTTTTCAGTATTTTTTTTATCATATGATACTTTTTAGTAATAATAAAAGCATTTTAAATTGGGGTGGATGTAAAAAGTAGTAACATAAGACGACAAGCAAAAGTTTTTTATTAGGTGAAGGACACTTTCGATAACTTCCTTGTTTTTTATATTTTTATTTTTTATGAAATAAAAAGGAAAACTTCTGTCTGTAAAAGTAAATAATCTATGAAACGGATGAAACATAGAAAAAACTGAGATACGCTTCAGTTCTCACGGTACCTGATTTTTAAAAAAATAGTCCCCTAAAAGCCTCAAATTTCATCATCTGTTTTTCTAAAAAACACGAGGTTTTCATATTTTTATATTTCTAATCACTAACACTTTAGGACCGATTTTTAACTACCAAATTCAAAATTAAAAAAAAATAAATGAAAAATGAAACTAGGGAAATAGAAAAAAACAATAGGTTATTCTACTTGTAACTTTCTTCTAAAAAAGGTCCGAGTTTTTTTGGACATCGGAACCAATTTTTGTATTCCTTTTCAAATAACATTGAAAAATTGAAAGTAATTTAAAGGATGTTGAACTTAAGACCTTTAGTGTATGAAAGGGGAAATATCATAAAAATACCCAATATTTTGTCATTTTTTGGTCAGGTCAACTGAGAGTATACTAAAAGGGTAAATACCAACTATACTCACGTAGCTACACAAATGTTTTGTTTAGAATTTGTTGTTGTTCATTGTCTATTAATAACTTCCTACGTAAACAATTTAGAACTCTCAGTTAAAATAAACAATTAATGGATAAAAATAGACTAATACAGAGAAAAGTTTCAAAGAAATTATCCGGAAGGAAGTAATAGTATTTTTTTAAGTTCATTATATAGTTAAGTTCCATGAAGTGCGTAACCAACTTATTGATTTTAGTTCAGTGCTTGCTTATTTGTTATGATAATTATTGTTTATTGTAATGGAAAATGCAAATTAAAGCCTTTGCATCTTTAAATTATAAATATTTTAAGAAGTAAGTTATTACATTTAAGAACTATGTCCAGAAATGTTTAATATAAAATGTAATAAGATAAGTAACATACATTAAAACGTAATATTTGGATCTCGTTCAGTCGTCATGAGAAAAATCCAAAAATCTGGTCATAGCGAGAAAATAAATGTCAACACAGTTGAGTTACAAATCAGTTCAATTTTTAGATCAAGAACTAATTAAAGTAGAAAAAAATATTTTCAATATGCTAGCCAGACAAGTCTTTTAGTAGTTAATAAGTACAGACTGACCACACCAGCTAAATATAATTTAACCCAAGCTGGGCTAAAGCTGTAAAACATACTACATGAAAAAGTAAGAGCCCTTAAAAAAATGTAAAAATTAGTCTTATCCCTTGAACAGCGTGGAAGAATTTCAATCCATAAATTTTGAAGTGTAACATATTATTTTTTATTTTGTCTTTTTACAATTTACAGAATTGTATATTATGTAAAATAAAGGATTTATTAATTTCATATTATATTTAAAAAATACAAAATGTCAATGCAGTTTAGTGACCTTACGTTAAAAAAATGCAATACTGTTTAGTCCCAGTCAGTCGGAGGATAAAATGTTAATACAGTTTAGTAACTCTCAGATAAAAAAGTTAACATAGTTTAATCACTTAGTCCAATAAAACTAAAATGTGAATACAGTTAAGGCCCTATCAGTAAAAAAAAAGTTAACATAGTTTAGTCATTCAATTCAAAAAAATAAAATGTCAATACGGTTACTTTTCTTTAACAAATCTTACTTGCTACGCTCGTCCTCAGAAAATACGAGTACAATTAAAAATCTTTTCGCTCTTCCTCAGATAACAAATACATCCGTTTAATTTCAAGCGGTCACCCATTCAGGCATTGACCACGCTGGATGCTGGTTATCTTTTATGATCCAACACAGGGATATACTTTTGCTGTATTGAAACAATTTTTTTATACTTATTTATAGCGTAAATGTATGTACTTGTTTAAATTATATACGTAGAAGTATATTTTCCACCTCAATTGAATTATTTTCAGATAATTGTTTAAAAAACGTACACAAGTCACCTTTAATGAAATTGAACTAATGCCGATAGTGAGATTTAATTTGGCACATTGATATTCTTATAAATGGCTACATATTCACCAAATCTCAAATTTATCGCAACATTTTTCCACGTTTTATAATTTTTTTTGAAATTGTTGTCATTATTTCGGGTCATAATGACGTCATAAAAAATATTGCTACTGTTGTCTAACTTTTACTAGCTCAAACAAAAACCGCAGATATACGAGCTATAATGGAACAAGACTTATAGTTATTTATTACATAAAAGAATATACATGGACCCCATTTCAATAAGTTTATTTTCAGACTTTTACAATTTTCTTCACAACATATTCTTATTGTTCAATATGTTGCTCTAAACATCTGTGCTAAACCTTAAATAGAACAAAAAAATTTCCACGTTTTATGAAATTTTTGCATGAGTCATTATTGCGGGTTAATGACGTTAAATGTTTTTTCAGAGAGCATTAAAAAAGATTGATTTTTGTACCATAGTTCAACTTCAACTCTTGAAAAACACTTGTTGATTTTGTTCAACTCTTTGTCGTAAATACCCTAGGAGATACGATGACACACAAATGCAAACACACACAAATGCAAACACCTAAAACTCATAATACAGGAAAATTCCGGTTTCAGGTTTTATTTACCAACACAATACTTTTCCTATATACCTGCGTTATGAATGAGGAAAAGGAAAAATGTAGTTTATATTGTGTCTTAAGAATGAATAGCACTTTGACTTATCAGTCAGTTCGGATTTATTCTGAATTATTCAAATAAAATGTGTTCGTCTTTTGTATAAATAGACCTGAAGCCTCCTCTAAAAGATACTTCTGAAACAGATTTCAGCGGCACTTTTAGCGATTATTTTCCACAGAACTATCGCTAAAATTGAGTAATTGAAGCAAACTTTAGTAAACACTTTTTCACGCAATATTTACATTTGTTTAACAATAAATAATAACAGAGTGTACACAATAAAAGCGGCAATAAAAAAAACGTGTTTGTACCTTATTCTCTTCTCTTTAGGTCGACATCTATTGGTAAAAAAAATCGGGAACCGGGTACCTCGGTAATTGTTTAAAACTACGCAGCAGGTCTCAAAAACATCTGAAACAGATAATTCAAGTGGCATTTCAGTTTTAGATTTTTTAGTACCAACATAATACTTTTTCTTTACATCTATACAACATAACTAAGGAAAAGCAATCATAAAATAAAGACTAGAAAAATCTTTGAACAAGGAAATAAAGTATGTAAATTTAAGGGCATTTTTGGAAGTAACAAAAGGTTATTAACCTTAAAGGGTAAACATTAGTAAGAAAATAGGAAACGGAAAGGTGACAAGTCAATGTGTTTGGGAGTAAAATTATCATAAGAAACTATAAATATCATAAATAAAATACTTTTACTCTTCAATATGGGATCTTTGACCTTTATAGATACTCGTTTAAGGAGATGGGACACAATAGCGAAGGGTTCCTACGCACTACAGTTCTGTACAAAATAGTTCAGATACAGTTCTGTATAAGATAGTAAAGATGTAGCCTGAACAAGATAGCACAGAGACAGTTCTGAACAATACAGTACAGATAAAGTTCTGTAAAAGATTGTACAGATACAGTTTTGTGAGAGATAGTACAAAACATATCAGTACAAGATAGTACAGTTTCAGTTCTGTGAAAGATAGTAACACCTCAGTTCTGTACAAAATAGTAGAGATACAGTTCTGTACAAGGAAGTACAGATACAGTTCTGCACAAGGAAGTACAGATACAGTTCTGAACAAAATAGTATAGATAACGCGCTGTTCACAATAGTACGGATACAGTTCTCCACAAGAAAAGTCTATCTTTATTTCTCGAAACTGTACTATCTTGTACTGAACTTTATCTGCACTATGTTGTACAGAACTGTATCTGTGCTATCTTGCACAGGATACATCGGTACTATCTTTCTGAGAAAGATAGTAACACCACAGTTCTGTAAAAGATAGTAGAGATGCAGTTCTTTACTAGATAGTGCAGATACAGTTCTGTACTAGATACTGCAGATACAGTTCTGAACAAGATAGTATAGATACCGCGCTGTACAAGATAGTGTGGGTACTGTTCTGTCAAGACAGTATAAATACAGATCTGTGCAAGATAGTATAGATACCGCGTTGTACAAGATAGTGCGGGTTCAGTTCTGTCAAGACAGTATAAATACAGTTCTGTACAAGATAATACAGATAGAGTTCAAGCTAGTATGTTATGACATTAAAAGCATATTTTTTCTATACAATATATCTTCTTATATTATTCTTATAATTGGTATTGCTCTTTAGCTTCTTTAATAGATGCGAGAAGTATGGTAATAAACAAACATAATTTTGATTACCTAGCTCCAAAAGGAGGAAAGCTATAGACAAAGCACACATTTTTTCATTAAATAAGAAAGTTTCAGCTTTAGCAGAATAAAAAAAAATTGGTTTCTAGGCTGTTATGTATGTATGTGTGTATGGATGTGCAGATTTCTTGTATACACGCCACAGCTCAAACAGCTGAACCAATTTCAATAAAACTTGGTACAAATATAGGATTAAATTATAGGACTTAGGTCCTATAAGAGGAAGAACTAATTAGATTTCTAAAATTATCGAATACGGCATATTAAAATAGCTTAGTATTAAACTTTTAAAGAAATAGAATATTGCAAAACAAGAATCGGGAACGAGATCCCTCGAAACTTTTTCTCTTTACATCGGATTCGCTACTTCGATATAATTGTCGTATTAAAACGAAACTTGGTGTACTAATTTATTACGTAAATGTATATACTTATACTAAATTTCAACTCAATTGGATTATATTTCAATTTTTTACAATTTTTTAAAACACATACACAAGTTATTTAATTAAAATAGAAGTAATGCTGATAATGAGATGAAACTTGGCACATGCATATGCGCATGCATATGCAACTTGACATCATTTTCCCGCGTTTTATAACTTTTAAAAATTTAGCTCAGTCGTTTTTGCAGGTTAATGACGTCATAATACAATCTTTTCCAAATAGCACAACTGCATCTATGTAGACCGATATTTGTACACTGATGATGGCCTCATGTATTTTGGTAGAAAAACCCTTTTCTTCGTCCCCTAAAATGTATGTATGAGCACTTTTCTAACGACCACGGTACAGATGATAAGGCAGAACCAATTTAAACGGAACTTATTATAATAATTTATTCATATGAGAGGAAGAACTATAATGAGAACGAATTATTATTAATTAGAAAAACTAATACATTGCGGCCGCGGGGTGCCATTCGTTGGCGCTCCAAATCGTTGGAGCTCCAACGATATGAAGCGCCAATGAATGGCGCGCCAACGAATTGCCTGCACTTACATTTTCTCGCGTAATTTCTCTAAAAATTCATAGACGCTCCAAGTCGTCGCGCCAACGAATTGCCTGCACTTTAATTTTCTCGTGTGATTTCTCTAAAACTTCATAGACGCTCCAAATCGTTCGAGCTCCATTTCAAATGGAGCTCCAACGATATGGAGCGCCAAAGAATGGCGCTCCAAGTGTTATATAATTATTAACACACTTAGTAATATTTAGTAGTTTTGTAATAATCAGTAGGGCATGATGTGTCATACAAACTTATCATTTTTTGTAACATAAGATATAAGATAATACTGTTCTATCTGTATCTATAAAGGCCCATGTCTGACATGAGTCAGTGCTATTCGCCATGTAGTCTTCACCGAAGCTACATTTACAGTTCCTGACAAACACGTCATACTGTAGTTTTATTATTATTTCATTACTTTTACAGTTCCTGACAAACACGTCATACTGTAGTTTTATTATTATTTCATTACTTTTACAGTTCCTGACAAACACGTCATACTGTAGTTTTATTATTATTTCATTACTTTACGTTCCTGACAAACACGTCATACTGTAGTTTTATTATTATTTCATTACTTTTACAGTTCCTGACAAACACGTCATACTGTAGTTTTATTATTATTTCATTACTTTTACAGTTCCTGGACAAACACGTCATACTGTAGTTTTATTATCATTTAAATTATGTTATTATATTTAATTGTGTTTTTCAAGTGTTTTTAAAAGTATAAATTCAAGTTTTAAACAAGTTTCTTTTATTTATTTTATCAAGAATTCAACATATATAACTCAAGGACTTGGAGCGTCTATGAATTTTTAGAGAAATCACACGAGAAAATTAAAGGTCAGGCAATTCGTTGGCGCGCCATTCGTTGGCGCTCCATATCGTTAGAGCTCCACTTTAGATGGAGCTCCAACGATATGGAGCGCCAACAACTTGGAGCGCCAACGAATTGGAGCGCATTGGCGCGCGAACGAATGAGAGCTCCAACAACTTGGAGCGCCAGCGACTGGTACCCCGGCCGCGAAGTGTCCTCCGTTCATTATTTTTTTGATAAATGAGATATGAATTTTATTTTTGACAGCTTGTTTTATTTGATAAAGTATGCGTAATCTACTTCATTTTTTAAAGATAGAATATGGTCTTTTTAATACGATATTTAACGAAGGTACTATACTTTATCCTTTGAAGGCATAAGGTGCAATACAGCTAGTTATAACGAGATATAATGGAAGTGAAGTTCTTTCGTACGTGATTGATCCCAACAATACTACCTAGACACCGGGTAATTCAGGTTTTTATAAACAATATGACGCCTTTTGAAGCACATAAATCCTAGGCATGACTAGCAATAGACTTATATAGTAAACCACTTTAATGAAAAAATTAGGATATATGTTACAAAATAATTAAAATATTAGAATAACAACCATACCACTTATAAATGATAAAATTTATTAAACAGAACACATCTGTAAAAATAATTTATAGATAATAAATTAAAGAAAAATAGTAATTTTTTTATTAAGTTTGTTAAAAGTATTATAAAATTTTCTAACAATTGCTTGAAACTATAGCTATACCGTGACCTGGGTCAAGCTATTTTTATAGTTTTATACCCAGACTCATTTAACCACTATTATTCAGTAGGGTCTATAAAGTTAAAAGATTAAAAAAAATTCAAGTTTAATCGAGTAACTTATAACCCTTGAGTGAATCTGAATACACCTGCGTAGCTATATATAAAATTCAAAACACCTTACAACTTATTTTTAAATTAAATAAATATTATAATTTATCTAGTTGTAAATATTTTGAGAATATGGAGTACAACACAGGTGTTTGAGAGCTCATCTGGTATTATTTGGAATAAATTGTGTAATTTATAATTTATTGGTCATGTTACAATAATAGATAACATGAAGTTTATAAAGTAATGGAGAAATTATTCAGTATTAGGTTTTTGATCTATCGAAAATTATAGTTGTATAAAATAAATTTACTTTTACAACAATGTTTAATAAATTAAACATTGTAATGAAAAAGTTATTAAAGCAACAAGCTTGGACATCAAATTACAACAAACATTTATTAACAAAATTTTATATAAAGATTAACTGACCCTTAACCATGGGTTTATTGGAAAGTATTGTTTTTGCACTAAAAATCTGAAACCTTAATTTCACCAACTTTGATTATATTTGTATTTGAAATCCCATCTTTTCCGAAAATTCGCTACAATGTAAAAAATGGGGTACGAGGTTCCTCGGAACTTTTCCTCATCACATCCGAATTTCTACGCTCATCCTCCCTACTTCGGACTCGCTTCGCTTGTTCTCAGAATTTACAAATCGGCAATTTTATACTGCAACACGTCTTAAGACTCGCTTCGCTTGTCCTCAGATAGTGAATAAATACAGAGTAATCCCAGCGGTCCCCCATCCAGACACTGACAACGCTTGATGCTAATTAACTTTTATGATCTAATAAAAATCATAGATATACTTGTCGAATTGAAACGAAACTTAGTGTACTTATTTATTACGTAAATTTCTACACTTGTACCGAATTTCAACTCAATTTGATCATTTTCCGATTATTTAATTTTTTTTGAAACGTATACAAGTCATAAGATAAAAAGTGAACAAATACTGATAATGGGATAACACTAAGAACATAAAAGTGTTATATGCGTACTAAATTTCAAACTGATCGCCACTTTTTCCGTGTTTAATGGTTCTTCGAAGTTTTGGCCAAGTCTTTATTGAGGATTAATGACGTCGTAAAAATTTGTTCCCGATAGCATAAGTATACCTATAGACTGATTTTTGTACGAAGTTTCAACTATCTAGTATAAATGTACTGAGAGCTACGATAGTAACAGACACACACACACATGCACGTACAAACAGACAACATTGTGAAAACTACTTAGAAGGTCTTAAAAACACCTAGTACGGATAATTCAGGTGACATCCCGGTTTCCGTTTTTTTTGCCAACTCAATACTTTTCCTGTCTTCGGTATAAATGAGGAAAAGTAAAAATCGAGTTCGGGGTAATTCATACAATATTTGTATAAGTTTAAAACTCATAAAAACATATAATAAACGACCTTAAAAGGCCCGTTGAACTGAACCTAAGCAAAATAAGAGCCTAACTACGGTTATTTTCATGAAAACTAAGGACTTTTGGACGAGACCGCGTCATCGTGTATAAATTCGATATCACTGAAACCATCTTCAGATTTGTAAGACATCATAGACGAATAAACTATGCTCTACAATGTTGAACTCAAAACTCAATTCAGTTTCTTAGGGGCTAGTATGTTCAGCGAAAAGTCATATTCAACATATACATGTGATGACGCAGTCATCACGGGATGACAGACATCAATTCTCATAGAATTCTGGGACATGATGATAACGTTCGAACGCATTCCGGAATCGAAATGAAATTTGCTACAACAAAATCTTATTGTTTATGAAATATGTGTGACGTCATTAACCCACAATAATGACTCAGCAGATATTAAAAAAATTGCAAAACTTCAAAAAGTAATTTGATCGGCCTGAAATGTTTCTTATATGTACTATAATATACGAGTAACAAAAATACAACAAAAGTTGTATTTTATTGTCAGAATTAGCTCCAGTTTTATTGATTGGCATATTTAAAATAATGACAAATCATGTTATTTGACTAAAAAAATTCAAAATTTTGCTTTTATTGAGGCAGTATGCCACTTATTTTGGACAACACGGAGGCGCGCATACACACTTGGCCGCTGAGAGGTCAAGAGGCCGAAGGCTTGTGAAATAAGTAGTTTAAACATTTATTTTTCAATACTGATTATCTTAAGAAACGGATTTTCGGCAAGATCTAGCGTTAACAAGACCTGAGGTCAAAGCTAACCGTAACAAATTGATTTTAGTCCAGAAATAATCGGACTTAAACCCATGTTAACCTCAACCTTTGACCGATTACGTTATTTCTTTACCTAAAAATTACTGTATTTAAAGGCATCAAGTTACTTTTCATCTATCCGTTCTTCTTTATCGGTAACTTCCAGGTAAAACTTCTACAAATTTTATAATCAAACAAAAGGAACTGAAAAAGATTTTTGATTTATTACCATTTCAAAACTTTACCGAAACTACATGGATCCTTTTGCTTTCCTTCTTCAAAAAAGGTTAACTTCATTTTTTTGGTATAATTTACATTTTGTAACCTGCGCTTTTTTTTGTATTCTTGTGTACTTTACTTTTCGTTTGTACCGACCTTGCCTTCCGGCAATATTTACGTTTTTTTATGTAAAAATTAGAAAATTATACATAATATGACCAAATGGTAATAGTGGGTATTGTAAATAAAATTAGGGTTATATGGCGTGTAAAAATTTAATAATAAAATATTTTATCGAACACGAATTATTTGAAAAAACAAGTGTTTAGAGTAAATTTTTTACAAAAAACAAGTTTGAAATAAAGATAAGTTGAATATTGTTCTCATTTCTAGCTTTTATATTTTGTTATGTTTATATGTCGAGGTTGAACCCTCGACCTCCAGGTCGAAAGGCGAGCGCTCTACCACTGAGCTACCGGACTCGTTGAAAATTGTCTATTTATAATATTGCTGAAGCTATAAATCACTTATTGGTTAATCGTCAATGATGGTCATTTTTAGAAATGGATGCATTTTTACTATAACCGTGGCAGCTATTGTGTACAATAATCAAGGCTTATGATAAGAAAAACTAATTAGAACTTTAAATTTAAAATTCCAATTTCGAACAAACTCTAACATAATTTGAAATCAATTTCATCTCATAAATTTTCTTCATAAATTTCATCTGTGGAAAGACAAACTTTATTTATTTTTAACATAATTTGGTTATAAATAGAATAGATTATGAATTAGTTATAAATTTTACAAATAGTTTTTGGTGGTTATATATGATAGTATATTGAAATAAATCAAAATAATGATAATTCTGAATGCTTCTAAGTTAAAGTTAGTTATAAGATAGTGAGACCTAGCTGGCCAGAAATTGATAATTCGTGATTATTTTTTTAATTGATGATTACGTGAAGCAGTCCAACACCAGAAGATGTGATGTTTGTACACTGATGTTATATAGAAAAGTGCTACTAAGTTTTAACTTAAACCTGTGGAGGTATTCTCGTCACTTGTCGTGTCTTATGACGATTATATGATTATTTCCAAATAATATATTTTGGTGTTGATTCAACAACTGGGGAAAAATTTTTTAGTTACAGAACCATTTTTTATTCATCTCCAGTCCTCCTGCCAGGTCATTATTAATTTTTGTTCCTTGAGGAAGCTGAGTTTAAGAAAATGTGCAGTACTCATAAATAGTACATGCACAAAAAAAATTGACAATTTTTAGTCACTAATAGGCTGAAATCGCCAACTTACTGAATTATTTAGCCGCCGCAAGAAGTTAAATTGATACCATACTACGAACAATCAACAAACTAATAAGTATAAAAGAACGAAAAAATTCGAACCCACGCTATAGGTCTGACTTTAATATGAGCTGCTTAAAAACAAACACGAGAGGTCTGAAATTTCGGACTCTGAGAAGCACGTATTTTTGATTAATAAGTTAAACGAAGTTATCTGTAATGTAAATATCTCTAACATTTATTACTTTTTATTACATTGTGGAATTGTGACGTCAAAAATTGATTGTGGGTTGTTCAAAACTCTGATACTACTTATTTAATTTCATTATTTGCTAGTCATTAGCCAAAATCAACATTACCCAATTAAAGATAATTTTAATATAGCCAACTACTGTCATGTTAACTTCCGTGATGTAAGACGCAATATAACTGCAAAGCTTAACAATTAAGTCCATTTATTGTTATAAGTTTACGACTTTCATAAAACTCATGAATAACTTAGTGAAATAAAATTAGTACAAGGCAACGTCAAGAGGCAAAAATTATTTTAGTAATTGAATTCCTTAAAAAAGTTTTAATTTGAATTAATAATAAAATGTTTTGATCGATTTTTCTGTTTTCATGGGTTTAATTATAAATTTATTCGGTTTTATTCCAATAGAAAGACACTAAATAATAAATTAAATCTTAAAGATTACATTAATTTAAAATTATTAGTAGTGTAATTACTTACATAATTTTTAGGGACGTGTTATCGGTCCAAGGGCTGGATGCAGACTAGTCGGCAAGAAGCCGGCTGACAGGTCTGAACATGCATAAGTCTGCAGATACTTGCATCACCTCGGCGGGCTCGGGTACCTCGCAAATCAGTTTTAAATATTTTGTGTCTGTAATTTCGTCTCCTGGGTTTAGGGTAACTCGGAACTTTAAAGTAGTATTAGCTCTTATACGTTATTTCGCGTGAATACGAAATCTATTAAATTTCTTATCTAATAATAATAATTCTTATTATTAGATATCAATTAAATTAAAGAAGACTTTAGCTCTTTTTTTATTAACATTTATTGAAAATAAATTTTCATTTTTATGTGATATAAAAAACATTCAAAGTTTTATTAATTTTCAAACTTTCTCATTTTGTCATTTTAAGAACTGAAGAAGCTCACAGGATCCCTGGGCGAAAGCTCTTCGTGAATTTATTTTCAATAATAATAATAATAATAATATCCGTTTATTGAATTAAATAGCAAGGTACATATTACAATTTTGACATTAAATTTTTTATATACCGATCATGCATTTTATTCAATCAGCAAAAGCTGAGGATTTATTATTATATTATTTCAATAAATATTAATAAAAAAATGACTGAAGTCTTCATTAATTTAATTGATATCACAATTTAAAACAGTCCAAAAAAGCTCTAAACTTATTATTAGATAATTAATTATATTTTTTATAAATGATTACGAATTACTTTATAGTTTATGAAAATAAAATCAACCATTTTTTTATTTATTACTGTGCCACTAAACATTCTAGTTTATTATATGTAATTACAAATTTATAAATGCGGCATTTAAAATTTATAAGGTTATTTAAAATTTGTAACGTAGTTTTTACGTCAGCAAATGACCGTTACCGCGATATTCTTCAATGTCTAAATGTTTTCGCATTCATTTATTTTCTTGCTAGTTGGTCTCTATAGTAAATAAAGGCTACAAGCTTTAACTGTAGGGGTCTTGTTGATTTTTTTGAAAGATTTATTTGAGCCTAGATGTCTTTAACCTATCACCTTCACCAAAAGTCTCTTCGGGGTTGATAAACAGGAATTTATTCTTACTAACAACGGAAAGAAAGCTCCATCTCATTTTAAGAGATACAGATAATATAATGAGTGACGAGCCTTAAACTCTGGCTTCTGCTGGAAGGCTATATCCATCCCACGCAGATATTTAAGACAGGTAGTCTCTGATTTTCTATTAAAAGTTTTAGTGTTTCAATAATGAACAGTATCCTATCAATCTTCTTGAGCAGCAAGGCGAGTCCTTAGACTATGGCCTACTGAGGTTAATTATACAATGGGTATTTTTGAAAATCATTCTTGTAATAAGCATTATTTTTGTCTTGTCACCTGTTAAGTTTTATGGTATTCTCTTACCAGCTATCTAATAGTGACCAGGCATGTGTCACTAATAGCAGTAAGAGGTAATGGATTTGGGAGGAAAAAAAGCAACAAAGTTTGGCTCTTCTTATCAGTCTGGATTCGTTAGCCTACTCCAAGAGTCTCTTGGAAAGGTTAATATTTTGGTAATATCTCTCTCACAAAGGGAAGAATGCTCCTTTTCACGCAATAGGCCAACGACAAATATTTATGTACGAAGAGAAGTATAGATCTCACACTCTGCAAGCAGGTAAAACACGTGTGAATAAAGAGTCTTACAAGAGTAGCAAGTACCATACAACTTATAACCGGAAATTAATTGCTAGTAAATTGTATTATTAAGCCTTTACATATTCTGTTTAACAAAAGCTGAGCAGAATAAGTCATACGAATACAAGTCATTATAAGTCAATTCAAGTCATTTTTTCATTTAGGGGCAAGTAAAGTAAAGAAATAAAAAAAAAGGAAAATTGTTATACGTAAGAGAGTATAAAGAATATTTTTTACTTCATTTTCCAGAGAACCAGTAGGTATATTACTTGGGGGCTGACCAACAAAAAAAGTTAAGTCCCAAGAGTAGACGGTACACAGCCAGAGAATAAACTATATACCAAAGTGATAAAGCCTGCCACACGTAGAAGAATACGTCTAAACACTTTCTCAACAATATAATATAAAGTCAGAGATGGAAGAATAAATAAATCTGGGGTGAAGCCCCGCATTTATTTTAATGGTGGCCTCATCTATCTTATTTGTCAGCTTGACTCTAGATTGATAATATTCTAGAACTATACTCTTTGCAATGCTCTAAAATTACCATTTTTCATTTAATGATCTAAATTAAGGAGTGTTATAAAGTTTCAATAAAAGGATAATAAGATAGAAATGAAAAATAATCGAGAAAAAAACTGGTTTAGAAACGAATCAGAATATAAAAGAAAGAAAATAAAAACAACAAAAAAGTCAACTGAAAATAATTTAACTGACAACTAAAAAGTGTTGAAGTGAAAAAGGGATTAGAAATCAAAACTGATTCCTCTAATCATCAAATTTTTGAGATTAACATTGAATCAAAAACTTAGACTTAAAGAACTAGTTTTAAAACAGTGTTCGGCGGTTGCTTTGAGAGCCAGCATCTTTTCGTGGCTCGAGGCAGCATTTGCTTACAAGCATCATGAAAAAAATTTAATTCATTTAAAACTTAACTAGAACTTCTATTTTATTAAAGGTTTTAAAAAGGACCATCAGGTTGCACACAAAAAGGCACCTGCTTCGTTATCATAAACTTCTTGTATTTCATTTAAATATTCTTTCAATACCATAGAACAATTTAAAATTAAGGTACCCTATATAACCCTTTTTATTCTTAGCTTAAAAAATTATGTATCCCTCCTTTCTCTATTTCCAAAGGTACCTCACGTTCCATGCCTAAAAAGAACTTTAAAAAAACCTGTACTTTAACATGCGGGTACTTTATTTAAAATAAAAAAAAGTTTAACTTAGCTACCACTAATTTATAGACGTAGATCAGTACAATCCAATCATATATTATTTTTTGAAGATCATATGCTTATGGTTATTTATTGAAACAGTTGTAAAGCATATTACTTCACGTGTTTTTAATTCAAACAATTAATTAAAAGGTATTATTATTGTTTAATTTTTATTGGTAATAATTATTAGTCTAAAGTTTTTCATTTGTCCATATTTACAGAATAAGTTTCAATGTTTAAGTTATGGGTTTAAAAACTTTAAAGTTATTTGGTTCTTTTATTTTAAAACAATAAAGTTTAAAATCATATGGTCAAGGAAAATTGGTCTTTAAAGGGCAAGTCATGTTCATGTAAAAACATATGTTGTACTATTATACTTTTTACTGTTAGTTTTTCTTTAATTTAGTTCTTTTATTATTTTTGTTTTTCTAAAGTCTTTGTATTACATTAAAATTTAATAATATGTTAAGTAACAAGAGCAATACAGGAAATTAAGGAAGAATAGGATTTTAAAAATTGTGGTTTACTTGGAATATAATGCAGCCTATATGTTCCTATTATGAGGAAAACAATATAAAGTTAGAATAATTATTATTTCAATTGAAGTATGGCACCGGAAAAAGTAACTCATAACAGAAGTAATGAAGTTAAAAATACGGTGAGGTACACATGGAAGCGGGGTTCTTGAGATGTCATAAGTATGCCCGTAAATTTAAAACTAGAAGTAATGAAATTTTGAGTAGAACTAAGCTAATTACGCGTGTTTAAGGTAGGAAGTAATAAATGGATTCAATGACAAGGCTATAAAATTAATTATTTATATTTTAATAAATAATTAAAATATACGAGATTGGCTGCATGGCGGGACTCGGGTGTTTGACCATAATAAGTTTCCTAAAGGTACCGATATTTACTTTAAAATAGGTTTGACGAGACTTCATATTTTTATCAAGGGGATATGTACATTGTACCTATTGAAAAATCTTTCGGTGTCAATCGAAGAATCTTTCGGTGTTACCGTATTCACAAGGAAATAATGGTTCCTGAAGTTTTTTTTAGTGTTAAAAACATTTATTAAACAACAACAAGCCTTCGAAAAGGTTATCGTGCGCCATACGGTCGAGTAGAATCTCTTGTACACACACACACACACACACACAGACATCAAATATACAAGCCTTTAAGTGTCATATTCTAATGAAAATTCGCTAAAAACGTTATAGATAATCATGATGCTTAGTAGAAGTAATAAGGAATTCAAATGTAATTCCATGGAATTCAAGGGAATGGTGGGAAGGTAAATTCAGACAAATGGTGCACGTTTTAAGGCCTTCCTCGCTAGCCCTTATCCACTTCAACCCGTTGTAAATCGTTAAGAAATAAAGAGCGACTCTCCGACTTCAGGATTAAATCTATTGGCATAAGAGGCTTGAGCCAAAATCGTAATACTTTAATAATAATAAATCGTAATACATAATCTTTCAAAACGTGCAAAAGGCTTATTTCACAAATGTTTATCAAAAAATAACACTTGATCGTAACAGGTTGATCTTATTGTTGCCATTAATTTAATAACGAAAAAAAAGTAGCTAAAAACTAAAGTTTTATTGTAAATTTCAAGTATAAACCTGATAACCTAAAGACAATATTACGTTAAATGTTAATGTAAATAATATATAAAAATAAGCTCTTTCACAATATGCTGTGATTAGGCAATTTATTTTAATTTTTGATTAAAATTAATTGTTTTTGTAGCCTCTATCAATCATTAGACATATAGATAACATATTAGATTATAGCAGAAATTATAAAATGATTTAACTTTAAACATTTGTTAATCACCATAAATTATTTAGTTTTTTTATTTCTTTATATATTGCTAACTAAATTTTACCTAATGGCGTTGATTTTTTTTTTTAATTTAAAACAATGTGAAATGCTAATAGACGAGTCTCTGTTTTAAAGATTACATAAAATGTTTGTAATTTTATATTATACTAAGCTAGGTATTTACTATCTTCGTCTGTTTATTAAGACTTACTGGTTATACTGATAATTACTTATGATCCCATACGAGGATAATTAGAGGAGCAAGATCGTAGACTGGGATTGAGAGGATATACGATCAAAAGACTTGGCAAAATATGCTTATCGTCTTTATGTTTCTTCATCGAAAATTTCAGGCATGCCAGGGACGCTCGATGGAAACTGATTCTACATGCGTTTTAGAAGTTAGCTGAAACGAAGATAGTGTTAGGAGATAGTTAAAAATAACCGGGGGGGGGCTGTTATAAAACCGAAATCCAGTCGCTATTCGAGAACACTCGGACAACTTTGGATTTTTAAGTATTGGAGGACACTCTAAGGTTGTTGATTTATAACACATTCAATTTATTTCAATCCCTAAAATAGCTAATCCAAATTGCTATGTTAAAATAAGCTCAATTGATGACTATATTACTAGATTAAAAAGTTTCTTCAAATCATGGGTATTCATTTTTCATGGTGTATTTATGGTGTATGTATGTGTATGTATGGTTGAATGGTGTGGTATACATAGTGTATTTTTCATGGTGGCACCAAGAAAAATGACTGTAAAGACTTCAATGAGGTACTAGTAAAAATTTAATTACTATTTTAAACAAAAACGCTTTAATACAGGGAGTTATAACGTACTGTTTCAGCGTCACGTTGTCAGCTATTTTAGTCCTCAACCGTAAGAAAGTAAGTTACTAAGGCCCTAAATAAGTTAAAGGGTTAAAACAAGCGGTTCTCTGCTCCCAATGTAATGAAATCAATTGTCGCGCTTACCTTAGCGTGAATGATGAGAATAAACAGTAAAAAGTTATTTCATTTTTTATTCTATCAACATGATAAGGTTACCAAGGACGAATTGTCCCTCAATTACCTTACAGTACCTGACTTCGATACTATTAAGATATTATACAGCAGTCTAGACCTCTTATTACTTTTTTAATCCTTTTTCAGGTCCAGCCAAACCAAGGACAGTCAGCCCGAGCCTGAGGGGTGTTTAGATTATAATGAAAATTAAATTATACTCAATATTACGGCTACTGTCCTGACAAAAAATATTCAAATAAGTCACCTGCCTTATTAACCTATTACGGTCAAACCCTTTGAGTACCTAACAGAAGCCACAGGGTTACCCCTCAGAGGCGTAAAGTAACATCAAAATTAACATAAGACTTAATTAATGCAACTACCGGCATACCATCAAGTGTCTATTACACGATAGGGGAGATCACAAAAAATATTAAAAATTCAAAGGGTTAGTCAAATTCAGGATACGACATAATTGGCTTTTTATAAGACCACAGTGAAGTTCACTGGAGATAAAGCAGTTTGTAGTTTTCATTACTGAAGGGATGAAACAGTATTATATTTTTAATTAAACGTATAAAAGACAAAAAGTAGGTTATTAAAAAAGTGGAAAGGCTTCCGATCTCGTGATATTCTATAAAAATACATTTCTAAACATATAGCTTTTAGGTGTTATTATATAGTAATAAGAGATGGCTATGGAAGGAAATCGAGAAAAAAACTATCAGAAAACTATTTCTATACTATTAAGACCGCTTTAGACCGTTTAATTGATTGAGATAGGCATCGTTATGTACTTATATTTTATGCGGAGTGCTTATCATGGATAAAGTTTGAACAGAAAAGAAAGCTATAGTAATAAGTATAAAGAATATAGACTAATATAATTCTTAGACTGATAATTCTTATCAGTCAATAGTAATAAAAGCCTCACAATCTAAATTCCCATCGACACAGATAATAATAACCTTTTTTGATGAAAGCCAGTTATGCTGCAGTCTTTTATCAGTAAACACTAGTATAAGATTTAAAATTTAGTTCCCCAACATCCCATCGGTACTGATGATGACCTTTACTTGGCTGAAAGTCGGTTGTGCTGTATAATCGTTTAATAAATATTTTATACAGAAAATACTTGTTTTATTTTATTATTTTAAAAAAACAACTCTGGCACGGAGGCCCACGAGCTGGGCCTATTATTTATCACCATTTCAAAATCGGCACTACACAGCATTATTCGCGCATTTTATCCTAATATTTGGCGCATTTTCTTTGAAACCTCCAAATAATTAAATAAAAAGCACGCATTTTAAAGAAAATTCGTCCCGATTGCAGACCTCCTCGCTAGAATTATTTTATATTAATAAACTTAACGTAGATATGACAATCAAGGGTGGTCAGTTAAGACGAGAGCGGCAGCCCATCTTAAAGAAAAAACGACGAAAATTAAAAAGAAATAATGATTCAATATTTTTAAGCTTATAATATTTAATTATATTATATAATATAATTATGTAATATATTCATGATAACAGAGTCAAAGGGGGGCTCAACACTTTAATGTTGGGCCTAAACAGCTCCTGAGTCAAGTGTTTTTTAAAGCTCTTTAAAATTTGCTTGATTAGTCATTGTTACCAGATTCTAGAGTCTTAAGGTCCTTATTTATTTTACGTGGACTTATAAAGGCCCTATGCGGATAACTAGGGCCAAAAAGGTCCTAACATAGGGCATCGATCAGGGCCCTAAAGCTGCATAAAAGGGCTCTATACATTTGTGCTTAGAGGCTCTGATGAAGCTTGATCAGGGCCCTTAAGTAGCAAAAAATGGGCCCTAGAGATTAAAAATAAAATAGTTTAATTAAATATTACATTTAAAGTAATAAACTTAAGTTTTATTGAAATTTTATTTATATTTTACTTAATTATAATTATTTAATTATATTCTTAATTAAAATTTTATTCTTAATGAATACTTAATTAATAATTAATTAATTATATTAAATACATTATTTAATTTATTGAAATAAGATAATTTCATTGATTTTACTAATTTCATTGATTTACTTTTATTAAATTAAAATTTAATAAATTAAATTAAGCTTGCTATAATCATTAATACTACTCTACTTTAAAAGAGACCCCTCTATTTGGTTTTAAGCCGAAAGCCATATAGGACCCCCCCTCCCCCTATTGGGCCCTTTGATATGGAGGTTTGAGCCCTTTTAGGGTAAACCCTCCTCGGGCTGTTTAGGCTTAGTCTGCCACTGATGACTATACAAAATGATCGGCAATACTAAAATTGAACCTGGTAGTCAGTTCAATCAACCGGAGGAACGGTTAAAAACGTCACTTGGTTTTCGTATCCTCCCTCCCCAAGGTTGATTTTTTTACTAAGTTTGACCTAAAAATATCAGTTCGTTCGAGAGATTGCGTGTTTTCTTCTTATTTAACAAGACTATCAAGTGGTCCATTTATCACTTAATTATTACTTCCGCAACTGACTTTATTACACAGAACCGATATCTTCTTCAAGGAGGGAATATATTCTAGTTATAGGTTTTTTATTATAGTAAAATAGATCAAGTGTGAAAGGCCATGGGGCAGGTGAGAAGTTTAAGTGTTCTTTACTCTGTATGTAGATGTACGGTAGTTAAAAAGTAACACCTTTCAAAAGAACTGATACTTACAGAGAACGGATCAAGATGATCGATTGGAAATTAAATCGATTAGAGGGATGGCAAAGACAGTGTAATAACATTAGGTTTTTTTGTTAACTTGTAGGTATTTTTTTCTGATAAAAATACGGGCTTTTGGCCCTATTTTCTGGAATTGGTTACATCAGTTACGATCAATCAGAAGAGAGTGATTTTTTGGCTTAATTTTTTTTAATACATAAGTTTTGCCGACATTCGACTTAGTCTAAGTCGAAGACTTAAGGATCTTCAATAAAGGGGATGACGCACTAAGTCGATTTGTCGTACAAAAAAGTGACCCCATCGAAAAACAAAAAATAGAGAGACTTCAACACGAAACACCCGTCAAAAACCAACTGCAAATGCTTGGTACAAACTGCGCATGCTTGCAATCCTTATAACAGCGCAGGACTTGAATTTTATAGGCAAACTTACCTTTCAATGGTTTCCCATTATTTATGGCTTGAGAAGGTTATTAGGTTGCTTATTAGGTTAACAAAACACGCTTCAATTATCACTCACTGAAGAGGCAAAGTATAGTTCAAAATTTAAAATTAAATAAGCACAAATGACTTAACAATCACCACAAATATAACAATGACGAGAAGCACAGAAGAAAGTTTAGATGCAAACTCGACAACCTTGCTATATAACCTGCGTTTGGTTCCTTTTTTCATTATAACCAAGGGGAAGGTAAGTTTGCTCCTATTTCTCTATCTCATACAACTTCCATGGGGTCAGAAATGTTCCTTAATGCGTCATCCCCTTTATTCAAGATCCTTGAGCATACCATAGACTTTAATATAGTACCATAAATACAGAAAAATTAGAGAATTTTCCCAAAGGAATTTCGCTAATAGCATAACACGACTTAATAAAGTAAAAAAAAAATCTTATCAGAACAAGAATCACAAAAAAAAACTTCAAAATATTTTGGTATGTAGTTTTAGTGTAAAAACACAACCTTATACATAAATATAAATCAAAATAAACTTAGTTTTAAGACAAATTTGTTTATTTATAATTCTAGAAAACAATACCCAGTCGTATTAACATTATTATAATAAGGGTTTAACACTGAACACATCACGAAAGCCTGAAAAATTGCAAAAATGATTCTAATGAAATATTAATTTTTCAAAGAATTACATTTTCAAGATTTTCTTATTGTTAAAAAATGATTTAAAGGTTTTATTTAAAAAAACTCCTAGGAGGTTAAGTGATAATTTATTAGAGCAGATTTATCTAATATGATTTTCTTACCTTTTTAAACGCAAATGTCATTAGAGCGTAAAGATGTTTCCAGAATGATAGTTGTTATGTAGAATATATTATTATAAAATGTATAATTGTTAATAATTGTGAGTATATAATACGTCTATTCGGAGAGATATCGCATTCCATTAATTAAAATGACAAAAGATTTATAAAAATGTATAACTCATTAAAGGGCACTGCCACTAAGAGAAAAGAATCGGGTACGGGGTACCTCGTAACTTTTCTTTAATTGCTTTAATCTCAGTGGTCACACAAAACCGTATATACACTTACCTCATTGAAACAAACTTATTATGCATATATAATACAAAATAAGTACTAAATTCAATTTAGATTTTTTAACAAAACTTACACATGTTAATCGATAAAAAGTAAACTAATGCTGACAATAAGATGAAACTTAGCACATTTGTTGTTCTTATATGTGACAACATGCGTGCTAAATTTTAAATCAATTAAACAATTTTTCCGAATATAATGAATTTTTTAAATGTTCGCTGTCATTATTGCAGGTCATTAAACGGCATAAATAAATATTCTTCAGAGACCCGAACTAGATTTAAAGATTGATTTTTGTACCATGTTTCAACTGGTACAAAAATACTCACACAGAAATATAACTTTGTAAAAACCCACACCAGTTGTTTTTGGGAGGTCCCAAAAAACACCCAGCGGATAATACAGGTGAAATCCCGGTTTTGGATTTTTCGCAAAACACAATACTTTTCCTATATACCTACGGTGAAAGTTTTTTTTTATCTATGTAAGGAAACGTAAACACATACTCTTCACACTAAAGTGCAACAATGTTTAGTATCGTTAAGTATTCTTTAAATTGGCTTGTTTTTTTTTAAAATTTTTTAAAACAAAAATATTAACCTTATACTGATCGTCTGTAATATATAATATATATAAAATAATATATTATAATATATATATATAAATATGTTATGTTATATATATAATATATATATATATATATATATATATATATAATATATATATAATATATATATTATATATCTTATATATATATATATATTATAATATAATTATATAATTATAAATATATATATAATAATATATATATATATATATATACTATATATATAATATTAATTTATGGACACAAGGGACGGACGTAATAAATTTTTCTTAATTTTGCATTAATAACATAGTCGCTATATTTATAATATAATTATAAAAATAACATTATAACAAATATTGTTTGCAAGGAAGGCAAAATAAGTTATATGCAAAATTTAAGAAAATTTATTACGTCCCATCCTGTGTCATAAATTAATAATTTCAATTATAATGGAGACAAATAACTAACAACAATAATATATATATTATATATATATAATATATATTATATATTATATATAATAATATATATATATAGTTATACATATATACTATGAGGCCCCTAAAGGCAACCCTGGCCTACG
>JACMZG010001870.1:25790520-25802543 GCA_018340805.1 Microvelia longipes
ATATCTGTATAGATGTTCTGCTCTGGAAGATAGTGTTCCCTCTGGCTATCATCAGTAAGTGTATTCTATATAGTACAAGCTAGCACCCTGCCCGTTTAAATTCTATTATGTACATTTTGCTCATCCTCCGGATCCATTGGGATCTTGTTAATTCACAGAAGTGCTTTCATTCTGAAGAAAGATATGAGGGTCATATGCCTTCCGATGTTTCTTTTACTTCCCGTCCAGACCTAGAGTTCAGGTAAAGTACCGAATATAATTGTGCGAGAGACACCAAGGAAATGAACAAGCAAAATGCAATGCTACATCTGAAACTGTTCCATCATTCAACATTCGTCATCATTGATGGCTCGACATAATGTCTAGTTTCGTCGTACGTCTAACTCATCAGGGCGCCGACAGAGCCTGTACTCGTGTCAACGATTCATGTTTTGCAAAACTCGGTAGTATCAAAATGATATACCGAACATTACTTTTCCTATATACATCTGATGTGAGGAAAGGTAAAAAGTCAATGCTTGGCTGAAATCTCATTTACTATAAATGCCATTTTCAGGCCAAATGCTGCAGGTGCATTTTACTATAGTAAAATACTAAACATCGCTTAGAAGACTCTTGGGCTCATACGGATTGCTTCTAAGATAACTAACTCAGGATGTTCCTATTGTTTAATTGGAACTGTTGCACTCAACAACGTAATAATTATTACAGTTGTAATAATTAATAATTAATTATTTGTACAGTTGTAATAATTAATAATTATTTGTAAAAATTAATTATAATTATAACAGATGTAATAATAATAATATTATACAGTTGTAATAAGTAATAATTAATTATTACATTGTAATAATTAAAATAAACATGAAAGGAACGAAGAAAAGAGTCTCCCACAAAACTATAAATTTATTCAAAGAGCTTTCAACCTACATGAGGCCATCATCAGTCTGTACAAATAAGTAAAAAATATAAATAATTTAAAACAGTTAAAATGTATAAAAAAAGTCACAAAACAGTAAAGACAATAAAATAAAAATAAAAATTAAATAATTAAATTAAAATCAAATGATATTACCATAGATAATTAAAAGAAAACAGCTAATAGAAAGCTATTATTATTTTACAAATATTGATAAAGTGACACACTCTGACTGAACCTACAACAACCTTCCACAACACAAGGTAACCTGTTACCTTAAAGTAGAAGTATTCCTATAGTTAAGAACACAATATCTATTATTATACAGAATGTAATAGTCAATTAGTATTATTATACATGTAATTGTAAAAACATTTTGAACTAAATTTATATTCATAAATAGATATTGCAATGATTATTTGTAAATGAAGTTATTAAATAAAGAATTTTTGTTTAAAAAAAGACATTATATACCATACATATAAATTTATAGTTTTGTGGAGGGCTCTTTTCTTCGTTCTTTTCATTATGAGCTCATTCAAAATCAATAATTAACATATTATTGAACATAACTTTGTGCTAACTTTAGACCTAATTAGTGTCTAAGGACAGTGTATATGTACCGGTACCGGCGCTTTAAAGTTGTTGACCACAGAAAAGGCACGTACTCTTAGAACTTGTCCAAGGAGGCGACAACTATTTCAATGACCTGGACCGCATAGGTGGAACGATTATTTTAAGCAATTAGATCCAAATGTTTATATTAGGTCCAAATTAGGTCTATTCATCTTCGTTGTCGTTTCTTTTATCTTCCAGGTTTTGAAGAATTTAAGTTTCAAAGTACTAGCTGGTAAAAAAATTGCTATCGTTGGAGCGAGTGGAGCGGGTAAGAGCACCATCGCTAACCTCATACTAAGATACTACGATATCAATCAAGGAAAGGTAAATTATTTATTGTTCCTTATGTCACATAGTGAGCAATGTGAAATAGAGCAAACCCTCTCCTGACACTTATTATAACCGATTACAAAACAAAAAATAGAAGTTAAGTAATGCACTGCCAGTCTCATTCCTTAAACGACAAAAACTATCCAACATCAAAGTAATGCACTGCCAGTCTCATTCCTTAAACGACAAAAACTATCCAACATCAAAGTAATGCACTGCCAGTCTCATTCCTTAAACGACAAAAACTATCCAACATCAAAGTAATGCACTGCCAGTCTCATCCATTCCTTAAACGACAAAACTATCCAACATCAAAGTAATGCACTGCCAGTCCATCATTCCAACATTAAACTCCAGTTCCTTAAACGACAAAACTATCCAACATCAAAGTAATGCACTGCCAGTCTCATTCCTTAACGACAAAACTATCCAACTCAAGTAATGCACTGCCAGTCTCATTCCTTAAACGACAAAAACTAACACAATTCCTTAAAAGTAATGCACTGCATCATTCCTAAAGACGACAAAAACTATCCAACATCAAAGTAATGCACTGCCAGTCCATTCCTTGAACGACAAAAACTATCCAACATCAAAGTAATGCCAGTCTCATCCTTAACGACAAAAACTATCCAACATCAAGTAATGCACTGCCAGTCTCATTCCTAAACGACAAAACTAAAACATCAAAGTAATGCAAAATTCCTTAAACGACAAAACTATCCATCAAGTAATGCAAGTCATCAAACGACAAAAACCATCCAACTAAAATATTGCACTACCATCTCATTCCTTAACGACAAAAAACTATCCAACATCAAAGTAATTCACTGCTCATCTCATTCCTTAAACGACAAACTATCCAACATCAAAGTAAGCACTGCCAGTCTCATTCCTTAAACGACAAAAAACTCCAACATCAAATAATGCACTGCCCAGTCTCATTCCTTAAACAAGAAACCCATCTAACAAAAAATTATTGCACTGCAGTCTCATTCCTTAAACGACAAAAACTATCCAACATCAAAGAAGCACTGGTCTATTTATAATATGTTAACTGTATTAAATTTGAGTCCACATCGATTAAATGAAGACAAATGTTTGTAATTAAAATTTAGAATTATCTCTCTTTAATTTAAAAACAACCTTTATTAAATGTTTGTCTTATTCAACCTTCCTCTTCCACGTGTTTCCTAAAAAATATTTGAAACTTTAGGTACGATCGTAGAAGGAAACAATTACGGAATTTAATTTATTAAATTTTAAATGTAAATTCAATTTGTTAAATATTAATTTAAATTCTGTGTCAAGATCTGCATTGACGGGCTATACATAAAACAGTACAACTTGCCTTGCTCAGGAGTCAGATTGGCATAGTAAGTCAAGATGCAACTTTTGCAACGATTATCACGAAAAAATTAGGTTTTAATTTTTCTGTTTAGTTTGATTCAAATGCGTTTTTCTTTTTGAGGCACTCACTAAGGGAATCATTATGGAGGTATTATTACTTGGGATCAGCAACTGAGCCCTAGACGCTACTAGGACAAAAAATGAGAAATAATGACACAGCCGAGGTTTAAACACCACTCCATGTCAATCATAACTGTAAAGTCAATAGATGATAAAAAGCTCCATCTCAATGAATTTAAAGACGTCTCTTATCTTCCTCAATTATTATTCTTTCAAAGTTAGGGACAAAGGACCCCGGTAAAAAAAGTTTCGAGCTTTCAAATTAAATAAATGTTTTCTACATTCGCTGTCTATTGTCGCTATCACAAACTAATCTTTATTTACAACACCAACTTCGTCTTCCACCAAAAAACGAAGTTCCACCAATCTTTTTGGCGGAAAGGCTAAGTTGGAGGTAATTCCACTCAAGATTAGCTTACTGCGTAAACGAAATGGGATCTCCCGCATAGTAATGATATTTTTATATGCCAAAAAAAGCTTTGAGAATACTTTTCGTAAAAAATGCACAATAGCGCAAACTCTTTTCATTGAGCATAAAATCTCACCTTACCATCTATATACATCTTGAATCTGCTCACCGCCATCCAGCCTCACTATCAACAACTCGCTGAAAAAAGCATTCATATGAAACAAGGTCTCACAGGATCAACACACCTGCTCATCGCCTCCACCTAACATCCTTATCACCTCATCACCAAGGCGTCAGACAATAATCATGACCCTATACCTGGGTTTACCACAGAACATCAATTTATTTATCATTATTTATTTATAAATATTGTGACTATTCCACAGCGCTCATTGAAGTTATAACAAATCTTTGTTTTAAGGTACGGGTACGATGACGCATCTCGTGAGGATGTTCTAAGAGCACTACTCAAGCCAACGCCCATCAATTTATTATTGATCTACCGATGGTGAGTTCAAACTCTCGCTCCAAAATAACTCAAACTTTTTGTTAGAATCTAAACGTATTCAATGCTGACTCCAATAATGCATTGAGTCAGCAATTTAGACCTAATAAGATTAAACTGAGTCTCTAAGATCGAAGGATCTTCTCACATTTATTCATCGTTGCAGGAGATTTATTGAGGAAACATAGAGATATATTACTAGAGGGACCCTATAAGTTAAATTGTGAAAACATCGAAAAATTAACCTGACCATCTCTGCTGAAATATAATCAAATAGTCATACCAAATTAAATAATTTACATAGAACATTAAAAACACGAAAAACACCAACAATGTGCGGAAGCTGAAATCAAGTGATTTATTTTCACCTAACTCGCTTGTTGATGAGGTTCAATGAGGTTACACAGAGCCCCTGGAGTTCCCAAAATGATGTTTCAGGCTTCGCAATGTATTGAGATAGGCTATGCCCCCTCTAGTATATATCTCTATGGAGGATAAGTAACGGTGGTAAAGGTTATATCAGGGCTGACTAAAGACAATGTATTTCCTCCACACCAAGTTTGACATTTTTCTTCTTCTGGTCGATACTATTTACACTAATAGATCCTTTAGCTTATGATATAAGAGATTAATTGTGTGAATTGATGATTGCAGGGTTAGACACTGAGGTGGCAGTAGAGGTACCCAGCTATCAGGAGGCAGAAGCAGAGAATCGCCATAGCTAGGGCACTGATCAAGACCCTAAGATACTTATTGATGAAGCAACAATGCTTTGGATCTGTCAGCGAGTCCGTTGTACAGGAAGCTTTAGATAAAGCCATGGAAGGAAGAACAACGGTCATCATTGCTCATCGTCTGTCGACAATCAGATATCTCATCTTATTCAGCTATGGAGGTAAGTAGCATAAGAGTGAATAACTGGTTTTATAACCAACTAAAAGTCCAGAATGACCGAAGCCCCAGTAATCAATACTTAGTAAAAAATATAATAAAAATAACATCGAACATAAACCTAGTATGTTTGCAATGTTTAGTATATATGCTAATCATAATAACCCGATCCTAAACCAAAATATAGTATATATAATATAATATAATATTATATATATTACATATAATAATACATATATATATATATAATAAAATAATAAATATATAAATATATATATATAATATATATATATATACACAATATTGTGCGAGAGACACCAAGGAAATGTAACAAGCAAAATGCAATGCTACATCTGGGAACTGTTCCATAAATCGACATCGTCATACTTGATGGCTCGACATATGTCATGTCCCACTCTGTCGTTACGTCTAACTCATCAGGGCGCCGACAGAGCCTGAACTCACTCTGACCTTCCGAAGAATATAATGATATATGTTTTGCTGCCATGCATGATGCGGTAAAGAGCACCGCTCGTCTTTGGTAAGTACTTCACATTATATTCTTCGAAATTATTGAAGGTCAGAGTGAGTTCAGGCTCGTCGGCGCCCTGATGAGTTAGGCGTAACGAAACAGAGTGGGACATGACAATTATGTCGAGCCATCAAGTATGACGAAATGTCCGATTGATGGAACATTCCCAGATGTAAGCATTGCATTTTGCTTGTTACATTTCCTTGGTGTCTCTCGCACAATTATATTGTGTCAACTATTCATGTTTTGCAAAACTCGGGAGTTATATATTAAAACTAGGATAATATTAAATATCTAACCTAAGCTTAATAAAACATCTCGACCGCATAAAGAGTATTACAATGCCAACGAGTTAAACCAAAAAAGTTAACAAGTGGTTGTTTTTTCAGGACGGTCAATAAAGGAAAGCGGTACTCATGAGAACTCATGACCAAACAGGGAGTCTACTATAACCTGGTTACTTCACAGGTCTTAGGTATTGATTCTGAACCCAAGCCATTCGCTAGGTAAGAGGTTTAATCATAAATACCTTTTAGACTTGTATTAGAAAATAACCCTGCGATGAACTTAAGTCGTAGTGAGTGTGGTCATTAAGTGGTAGTAGAGTGGGTCAACCATTTCTCTCCATGTATTATAGCCTACAAAAATTAGGCCCAATTTTTAAACAATTACATGAATAAGGAAAAATGAGTTGTGGAGTTTCAAGTAATGAAATAAGACAGAGTCTCTCCACTAATGATATATACTTGACAAGCCAGCTTTCAATTTAACAGATCATCATTAGTCCTACCAACAAAGTAAAAAATTATAATAAATACCAAATAAAAATACAAACTAGAATAAAAGAAAAAAAAAGAAATACAATACAATTTTTATTCAGTTTATTTTTATTTTGGGTATTTATGTAATATATTTTACTTTTTGGTTAGGCACTTGATGATGATCTGTTAAGATGAATGCTGCTATGTCAATATAATCATTAGTGGGGAACTCTGTTTTATTTCATTTTAAATATACGTAAGGACTGAAAGCTTAATCTGAGACGAACCTCGGTGGTCTAAAGCTCGGTATAGAAATACTGACATTTTAAAAACCACGAACACAAAAGTAGCTCACCTGGTAAGGTCAAAAGTTAAGACTAAATATAATTGTGCGAAAGACACCTAGGAAATTAACAAGCAAAATGCAATACTACATCTGGCTTGTTCCATCATTCGACATTCGTCCATCATTGAGGCTCGACATAATGTCATGTCCCACTCTGTTCGTTACGTCTAACTCATCAGGGTGCCGAAAGAGCCTGAACTCACTCGACCTTCAATAATTCCGAAAAAATATAATGTTAAGTACTTACCAGAGACGGCGGTGCTCTCTTACCGCCATCATGCATGGCAAGCAAAACATATATCATTTGATACTACCGAGTTTTGCAAAAGCATGAAATAATGTCATGTCCCACTCTGTTTGTTACGTCCTAACGAAACAGAGTGGGACAAAATAAATATATGTTTGCTTGCCATGATGATGGCGGTAAGAGAGCACCGCTCGTCTCTGGTAAGTATTTCACATTATATTCGGAATTAATTGAAGGTCAGAGTGAGTTCAGGCTCTGTCGGCGCCCTGATGAGTTAGACGTAACGAAACAGTGGGACATGACATTATGTCGAGCCATCAATGATGACGAATGTCGAATGAAGGAACAGTTTCCAGATGTAGCATTGCATTTGCTTGTTACATTTCCTAGTGTGTCTCGCACAATTATATTGTCAAACTATTCATGTTTTGCAAAACTCGGTAGTATTAAATAAAATACTAAATATAAATTATTAAAACAATCGGGTACGGGCATCTCGAAATTTTCCTCGGCACGTCGGATTCGCTATGCTATTCCCCCTACTTCGACTCGCGTCGCTCGTCCTCAGAATATACAAGTCGTTAAATTTATACCGCAACACCTCTTTTGACTTGTATCGTTGTTCTCAGGTAGTAAATACATCCGTTTCATTTCAGCACTGACCACGCTCGATGTTGCTTGATTTTTATGATCCAACAAAAATTATGGATATGCTTGTATTGAAACGAAACTTAGTGTACTTATTTATTACTTAAAGGTACACAGTTGCACCGAATTTCAAATCAATTGGATTATTTTCCGACTTTTTTTTTAAAAAACGTTCACATGCCATTTGATGAAAATTGAAATAAGGCTGATAATAAAACCAAATTTTTACAATTTTACGTATACATACTTGAAGCTACGATGACACCAGACAAAAAACATCCTGCATGGTACAAAATATTAAGGATTTACTTAATAATCTCAAACGATAATTTGTAAAATCTTGACTTTAGAAAACAACGCTCTACTTTTACCATATACCTAAGTCAGTACATTAGGAAAAGTAAAAATCAATTTAATATTATTGATGCTTTACACCTGTAATTGTGTAATTGTGTGATTGATTTAGCAGTAGTAAAGAAGCGAAGATCATGGAAGCGAACTTGGTCAAGGAATATCAGGATCAGCTGGAGCTTGCAATCTTCTGCCTTTTCGACAAACAAACAATTCAACTTCAACCGTCGACAAAATCAAACAAATCAACCACATCAGTAAGTTTTCACAAAATCAAACAAAATCAACCACAAGAAGCTTTTTCCGACAAAATCAAACAACAACCACATCAGTAAGTTTTTTCGACAAAATTCAAACAAATCAACCACATCAGTAAGTTTTTCGACAAAATCAAACAAATCAACCACATCAGTAAGTTTTTCGACAAAATCAACAAATCACCACATCAGTAAGTTTTTCGACAAAACAAACAAAATCAACTACATCAGTAAGTTTTTTCGACAAAATCAAACAAATCCAACCACATCATTAAGTTTTTAATGCTTATTTAAGAAAACAATTTAGCTTGAAGTCCACAAGATGGCGAATTTTCATCAAATGCAGGCTTTCTTGCTTATCAATCCAATATAATAATTTTTCGGTATGTATTTAATAACTAAGCAGTAGCCTCAATACATATTACTTACTATTTCTTGTAATTACACACCATTATTCGTAGCCATTTGAAACTTAGTTATGCTCATTTTTTAGCGTATATTCTTTGAACATTTCGAGAAAATAAGTAACCTAACCTTACTTACCTAACAACTTGTTAATAATATACCGAAAAAATTAAGCAAAAAATTGAAATTGATAAGATTGAATGCGGCGCATTTCAAAGAAAATTCGCCCGGTTTGCGGACCTCCACGCCAGAATTATTTTGAGTTATAGACTAAAATACTGTAAAAAGGCAAAAAATACCCCAAACCTGTTTCATTGAATCAGTACCCCAAAAAACATGGAAACCACTCCCTACTCAAAATATTTTATTTATCGACCAAAATGTTACCGTTATTTCAATTTTGGTAATTTAAAGTGTCGCCTCGACTCACACCGGTTTGTTCGATTCAGCACCCTAAAAAACTGTTTAACAATCTTAAAAAATATATTTTAAACGACCATTATTTTTGTTTTTTTCACGGTTTTTCGACTTTTAGTCACTCAGAAGTGGTTGTTTTGACCGGTTTCATTGGATTCAAAATATACATTAGATATAAGGAGTAGACTCGTGTCGCGCACATGCCTTGAGCTTATGCGACACAAATGGTCAATATATATTATTTTATTTATTTATAATTGTAATTTAACCTTTGTAAACAGGTTATATATAATAAACGATTTATTTATTTCATATATTAAGACCTTTGTCCACACGAAAATCTTAACCTTAAAATTTCATCGATTTTTTTAAATTTTGCTGACTCAGCAAACTGGGTTAATCAAGTCACAATAACTTGGTTTTCTTTTGTGTTGTTTCCTCCCTACAGTCGATTTTTTTTTTACCAAGTGTGATTAAGAAATTTTTTTAAAGAAAATTCGCTAAAAAAAGTATTTTGGAAATAATCAGATAAATATAATTAATAAAATAATAACTATGTAAAAGAAAATTTATTTTCGTGTGTTTATTTATTTTTTTTTCTTATAGATTTTTCTGATTTATTGTATTATTTTGTTTGTTAGGCTAGCACTGATGATGACCTCTTGTTAGGTTGAAAGCGCTTTGCTATAGAAAAATATTTTGTGGAGAGACTTCTTATCTTTTGTTTTATTTAATAACTATGTACGTAAAGTATATATAAATTTCTTGAGCTAATGGAATCAACTTTTGAATATTAAAACTTTGTTTGCAGGTTGGAAAAGCTTTTAGTGACATATTGAGACTTTTCTCACTAAACATGCACGAGTGCGGATGGTTGACATTCACAGCACTGAGCAGCTTCGTTGTCGGAATCATACCACCATGCTTTGCCTTCTTCTACAGTGAAATGTTTTCCGTAAGTCATTATTTTAGAATGAAATCGCTTGGTGAGAAGTTAGTTGTGTTAGATATTGATTTCAGATGTAAAATTTAAATCATATATTACTTCTACATGTCAAAGACCCCGCAAAACCCTTATGAAAATAGCTCTCGGCTAAAATTCGCTGAAACTTGCATAAATGCTAAACTTAACATCTGATCAAGAGTGTCAATGGGCAAACGCTCTATCTTCAACCCTTAGCCTTGTAAGGCCCCTTATATTAACAAACGGTATATCCATAATACAAACTGGCTCTCGTCAAATTCGCTGAAACTTGCATAAATACGGTACTTAACATATTGATCAAAAGTGTTAATTGGCACATCGCTCTACTTTCAACCTCTGGCCTTGTAAGGCCCCTTATATTAACAATATCAGAGCACATAGTATATTTTTATAGAAAATGCCTCAGTCAAATTCGTTATATCAACGAATGGTTTGAAGATAGAACGTTGTGCCCATTGACACTTTTGATCAGCATGTTAATTTAGTATTTATGCAAAGTTTCAGGAAATTTAGCCGAGCCATTTTTCAAAGGATTTTGAAAAAGGTGGTACTCTCTACCATACTATTCTATCGCTTATAGCTTAAATTGTTCTTATATGACTTATATAATATCTCGCTAATAATTAGGACGAATTCCAACAACATACTAAATTATATTCAACTTTCTGACAAGATTATGACAATAACACCTATTTTATAATTTCGTGTATCGTCTAAGATTTCTTGTCTTATCTCGTTAGACTAACTAGTTCGTAGATCAAGTCTTTTGAAATTCCTTGTCGATTAAACTTTTTAAATTTCTAACGTGGCACACTCTTAAGATAAAAAATACATTAAAATTCTCCTATGGCTGTTTCTTCAATCTTATAGGCAATTAAAATGCAGATCGCAAAACAAACTCCGGAAACAGTCTTTAAATTTAAATTGTCCTTTTTAAATAATTTCAAATTGTTTCAGACATTTTGCTTGAAGGAATCTTAAGACAGCTACATACTTTTGGTCAACAATGTTAGTACTGCTTGGCATCACATCAGGCTCAGCGTTTGCACTAATGGTATAGAATGAAATATTTTAAAAATTAGTTCTAAATTTACTACAAAATACTAATGTAGCTGCTAAGTGGAGAAACATGTTTTTAAGTATCAATTTTACTTTCTTACTGTCTAAGAATTTTCTTACCTTTTTAGTAAGGGAACATGACAATAAGAAAAGAAAATGTTACACCCCATTATGTCATCAAATGTTCACGTTTCTGAATCTACAAATTCGAAAACAAATAAAGACACAAATCTAAAGTGAATTGTGTCTTATGCATGTGTATATAATAATAATAATAATAATAATTCCCGTTTTAGGGCCTTTGCCCCTTCAGGGTATTCGCCCTGCGGAAACCACCGGGTGGGTCACATCTACTATGCTCAAAGTAAAGCTAAAGTTGGCGAAATCTTTTTACATCAAATTCTATTCATAAAAACTGAGAGCATAGCCCGGGCTGTGAACCCAGACCTCCGGTGCCCAAGTCCAGTACTATTCGACCGCGGCAAGGGAGCAGATCATGTGTATATGTATGAACATATTTCTTGTGTACAAGATGTACCGAGCATGTCCTGTGAGAAAAAGAAGACCTGCATATATTTTTGAGCTAATTCCAAAATGAAAAATAATAAGCTGCTATCTTTAATTTAAATACGATCATTTTTCGAGATAGTTAAACTTAACATAAACAACTAATGATCTATGTTTAATTTAAACCTCGATTAAACTGTTTTCAGATAATCAGCGCAACTACAGCAGCCGAGAAACTTCTAGCACGGTTAAGACTGATGGTCATGACCAATATGATGAGGCAGTCCATTGATGTCTTTGATAACGACGAGTATTCCGCTGGAAGTATTATGACCAAACTTTCCAGGGATTTACCCTTAAAAAATC
>JACMZG010001870.1:25803543-25821653 GCA_018340805.1 Microvelia longipes
GTGCGCGGTGGCGCCTACATGGACCTCTTCATCAGCGTCGAAGAGGAGTTCATGGTCTACTTCAAGTGGATAAGTCTGCTGCTCTCCACCCCCATCATGATCTACTCGGCCCAGCCCTTCTACGTGGGTGCCTGGCGCAGCCTCAAGCAGGGGCACCTCTCCATGGACGTGTCGGTGTCGCTGGGCGCTGATCGGTGCCTTCGTCGCCTCCATGTGGGCTACCGTGTTCAATACCGGTGAGGTCTATTACGACTCCATCACCATGTTCGTCTTCTTCCTGCTGCTGGGGCGCTTCCTCGAGCTGCGGGCCAGACGCAAAGCCTCCGAGTCGAGCTCCAACCTGGCGCGGCTGGTGCCCATCATGGCCACCCGGCTTGATGAGGATGGCGAACACGAGGTGGCCGCCAAGACGCTGCAGGTCGGCGACCGGGTGCGGGTGCTGGCGGGTGCTACCCTGCCGGCAGACGGCATCATCCTGCTTGGGCAGGCCAGCCTCAACGAATCCATGCTGACCGGCGAACAGCTGCCACTGTTCAAACAGGCGGGGGATGCCGTCTAGTGCCGGCACCATCAACACCGACGCCCCCCTCGAGATCCGGGTCAGCCATCGCATCGAAGAGTCGCCCGCCTGGCCCAGATCATGCGGCTGCAGGATCACGCGCTGGACGACAAGCCGGCCATCGCCCAGATGGCGGACGTGCTCTCTCGCCACTTCATTCTGGTGCTGCTGTTCATCGCCGCTGGCGTCTGGACCTTCTGGCACTCCATCAGCCGGAGCAGCCTTCTGGGTCACCCTGGCAGTGCTGGTGGCGACCTGCCCCTGCGCCCTGTCGTCTGGCCACCCTACCGCGCTCACCTCGGCCACCGCTCGCGCCTGACCGCCGCCGGCATCCTGCTGCGCCGCGGCCACGTGCTGGACGTGCTGACCCGGGCCAACCGCATCGTGATGGACAAGACCGGCACCCTGACCACGGGCAACATCAGCCTGACCAGCACGGAGGCCCTGGGCAATCTCGACGCGGCGCGCTGCCTTGCCATCGCCCGCGCCCTGGAGGCCTATTCCGAACACCCCATCGCCCGCGCCTTTCGCAGCAACGCCGCAGAGGGACGCCGTGCTGCTGGCGGCAGCAAGGTGACCCCCGTCATCGGACACGGTATCGAGGGGGTGATCGACGGTCGCCAACTATCGGCTCGCAGTTGGCCCGCGTGCCGGCATCAGCGATTGCCCACGAAACGCAAGCGGACGGGCTGGTCTCTATCTGGCCGACGAGGATCAGGCGCTCGCCCGTTTCCTGCTGACCGACACCTGCGCCCCGATGCGAAGGCGCTGATCCAGGCCTTCAAGGCGGCCGGCCTCAAGACCACCATCCTCACCGGCGACAGCTCGGCCCAGGCTGACGAGGTGGCCCGCGAGCTGGGGGTCGACGAGCTGGTCAAGGGCGTCACGCGGATGGCAGAAGCTGGCCTACCTCAAGGAGCACGAGGCCCGCGGCGACATCAGCATCATGGTGGGAGATGGCATCACGACCGCCCCGGTGCTGGCCGGTCCCACGCCTCCTTCGCCATGGCCGGCGGCACCGATCTGCCAAGAACAGCGCCGACGCCATTTACTGGCCGACGATCTCTCCCGCCTGCTGGATGCCCGCGCCCTGGCGCTGCGCACCCGCAAGAATCATCAAGGAGAACTTCGCCGGTCCATCGGTTACAACCTGCTGGTTCTGCCGCTGGCGGCGAGTGGGCTGCTGCCCCCCTACGTGGCGGCGGCGGGCATGTATTGAGCTCCCTCATGCCGTGGTCCAACTCCATGCGGCTCAACCGCTGAGCCGTGTGGCCACAGGGACAGACAGGGTGAAGGGAGCGGGCTCCGGTCAGGCTCCCTTCACCTTCAAATCGACGGGTCTGCGGCCACCAAGGTGGTGTACCATGACCCCTTTCATTGCAAGGCTTGTTGCATGACATCATCTTCGTCCCTCATCCCCATCGCCATCCTCTTCGTCATCATCGCCGGCGCCGTCTTCATTTTCTGGGCCATTCGCTCCGAGGCAGTTTGAAGATTCTCGACCGCCAGGGTTCCAATATCCTGTTCGATGAAGAGCAACCCGCCCCCAAACACGTCGAAACACGAGCACACAAGATGACGGGCCACCCTTGATCTGCTGGGCGCCCTGCTGGTGGGACTGGCGGCGCCGGCCACTGCATCGGCATGTGCGGCGGCGTCTCAGCCGCCCTCTCCATGGCCATTCCTGCCGAGAAGCAGCACTTCTGGGGTCGGCTCGGTTACCTGCTCAACTACAACCTCGGCCGGATCTTGAGCTATGTGATTGCCGGCGCCCTGGTCGGGGGGTCTGCTGGCCACTACCAGTGAACTCGGCGCTGGCAAGCACGCCATCGCCGGCCTGCGGCTGGTGGCGGCCTTCCTGATGATTGCCCTCGGGCTCTATCTCGCCGGCTGGTGGCAGGGGGTGTTGCTGCTCGAGCGCATTGGCGCCAGGTTGTGGCCCCGTCTCAAGCCGCTGGCGGGCAAGTTCATCCCCCTTCACTTCGGCCTGGGCAGGCAAACTGCCGTTTGGCATGGTGTGGGGCTGGCTCCCCTGCGGATTGGTCTACTCCATGCTGACCTGGAGCGCAGCGGCGGGATCCGCCGGCGGTGGAGCGCTGATCATGCTCTTTTTCGGCCTCGGCACCCTGCCGACCCTGTTTGCGCTGGGAGGGCTGGCGATCGGCTGCGCTACTGGCTGACCCTGCGCAGTTTGCGCCTTGGTGGGCCCTGCGCTCATTCGCATACGGGCTGCATACCCTCTGGATCGGGATTGCGTCCTTTTGAAACCCTATCCAAAACGGATGAGTTGATGTAAAACTTGTTTGATATAAATCAATTATTCGTAGAGCCTATGATCCCGGAAAAGAAACCTGGCAGACGTATTCAGAGCGGTGGCTGTGCAATTCATTGCCAGGATTGCAGCATCAGCCAGCTCTGCATTCCCTTCACTCTGAACGACAACGAGCTCGATCAGCTGGACAGCATCATCGAGCGCAAGAAGCCGATCCAGAAGGGTGAAGAGTTGTCAAGGCGGCGATGAGCTCAAATCGCTCTACGCCATCCGTTCCGGGACCATCAAGTCATACACCATCACCGAGCAGGGTGACGAGCAGATCCACTGCCTTCCCACCTGGCTGGCGATTTCTGGTCGGCTTTGACGCCATCCACAAGCAGGCGCACCCCTCCTTCGCCCAGGGCGCTGGAAACCGCCATGGTGTGCGAGATCCCGTTCGACCGTGCTCGACGATCTCTCCGGCAAGATGCCGAAGCTGCGCCAGCAGATCATGCGATTGATGAGCAACGAGATCATGGGCGACCAGGAGATGATCCTGCTGCTCTCCAAGAAGAATGCCTAAAGAGCGCTCGCCGCCTTTCCTGCACAACCTGTCGGTGCGCTTCTCGAGCGTGGTTTCTCCGCCAAGGAGTTCCGCCTCTCCATGACCCGCGGCGACATCGGCAACTTACCTCGGCCTCACCGTCGAGACCATCAGCGCCTGGCTGGGCCGCTTCCAGAAGTCCGGTCTCATCAGCGTCAAGGGCAAGTACATTACCGTACTGGATCACGTCGCCCTCGGCGTCATGGCCGGTGCGACCCGCCCCCCCTGCGGTTAAGCTTCCTCTCTCTGTGCCGGATCGGTTTACCCGGAAATTTGATCCGGCACACGTACCCCCTTCTCCTCCTGAGCTAAGCTGTAATGGCTAAAGGTCTGCCATCATGGTATTTTTGCCAAGGAGGAGGAGAACATGGGTCAAGTACCGAAAAATTTCTGGGGGTCATCAACCCGGAAAGAAGAGCGGCAAATCGCCCTCGAACGTGCGGTCAAGGTAGCCGAGCTGGATGAAGGCGCCCAACTGACCCTGTTGCTCACCATTTACGACTTCTCGTATGAAATGACCGCCATGCTGTCGGTGGATGAGCGGGAAGAGATGCGCCACGGGGTGATTGCTCAGCGCCGCGAATGGCTCGACGACATTCTCAAACCCTACCGCGCCCGTGGACTGGATTGTGAGATCAAGGTGGTCTGGCACAACCGTCCCTTCGAATGCATCATTCAGGAAGTGCTGGAGCAGCGCCACGATCTGGTGGTCAAAGCCACCCACCACCACTCCTTCCTGCAAACCTTCATCTTCACCCCCACCGACTGGCATTCTGCTGCGCAAAGTGCCCCTGCCCCGTTACTGCTGGTGAAAGAGGGTCATTGGCAGAGGGGTGGCAACATCATCGCCGCCATCAATTGCTCCAGCGACGATCAGGATCCAGAAACTGCTCAACGAGCGGATCACCGAAGAGGGGATCGCCATCGCCGAGCTGCTCGGCTCCCAACCTCTATCTGGTCAACACCTACCGGGCACCCCGGTCAACGTGGCCACGAGCTGCCGGAGTTTGACCCCAACCCTACAACGACGCCATTTCGCAAAACACCATGAGAGCCTGCTGCTGAGCCACGCCGACAAATACGGCATCGGCCATCTCTGGACCCGGGTGGCGGAAGGCCTGCCCGAAGAGGTGCTGCCCGATCTCGCCGGCGAGCTGCAGGCCACCCCTGATGATCATGGGGTGCGTCGGCCGCACCGGGCTCTCCGCCGCCCTGCTCGGCAACACCGCCGAACACGTGGTGGATCGCCTCGCCTGCGACATGCTGATCCTCAAGCCCGCCGATTACAGCTGTCCGGTCGATAGCCGCCGTCCAGCATAAGCCTTTCTTGCCCTCCCCCGGGACATGGCTATAATAAGCCGCTTATTTTTGTCCCGGGTTTCAGGTCATGCTAGAAGAGCTTAACGCCAAAGAAAAATACAGTTTCAACAAACTGCAGAAGCGCCTGCGGCGCAACGTAGGTCAGGCCATCGCCGACTTCAACATGATTGAAGGAGGGTGACAAGGTCATGGTTGTGCCTGTCCGGCGGCAAGGACAGCTTCGCCATGCTCGACATTCTGATGAGCCTGAAGGCCAGCGCCCCCCATCCACTTCGATCTGGTGGCGGTCAACCTGGGATCAGAAGCAGCCCGGTTCCCGAGCACGTGCTGCCGAATACCTGACCACCCTCGGCATCGACTTCAAGATCGTCGAAGAAGATACTTACGCCATCGTCAAGGAGAAGGTGCCGAGGGCAAGACCACCTGCGCACTCTGCTCCCGCCTGCGCCGCGGCATTCTCTACGCACCGCCAGGAGCTGGGCTGCACCAAGATTGCCCTTGGCCACCACCGCGATGACATCCTCGAGAACCCTGTTCCTCAACATGTTCTTTACGGCGGCAAGCTCAAGTCGATGCCGCCCAAGCTGGGTGAGCGACGATGGCAAGAACGTGGTGATCCGCCCGCTCGCCTACTGCAAGGAGAAGGACCTGGTGCGCTATGCCGAGGTCAAGGCCTTCCCCATCATCCCGTGCAACCTGTGCGGCTCCCAGGAGAACCTGCAGCGCCAGGCCATCAAGCAGATGATGCAGGAGTGGATCGCCGCTTCCCGGGTCGTCTCGAGACCATGTTCACCGCCATTCAGGATGTGATCCCGAGCCATCTGCTCGATCACAAGCTGTTTGACTTCAAGAGCATCAACCGCGACTCCGGCATCATCGACGGCGGCGACAAGGCGTTTGATCCGCCCGAGCTGCCCCAAGGCGCCGCTGCTGGACATCGACGATGGACATGCTGGACGTCATTGAGGTGCGCTAAGCCCACCTCAGCCACAAAAAAGGAGCGCATCGCGCTCCTTTTTCATTTTTATGCCGGCCATCCTCGGTAGCGGCTCAAGATGGGCTAGCCCTTGTGCAGCCAAGGCGTCAGCCGCAGGATCTCCCCTGCAGTTTAGCTTGCCCTCGGCAAACTCTGCCAGCTGGGCGTTGCTCAGCAGCAGTTGCCCCTCTTGCCAGGGCAGCGGCAGCTGGCGAGCACCATCGATGAGGTAGGCGGTACCGCTTGGCTGCACCAGGCTGACCTCACCCCCGTCATCTCGGCAGGAAATATTTGCCGACCATGCCGGCCAGCTTCTCCAGCAGGCTCTGGCATGTCGTGCTGGCGCCCGTCAGTTCGCTCACCTTGAGCTCCCACCGGCTGTCTGCCGCGGCGGCACGTCCGCCATCACCTGTACCGACAGATCGCAGGCCTCATGGACTCGGTGAGCCCCACCACCACGGTCGCCTTGTCGAGATTCAAGTCATCGTCATAGGGCAGCCGCAATTCGCTGTCAACGGTCACCTCGGCCGCCACATCCCGATCCAGGGTCGAGACCCGGGCCGAGGTGAGCAGGCAGCGCCGGCCATTTTGCTGATCGGTCAGATAAAAACCCAGCCTGGCGTGACCAAACTCCCTTTGGCGAAGGTCTTCATCTGCTGTAGAAGGTGCCGTACTGCAGCTCAAGGGAGGGCTGCGCCACTGCAGCATGGGCGCCATCAGCAGCGCGGCCGCTATCCCGTATCGATTGTTCATATGCCATCCTTTTTTGCATCACGCATACTGTACGCGCCGCTATCTGTTGCTGTTGTCTGACGCCCTGGATGCCGTCAGGCGTTGAAATGATCGGGGCCCTGGCTTTCACCTCGGTCACTTCGACCGCCACCCCGCACAGATCCCGGTAGAGGATCCCCTTGCAGTTGAAATAGAGCGGTGCCACCCAGATAAGTCCCAACCCCATGGGGATCAGCGCCAGGAAGAACAGCGCCATCATGACCCCGTGCAGCAGCACTATGCTGGGCCAGCCGCGGGCAAACAGGCGCAGGGAGACCAGGATGGCCTGCACTGGCGACAAGCCGCGCTCCAGCACCAGCGGCACGGTAAACACCAACCCCCCATGCCGATCAGGGCCGACGGAATGAAGGCCAGCATCACCGCAGACCCAGCAGCTCGAACAGCGGACCGAACAGGCTGGTGATGAGGCTGCCGAGCAGGCTCAGCTGCCAAGGCGCAGGAAGTGGCGAAAGAAGTCGAACACCTGATTCGGGTGGCCGCACCCCTACCGACTGCTGCAGGGCCCAGCATGTCGAGGGAGGAGGTCATGGGGGACATACCACTGTGATGAACAGGCTCAGCATCAGGGGCTATATCCATGTCCACATCCCCTTCCGGTCCCACATAGGGCGTAAGCAGGGGTGGTTGCTCAGCAGGAACCAGATTGCCATGACCCCGGCGATGGCCAGCGCCAGACCGAAACCGGTGCGGCGGGTCTGTTGCCAGCTCTCCTGCAATACCCCCTTGAGGTCGAGACGATATCCCTGACTCAGGGACTGTTCGAGGGAACCACCTATCCGCATTTTGTTACTCAATTGACTATCCAACATCCGAAAAACTGCTATTCAGGGAGCACATTATAGCGATTTGACCCGGTATGCGTAGCCGTTTTTCCCGCGGGCTGCGCTCAAAAAGCCTTTGATTTTCACAGCCCCATAGTCCAGGCAGGAGCCCCTCCTTGGCGGGGTCTGAAGCCCAACCGTACGAAAACGTACGCTAAGTATGTTTTTTAACCAATAGGGTGTTTTCGTTACCGAGGTTGCACACCGGAGTAGCCGAAATTTTCGTGGCACATCACATGCTCTGCTATGGTTGCTTCTCGTACAGAAAGCTATAAGCTCGTGTACGAGTGTTACCGAAGTCTGAGGGTCGTAACGGAGGCCCTGATTAGGTATTCCCCATAAATATTCCCCAACGGCTGAATTGTAGTACTTTGGTAATGAGGCGAAATCAGGGAAAAGAGTCAGTTAACATTTTCATTATTGTTAATATTTATGATGTCGGAAATTATTGCTACTTTCCAGAACATTAACTTTAGTGAAAGTAAGCAAAACATCTATGTGTTTAACCCATCAATACATGGTCTAAGTCTATATTTAACTCTCTACCATCACAGCCTGTTTTAACCAAGAATCCGCGTGACTGAGGTAGTTGACATTTACTCCCGTAGTTATCTATAGTATTTCATACTCATCACTCATCATAAAATATTGCTGCGTCAAAGTAACGTTGCTGTTGGTGTTAGGTGTTGGTGTTGGTGTTGGTGTTTGGTGTTGGGTGATGTTGTGTTGGTGTTGGTGTTGGTGTAAAAGGGGAAATATCCCCAAATCAACTGCTATGATATTTACTCACTCTTATTTACAATGCTATTTTTGAACCAACGCTCGTATTGCTTTATTTCATCTAGTATCTTGGAGGTTAGTTGTGTTTTGGGCTTATCTGTAACTGCATGTTCTTTTGGATTGATGCTTTTACATCGGAATCGTTCATCTTCTTGGGTCATAGCGTCACTTAAAAATTAAAACGAACCCCATTCACCTTCATTACAACATCAGGGTGATTTTCACCTGTTGCTCAATCAGTCGGGCCTCTTTACCAATACTTTTTGCAGAGAAGTTGCCAAAAAGACTTCGGAAGGAAATGATTTTTCGCTTATTAATATCGTTCTCAAAGTCAATTGTTGAGTGAATGAGTCCTGATGCTTACCAATATTTCTTACCTGTTGATATGCCAGTTCATAATCGAACTCACATCCATCTCCTAATTCGAAGCTCTACAGGGGGCTTCAGGGCGGATCATACCCTTGAAAACTGATGGAACTTTTCTGATTTTTTCAGTGATCTGAGGGGTATTCTCACTTCTAAAGCATCATCGATATGGATTTTTTTGCTCGGCTGTCACTCATTGAAGACTCACGCAGCCATGTCAATCGTCAGCACAACCTCGTTGACATCATGTTTTTGGTCATGGCAGCCATCGTATCTGGCTGCGAAGTTTGGCAGGAAATTGAGGATTTTGGGGATAACAAACTCGATTGGTTGAGGCGGTTTCGCCCTTTTGCCAACGGCATTCCACCCGGCACACGATTGCTCGTATTGTTAAGGCGTCAAAATCGATGAACTGGTGTCTGCGCTCTTCGAATGGGTCAATAACGCATAATTTTATAATATAAATAAATTGTAAAACATTTTTTAGTTTTTTATAAAATAGGAAAAATGACAAATAAATACGTAAAACAAATAAAAAAATAAAAAATATTTTGTTTTTAAGAAAAATGAAAAACATATATTGGGTTGAGTAAAAAGTCTTTCGTATTTTGCATTGAATCTAATAATCAAAAATTTCTAAGCTATATTAATTTAGAAATGTGATAATGTAATATTTAGTTATAATAATTCAAACTAGCCCGCTCATTAAAAGTAAGTAATTTTTTAAAAAAAAATATTTCTATGATTGAATTATAGGAAAACAGGAAGACAAAATCAAATTTCGCTGTTTAATGTTATTTATTTCCGTAAAGAAGAAATGCAACGCAAAACCAAAAAGAAAATTTGTGACGGTATGGGAAAATCCGGAGTAACGCGTAATTGTCAGAAGTGTTTCAAAAGTTTCTGACGTGAGCCACATTGAATGGTGCAACGCTCAGGAAGGCCATTGTTGACAGAAATTAAACGCATAAAGATTTATTAAGGAAAACCCATATTACACAACACGTGATATTCAGCTATTGTCAATGTATCCCAAAAAACCATTCCAACCACTTGCTTAAGATGGTTATGTGTTCGTTATGAATTTGGTTGCCACATCATTTGAATGAAAAAATTAATCGACAGATTATCAATCTGTAGTTCATTGCTCAATCGGAATCAGGAAAGCCCATTTCTCAAAGATATATTACGGGTATGAAAAAATGATTTTATCATAAAATGTACGGCGCAAAAGTCTGGGAAAGCGTGAGAACAGCCATCAACGACAGCAGGAAAAGTTTCAGCCCTAAAAAGTTTATGCGTTATATGGTGGGACTGGAAAGGAATTAATACTATGAATCTTAAAGAACGTGAAACAATCGATTCCATCAAGTACTGTGCCCAGTGGATAAAGTTGAAGGCAGCAATCGAGGAAATAAGAGACCGAGATTGAGCAAAAACCTTGGACTTGTAGTCATGAAACTACGAGATAACGCAAGACCACACGTTTCTTTACAGAATCACGAAAAAGTTTAAATGAAATTTGGCGGATATTTGTTCCTACCCACCTTACTCACCAGACTTGGCACATTTCAGATTTTATTTATTCCGAACTTGGCAGAAATTCCCTTCATGGAAAAATTCAATTCTTTAGAGGATTGCCAAAAGCACCGGTGACTTATCGATCGAAAATCAGAAACTTTCTGGAGATTGGAATTTTTAAATAGCCTGCAGATGCAAAAGGTCGTGAACTAAATGGTTGCATACATTGTTGATTAAAATGTTTTGTAATAATAAAAAAATGCACTTCAATTTTTCTTTAAAAATACGAAAAACTTTTACTCAACCTTAAATACATTTAGACATTTTTTTAATTTGATTCTATTTTATCAACATTTCTAATCATTGCAGTTATAAAAAAATAATATCATAATACAATTAAATACAAGTATTCAATATTGAAAAAGTGAAAAAAAGCGATAAAAAATTCTTGTGATAACAAAATTCATTACAAGATTTAATTATATTTCTGTCACTAAAATTATCCTTAATTATTACTTTTTTTTAATTTTCCCGTTCATTAGGAATCTTATTATTTCAATTTATTTACAGTATGATTTTTTTTTCTTCTTAGTATTGTAATTTGTAATAATTAATTTTCAAATTTCAGCTCATTTATTAAAGATTTAAATTGTATATTTACGAAATGTCAATAAATAATAAATTTTGACGATAGTACTTCATCGTGATACTCAGTAAATTCTTCAATAAATCTCTGCATAACACTATCGGTAGAAAATTCGATTTGCTAATAGAATTGAAAAAACTACATTTGATCTAAGCTTTTTTATTAATAAAGGGGGGAATATATAAACAAATCTTTAAATGGAAGAAGTAAAATTTTAAAATGAGTGAATTATTATTAAATAAAAAATAAATAAGTGCTAAAATTTATTTAAGTAAAAAATAAATCTGTAGAAAGCAGGCTCAAAGAATAACGTTTAACGTTTAAACGTTAATTTTAAAATAGATTCCTCAATTAACGTTATTGTTATCCATCGTATTTAGAAAAAAAACCGTTGTGTGGAATAACGAGTACTTTTTTTTGAAATATTAATAACGTGGTGGTGAACGTTATTTCGTTTATTAAGCTAATATTAAAATTGCTTGAAACAGTTCACAACGCAAAAAATATAAGATATATAACTATGAAAAACATATAATCCTTCTTGAATTATGTCTAAATAGACCAGTGTTCTTAACGAAGGTCCGTGACTACAAAAGAGGTCCGCGACGGATCTAGATTTTAATTTTCAGATCAAAAAAGAACGTTATTTATGCGTTTAACGTTATTGTACTATGTTATTTTTATAACCAATAACGTTTTTTTAAAACAAACTGGTTAACGTTATGTTATAAAAATCATAAAGTATCATATAACGTAACAACGAAAAAAAGTTATTTTTCGACCCCTGCTTAAAATAAATTAGTGAAATCTAGTTATTTATTCAAAAATCGATTATGTTTACTAAAGAATTTCAAATATTAATTGAAACGAAACATAAAAATTATAAAATAAAAAAACCAAGAAAACTAAAAGAATAGTTTAAGGGAATATTGCACTCATAATTAATGAACATAAAACAATACCCAAAATATAGTATAATTTAACTTCATTTTCAAATTTTCAATTAAAACTTAACTCACCTCCAAAAGTGATAATAATTCTGATTACGCCAAATTAAATATAAAAAAAATCAAAATCTCCCTATTTAATTAGAATTGTTTAAAACATACGAAAATGCAAAATAATATAAAATAATCATTCGTATGAGCCACCTAAACACAGATAGTAATTAATAGGTTTGACGTGATCAGTATATATTACACATTTCATCAGTACACAAAACCCAACATACAACTTGATTCAGGACACCAAACGCCGTCATTCTTTCCATTTTGTTCACAGATCCAAGCAGAGGGCAATCATTTCTTTGATTGGCAGAGATCCTTTTTATCAGTAGTGCTTTTCGGATAGAGCTACACGTTAAAACACACTAGGTTTCAATAGTTATTTTTATAAAATTTGAGAAAGGTTTTATAATTAAAGTCCATTTATGTCCAAAGCCGAAATTAAAATGAAAATGTTCACGTTTATGAGTTTTTTTAATAAAAACTCTTAAGAAAAGAATTATGAAATTTTAAATTTTCATCAGAATTTACTGAATTGTTCTTTATGATCTTACGATTCTAGTTTAAAAGATATCAAAAAATTTTAAAAAATTTTATATTTATAATTTATAAGTTTTTAGGTTTATTTTGAATTTATAGATTACAAAAGGAATAAAATAATCCTTTTAGACATCTAATATTCAGTAAAATTGCTAAATCTTTGTTTTAAAAAATTATAGACTAATAATAACCGCCTTTTTACATTTCTCTGATGGATGACGAAGGATATTTGATCCTTCGAAATAACACAATACATATTTTATTATAAAATGATATTTTTGATATATTATTATTATTATTAATTATAGTATATTATGATTTATTATATATATTATATTATTATTTTATTTTATTATTATTATTATTATTATTATTATATTATTATTATTATTATTATTATATTATGATATTATGATTATATTATTATATATATTATGTTGGACAAACCCAAGCTGAGTATCAGATTATAGTAAAGAATCCAAAAAAATATCACAATAACTTCGATTTAATAAAGATCAGTTAACTCATGTCTAATTCTGAGAATCAACAAATTAATCTATATGGAATTACTCCGGGTATATTCGGAATAATAAAAATGTTCTCAAGATGCCGAAAGGATTATTCACAAATCAATAGGCACTTCCGAGATAAATATCCGTTTAGCTATCGTAGAAAACGTTTATAAAAACCATCCACGGCTTATAATACATAATTCAATTATATAATCGAACAAATCCAAAGATCAAATTCTAATATAATAAGGATGACTTTTATTGAAAATTGGTTTGATTAATAAAAAGGATCAATCGATGAATTACGGTAATACATAATAAAAAGGTGTTATTATAAGCCCGGAATTACAATGTTAACAAAACACTTAATACATATAAATTGAATGTTGGTATATTATCAATTAAATAAGTGTAGTTAATTTTGAAATTCCCCAATTGTAACTTAAAATTCGTAACAGCAATCAATCCCATTCTTTTCATAAAGTATGAATTACGCGGAAAAAAATTCTTTTCAGTTCAGAGATAATGTGAGCCATTATCAAAGTTATTTGGTGTCTGAAAATCATCCGATCAGCATTTCAATCACCGAGAGTCGAATTACTAATCACCGGAACATACATTTAAATTGTTCCCATGACAATCTACTGCAAACAATTATTTCCTAATCACAGAGATTTATACGTCGCCAGAACACTATAAATACCAGCAAATTTACTCCCCAAAAAAACAAATACTTGTGAAAAAGAGAGATTTACGATAGGCCAACATTATCGCATTTCAATTTCAAACCAACAAATCTCATCAACTATCCTCCCGTGAAGAAAGTAAACCGAATTCTATCTCTCTCAACACAAATCGTCAGTCAGAACTCCAAACCATCTAACAATTCTAGCGAAGATTCGTCAATCCATCATTCTCTCATTCAATCAATCGAATCTTCATCAATCATCACTCTCGTTCAATCAACGATCTTCTCATTCAATCATCGGACTTCATTAATCCCATCAACATTATTTCGTGGAATCGATTCATTCACCGAAGTAGTTTTATTGGTTTAATTTAATATTTATTAGTTAAGAATATAGTTATGACGATTCGTGTTGCTTCTGTAATTAGATTAATTATTAGTTATTTTATTTTATCTTAAGCTCTACTGGTATGTCATAGTTGAGTGTTTCGATCGGATGTTTTGTGTCCAACAAACAGCCCCATGAAAACACCTACCTATGTTCACCAAGCCACGTCCGAGCTTGATACCCCTCAGTAGCCTAACAAAGCAGCATTTAAAAAATTACCCTTAAAGTATCAGAACCGCCAGATTCTTGAAACATCCCTATATCATACTATGTATGCCCCTTCTCTGATTATTATATAATTATATTATTATATATTATTATTATGATTATTATTATTATTATTATTATTATTATTAGTATTATTATTATTATTATTATTAATTATTATTAGATATTATATTATATATTATCTTTATTATTATTATATGATTATTATTAATCATATTAGTATTATTATATATCATGATTATATATTATACATGTTTATTATTATTTTTATTATATTATTATTATTGATTATATTAATATTATTATTATATCCTTTATTATTATTATATATTATGATATTATTACTTATATTGTTAGCTTGTGCGATGTTTTTCCATCGTTACTAATCTAAAAATTTGTTCCATCAATAAAAAAAGAATATCAAATCCAAAATTTATTTATACAAATTGGTTATTAAAACAAATAATCCTTTTAAAAAAAAATAATTTATTTTAATAATTTGCATTTTTTCAATTTCTTAAAAAATTTTTTTAAACATTAAAAAATTTAATTTTCTGAAATTGTCACTTTACTTATTATATAAAATTTTAATTATCTTCTTAACTTAAACCTGACCATCCCCCTTCTTTAAGAAAATTAGCTTTTCTACTGTTTCTGATCTACTCTCTTCCTTTTGTATCTTTAGTTTACGTCTCTGTATTTTCTCACTTCATAATGGGCCATCATTATCGTTCTGTTCCTTTGAACGTACCATGTTCACTAATCTATCACCTACTGAACTCTGCGAGTTGAGTAAACGTCGTCGTTGTTTAGATTATCAAGCGTACCTCCAGGGTCTATAACCATCTTCTCTGTATTTCTTTTCCGAATACAATTGCTGCGTGACTAGATTTTTATTGTTTTTGATACGTGCGATGTCAACATGAATTCTTATTCTGGAATTATCATCCCAGTTTGAATCCCGATGCATTCAGAGCAGTCCCGAAGCTGAATTGTCTCTCCACTAAAACCCATTCGTCCCATGTTGGTACGGCTCGAGAAGCATAAATTATATCCATGACTGTCCATGTCTTGAAGTTTTGGACTCGAATACTTACCCATCGATGTGCATCTCCTTGGTGCTCCGAATCTAGAAATCCAGTTCCCTGATATAACTGCAGTATTGTTTCTTCGTCTTGATCTTTCCCAAAGCTGTAAGGATAATTATATGTACCTATAATGTCAATTATAGCCAGAAATATAATTTTTCCGTCTCCACTGGTCCTTGAACGTGACCGACATAATATCAATAACTAGCCATAACAGAAAATTATGGTCTGCTTTTTAATACTAACCGATTTGTTCTTTTCGTTTTGTTGTGAACAACTTTGTTCCTTCCTGACACTCCGTGCACGTTTGCCGTTATCTTCTCCACTAATCACGCAACTTGACATAATCGTGAACCATTCGATATGTCTGTACATTTTTTCATTACTGCATGCATCGCAATAACTTGGAATTTTCTTTTGTCCATTCGGATCGTTTATCTTTTGGGATCCTATCTTGCCTCATTTGGTTTTGCACTACTCCTCGTCATAAAGTATGTCTGAATATCCAGGATTCGGTACACCGTCGTTTATAATTCCCCTTTCATGCTTGATTTTCCACAAGCGCTGTCCTTCTGCCATTCATAATCCTGTCGACTTTTAGGTATTTATCCCTCTTGTTTTGATCTTGCCGGTCTTTGCATCTTCGTGTTGAGTTTCGCATTGTACGCATGTTCCCACACTCCATCCTTGACAGCATATCGGCATTTGTGTGAGCCCGCCTTTCCTATATTGGATATCTTATGTCCTAAACTGCTTAGGTGTTCTCCATTCTGAAATTGAGCTGTGAATAGGCCTTTTTCGTGTTTATCATGAGGTAATAGCCTTGTGTATCCGTCGTAAGATGAATCTCCTGCCATATAGATAGTGCCTAAAAACTATTACAAGAAGTAATATATGCCAAGAGATCTTTTTTCTGGTTATACATAACCCTTTCTCATGAGCGTTCATTGTATGTGAATCCGTATGCGATCACTCTTTCTCTACCGTTTGTATCCTGTTGTGACAACACTGGCATGCTGCTAAACTGGCATCAGTGTCCTATGAATACCTTGTCCTTCGGGAACTCAGAACCGGGGTTCTTGTTAGAGCCTGTTTTCAGTTCATCAAATGCTCGTTACTGCTGGGGTCCATATAGCTTATCTTGTTTCTACCACAAACCTCAATGCTCGTGCCATCGCAGATATCCTTTAATACTTCCGTAGTAGTTACACATACCAAGAAGCGTCTGACTGTTTGACACTATTTGGGCTTTCGAAGTTCTTTATGCTTTCTATCTTTGATGATCGGTTCGTATGCCATTTTATCTAATATGTGTCCTAAAAACTTTACCTCTTTACGCTAGGAGAATAACACTTTTCGGGTTCTCGGACGTCCTGCCTTTTAACTTTCTTTCAGTAACTGATCCACTCTTGTAGTGATCGGCTCGTTTCTCTGAATTATCAATATTCGTCCCATATATAATCCGCGCTTTGAGTCTCCCCAGTACTGTTGTCACAGTTCTTGAAACGTCTGGCGCACCGTATATACAAACGGCATTCTTGTGAAACAGTATTGGCCTTTCTTTGTTGAAACCGCTGTTTTTCCCTCTTGTGATGACCTTTCTAATTCTACCTAGTATATGGCACTACCGAGATCTTTGTACAAAAAGGGCCCCTTTTAGGCGGGTCGAGCAGTTCTTCAGTATTGGCATTGGAAATGCTGCCTTTCTGATCTATTTTCAGTTGTCTGAAATCAAGCATAATCTCAATTTCTTCTTTTCTTCTCCATAATGCCACCAATGGGATGTTCCAGCGCGACTGCACTTCCTGAATGATGCATTTCTCTAAATTATGCAGTGTCTTATCGGATCTCGGCTTCTACGTGCTCGGTTGAACGCAAGGTTTGACGTTAATGGTTCTCCATTCTTATTATTTTGTGTTTAACCAATGACGTGCATCCTATGTCCAATACGGCCATAAAGCTTGTCTATTTCTTTTAATACTTTTAGTGCTTCGTTATCCCGGCTGTATTTTTGGATGGCTTGCTTTTGGCGTTCTCATCTGTAATCATCCTACCAAATTTTGCTTCCAATATCAAAATGAATCTCTTCATTCTCACTTTTCCTTCTACATAAGTTCGAATCCGATTTTCCTTTGTATGATTCATCCTATGATATCTGGGCCGCCTGTCTTGCCACGGTATATGTGATCAATTCTCCTTGTCCTCCAAATAAGGTTTCCACTTCCATTGACCCAATCCGTCTCCATATCGTGTTGTTGCACATCGTAATGTCACATTCACTTTGTCTAATACTACATTAGTTAATTCTTTGAGAATCTGTCACTCATGACATTTATCTTGCTCCGGGTATCCAGCAAACAGTCATATGATTTGCCTTGAATTACCAACTCGACACTAGGTCTCCCTTGTACCGATCGTATTTCTATCTTTGCTTCCCTCCACTTCCTTATTGTTCATTTAACTCTCCCACTCCTTTGTCTATCTCGCTTCTCGTCTTTTCTCTTCGGCCGGCCTTTTGCCGCGCAGCCTTCTATTTGCGAGCACACTTGTTTACTGTGTTCAGTATTTGGTCCACTTTCTCGACTTTGATGGAGCCCTCCCATTGGGGAATACTTTCTCCCCTGCGTTCTCCTTTCTTGATCGTCGTCGTCGTCATCTTGATATTCATTCGTCTTGATTCGTCTTGGACAGTTGTTTATATTCGTCCCGTTATATCGTCTTGAGAGTTGAGAAGCTGTCGTATTTTTTAGCTTTTCTGGATCTCCCGACCTTTCCAATTATCTGATTCATGCCTTTTGTCATATTCCATTATTTCTTTTATTGCTGTATCCTCCATTCAGATGTTCTACATTCTTTAGCTTGAGTCCGTTTAAGGTAACATCTGTTGCATTTCGATTCGTACAAAAAACCGTTATGATGTTTCTGGTCGAAACACATCCATAAACATTCTCTTCTGGGTGTTGTTGGCAAATCTCTTCGTATGTGACCAATCTTATTGCACCCGTAAGCCATGTTTATCTCTC
>JACMZG010001870.1:25824590-25842752 GCA_018340805.1 Microvelia longipes
TTGTGAATAATAAGTAGTAGAAATGTCTGAATTAGGTATTATGGTAAAATGAAATGCCTTACATAATTCTTGATAATCAATGATTCTATGATTTAAATTAATCAAATTATTGTAAAATTAATTACGCAGGCCCCTTATTAATAAAATAGTGCACTGCAATAATTAAAAAGTAATGCTCATATGTTATGATTCCCCCAGGACAAATGAAAAATGTGTATGCTTGATAAAAATGTTGTTAAAAAATTAGGAATCAATATATGTAAAGAAAAATGTAAAGACGTTTCATGGTGCAATTAGCAGTGAATTTGATAACAATATAGGCTAAACCATAAGACTAGATTGAAATTCGTCAGAGAAAATAGTAAAAGCAAAATATTCACATGCTAAACAAAATATTCCCTGAGTATGATTGGATTGATATTTTAATGTTTATAAAAATAAAATTAGTTGAAACAGAAGTATATAAATAAATTTTAATTTAGCAAACTAATTTCATAACAATATAATGGAGTGCTGTCAGGTTAAGTTAGAAGTGATAATAAAACTTTATCTATAGTAAGAAGTGAAACAATTTTCCAGAAAATTAATATCTTTTAATGTTATAAAAACCTTTTAAGAAGAATAGAAAAATGCAAAACTTATTAAAAATCAAATTAATATTTTTTAAAAAGGATTTATTGTTGTAATAACCACACTTGTTATAAATAAATTGTTGGATTGAAATATCTTTTTTATAGGTTGAGTGGATGGTCATAATTTGAGATAGTTAAACATGATGAAATACATCGCACCAGCTACATGGCGACCAACGCAATCGCACAAAGACTGCTGTTTCAAGCTTACGGCCAAGATTTCTACAGTGAAATGTAGTGATATCTAGAGCTTTTTATATAGCGCAACAGTACAAAATAATACTTCTGACTCTCGCGATATATACGAACCACACAGCACACTGTTTAGTCGTGTCCACCTTCGATGACGGATTGCGAAGCGATACGTAACAATACGAACAGTAGACAAAGGATTATGTAAAACGACCTCAAAAGTACTATTCGCACAGAAGAATTCCTTTACCAGGAAATGGAGAGCGACGTTCCTATCGTACAGAAGACAGGGAATAGAGAACTTAGTTATATAGCTCATTAAAGAAATCTACAATGATCGTAGATCTCCCTTGATCCTACACTCAACAAGAGAAGAGATATCAGAATAGAAATCTATAATGTATTGCCTCCAGATAGCAGCGAAAATTAAAAGAATATTGGCTGCTTCCAGAACATAATAAGTATTCTGATCCCGGAAGATGATAGACATATAATGCACATAGATTTAGACAAGTGATAAATAGGGAGAGCAACAATAAACTGCAAGTACGGTCCCATCACTTAATTAGCGATGGCACTATTATCCATAGCAGAAAGCCCTGTAAATACCAACCAATCTGCTACCAGTCTTGGTCTTACAGAACCAAACATGAAATATTAATCCGACGCACGCTGATCTCTCAGAGAGATAAAATGCCTACGGTGCAATAAGATAGTCACTACGCTTATTGCACCCCTACAATTTTTGACTGCACTTTATCTTTATTATGTAAGAGATTGCCCCAACATATCTACCCACAAATAACGTAGTAATGTTCATGTATGTTCTTCAGAACCATTCATTATCGGTTTTTCTACGAAATCCGCGAAATTCACGAGATGTTCACCTTAACATGACCATCGACCCCTAAAGATCTAACATCTGTATCGGAGATACAGCTAAATAAAAGTAATAATATATGCGATATCCTGAAAAGCATGATATCAGATAATTGAAAAGTGTCCGCTGAGATCATTAGACAATGCTCAAAATATTACGACGTCCATTCTCATCTCAAAGACGATATAAGACGATCATTATCTACACTTGCTCACAGCTCGATCGAAGTCAGATGTCATAGATAACCATTCAATAATTATGACGAACGTAACGATTGAGTCAACGAAAGATGAGAAATCAAGGAAAGTAGATTACAGAAAAGGTATTGACTCCCAACTCCAAGTCGCATGGGAGTGGAGCCTAAATATCTTCGAATACCCTCGATGCACACTACGTAACATGTCGAGCTCGCATACTCAAAGAAGCCATCCGCCGACGGAACGCGCGAAAAAAGAAGCTCGAAAGTATCGATATCGATGATAGACAAGCTGTGGGAGACGAACTATATGGCATATTAAGAGATAAGGAATCTATAGATTTAGATAATTCGGTTATACAAGGATACCTGTTCGAGTTGTAATTTCCCATCAAGGCACAAGCTTATCGATTATTGACAGTTGCTGGTACTCTGGATGCAATAGATAATTGCATTGTAGGACATTAGTTCTCAAATAGATAGATTACACTATGTAGTATTAGAACTAAATGAATTGACATTACGATATTGTCCTATACTGAACTACGGATATTGATGACGGTTGGTCAAGTGGAAAGTGGATAAATCCTTATTGGAAAACAAGGAGAATTCGTGATCATATATTACCTGACAGTGGCAAGATCAGGCGTTCCCAGATATCATAGGAGGATATCTGATGCTACAAGAAGAAATAATCGATTTGAACCTATGTAGATAGTGAAAGGTGTAGGATTGAATGAATTCATATTTGGGTATATATTGAAAGCGAAACTCTCGTAGAGTTGCATTTTCAGATAAAGAACGCCAAAAGCAAGCCTGCGAATATATACAGTCCGATAACGTATAGCATCTAAAGTTAATTAAGACATAGACAAGCTGTTAATTGCCGATGATTGAGGACTATAGGAATTGCACGGCATTGGTTGAAACACTACAAAATAAATAACGAAGTAGAATCCGATTATACGTTCAAACATCTGGCGTACATTCCGATGCCCTAATAGCCGCGAGATCGATAAGAATCTGCTAATTTAAAAGGAGAATGCGCATAATCAGCGATGCCGAGTCGGCCTGAAACCATGCTCCATTGTGCATATATTGATAGAAGGAAAAGAAGATTTTGATTTGATTAGCTTGATTATCCCAGACAACTGAAATAATTAATCAGCAAAGGCTTCAGCAGCAATTTCTCCAAATCCTAATACTGAAGACGCTCGTATCCGCCCTAAAAGGCCCCGTTTTTTTTTTGTACAATATCTCGTCAGTGTATTATCAGGGTAGAATATAAAGGTCATCCCTACACAGAACGTTTTACAACTAACAGAATGCAAATACTGTTTCACAGAAATGCCGTGGTATAGCGGCGGCACTCAGGTACGTTCAAAGAACTGATGACAACAGTACTGGGGATACTCAAGCGCGATGGGATAGATATGGACTACCATATTGATGTATTTTGCAAGATACGTCATGCCGATCACTACGAAGACGGTGTGGGAATCATCTGTAGAAGAAAATATAAAGCAGGACTACGAGAGAAGCCGAAAAAAGCTGTAATTCTCCTAGGTAAAGAGTAAAGTTTAAGAACATATTAATAAAGATCGAGAGCACTATCGAACCGATCCATCAAAGATAGAAAGCAAAAGAAGTTCGAAAGGCTCAAATGTGTCAAACAGGTCAGACGCTTCTTGGGTATATGTTAACTACCCGTGGAGTTTATAAAGGATATTCATGCGATGCACGATCAATTTGGAGGACATTATGTGGTTAGAGACAAAGATAAGGCTGATATTCGAACCCCAGAGAACGAAGCATTTGAAATGAATATTGAAAACATGGCGCCTCTAACACGAATCGCCGGTCTAGAGTTTCCGAGTGATGGACAAGTTATCATATTTGGATTCACTGAGCGATGTCCAGTTTTAGCAGCATAGGTGCATGTGTTGTCACAACGAGATACAACGGAGCAGAAAGAGGGATCGCATACGATCACATACAATGAACGCTCATGAAAGAAGGGTTATTGTAATAAATACAGAAAAGAGTCTTGGCAATATCTTACTTCCTGTAATTAGTTTTAAGCCCCACTATTCCCTTTAGATTATGCAGAGATCCATCTTACGCACTGGATACAAAACTTATAGACACTTCATGATACAGCGAAAAAGCCTATCACACATCAAATTCAGAACTGATGAACTACCTAAGCAGTTAAGACATAGATATCTAATATATAGTAAAAGCGAGGCTCACACATAATGCGATATGCTGTAGGATGGAGTGTGGATACATGGCGTCAATGCAGAACTCACACGAACGATGCAAAAGACCGGCAGATCAAAACAAGAAGGATAAATACCAGCTAAAAAAGTCGACAAGGATTATGATAATGGCAGAATGACAGCGCTGAACATATACAAGCAATGAAAGGGAATATAAACGACGGACGGAATCCATTTCAGAATATCTGAGGCAGTAGTTGCACAACTCAAATGTGGCAAGATAATCGATCCCAAAAGATAAACGATCCGAATGGACAAAGAAATCATAGTATGCTGATGCATGCAGGTAATGAAAAATGATACAGACATATCGAATGGTTTACATATGTTCAAGTGTGCGTGAATATAGGTGGAGAAGATAACGGCAACGTGCAGGGAGTGTCCGAAGAACAATAGTTGTCACAATAAAACGAAAGAAAAAATCGTAGTAATTAAAAGCAAACATATTTTCAGAAAGATTATATTGTATATCTTGGCTGAGCCGTTCATAAATAGTATGAACCGAGACTCTACATCCGCTCAACTCTTGACATCTATCAGTAATATATTTCTTAACTACTAATTGGACAGACAAGACGAAGAAACAATATGGTAAATTTCAGGCATGGAAAACTGGATTCTACGATTCGGAGCACCAAGGTAGATGCACATCGACTGCGTAAGTCATTTCGAGTCCAAAAACAATTCAAGAACATGGCACAGTCAATGGATATAGATTTATGCTTCTCGGGACCCGCTACCACCATGGACGAATGAGTTTTTAGTGAAGAGACAAATTCAGAACCAATGACCGGGACTGTCTGAATGCATCGGGAATTCAAGACTGGGATGATAAAATTACCAAAACTAGAATTTCATGTTGAAACCAACGTATCAAAAACAATACACAATAAGTCCGGAACAGCAATTGTATCGGAAAAGAAATCGTAAGAGAACATAGGATAGACCCTTTGAGATTACCGCCATGATATTCTAAACAACGAGACGTTACTCACTTCGCAGACCGTTCCAATAGGTACGATAAAGTATTAGTTAAAAATGAAGTCCAGTTACTAGGACAAGAATATGATGCCCTATGATGAAATGAAAGAAAAATACATGAAAGACGTTAACAATACTACAAGATACAAAAGGAAGAGATGATAGACAGAAACGTAAAGAAGATAACATTTCTTAAAGAAGGGATGTTCAGTGTTCTCAAAATAAGAAGATATTAAATGTTATCTAATATACTGTATAAGTGGAAACACATTTCAGAAAATTCAGAGAAAATTTTTAAATGTTTATAAAGATTTTAAGAAATTGAAAAAATTGCTAATTTAAAAATCAATAGTTTTTTTAGAGTGGATAATTTGGTTTTAATAACCACACTTGTAAAATAAATTTTTGATTTGAATATTCTTTTTTTATTGTGATGGAACAAATTTTAGAAGTAACGGAGGTAAAACATCGCACTCAGCTCAGACAGTGCACGAATATATTTTAAAGAATATGGATTATAGGCAAACCAACCTATCCATTGTATTTTTCATTATTAGGAGATTTTGAACATATTTTTAAATGAGCAAACAAGTGGGAATAAGTGGAAGAATGAGAGATTATTAAACAAGATATTCCAACGAATGATCGCCTATTATTTGATAAAATCGAGACGACCAACAGTCCTTTATGAAAACTATGTAATATGAAGCAAAATAATAAAAAATTTTAGAAGAAATAATATTATAAAAAATGCCGAAAATCTCCTTGGATTCATCCAATTATGTTTGTGTTAAGAAAAAAGAATCTAATAGAATTAAGGATGTGTATAGATTTCACATTAAATAAGAAATATTCAGTCGCCAGCAGTTCATTGACGGATATGAGAACGAATGCTTGAATTCCTATAGCATGTGAACACAATATTATATTTCTTTCGATTGATCTTAAGTAATGCCTATTACAGTTGGGATCTGAATGAAAGAATCAAAAGAAAACTGCGTATTTCAACTCGCTATTGAAAAGATTGTTTGTATAGAATCCTTTATAGCATAGCTGCTGAGCTATCCATCGACTTTTCAAAATTTTGATGTTTCTGGAGTATATGTTAGTGACTTATGTGCGATCAGTAGCTTTAGTTTATTTTCGATCGATAAATTATAATAATTTTCTAAAACATTAGAGAAGATCATCAAGTAAAATAGAAAACATTATTTCAATAAAAGAATAGAAGCATCAGGTTTATAAGATACTCAGATAAACTGTAATAACTGTGTCAGAATTTACAAATTTTTAGGCATACTGGAACATAAAATATAATATACTTCAGAAAAATTAATTATCTTGTGTCAGAATAAAATTTTTACTGCGCATATAATAAATAATCGTGTATAGTAAAACTGATATTCAAAATTGAGATGCCATTAAAGAATTTAAACACCAACTCTTGGTATAAAAGCTGGAAGTTGTGTTTCGGGATTAGCCAATTCATATAGGACGTTTATTAAGAAATTATTCAAAAATTGGCTAAGCCTCTGAAGATTGTATTGTTTTGTATAAAAATACAAAAACCTAATATGGTACTGAGAAATGTGAAGTGTCATTTGGAAATTTGAAAGAAGCTAATTGAAAGCTACCATTGGGACATCCCGATTTTAGAAGTCTTCATCTTAGACTACGGGACGCGATTTTAATTCTATGGAGCAGTACTTTCGCATACGCCTGAATAATGGGAAAGAATCATCATAGTATTGGTTCTAAGACTATGAGCAGAACATAAAAGGATATTGTATCACAGAAAAGAATTATATACATATATTATTTACACAACATTTTAAACATTATTTATCATGGAAAACGTTTATTCTATAACTGACAAAAGCCATTACTTATGATGAACAAGAAACAAATACTCGCAAACACAATTCAAATTGATGAATTTTTTTAAGCAGTCTTGATACTGAACGATTGAAATACAGAAAAGGATGACACACATAATGGGGAAGATGCATTATCAGATTCAATAAGTATAAATGTAAAACAATGTCAAACATGGCTCACCATGATGCGACGACTGAAAACTGTAAAAACAACGCGACTTTTAACAATTCTGAAAATGAAAGAACCATATAAGTGAGCGAATATTTCTGAAAAATACAATTAATAAATATAGATACATATCCGACAGAAAAAACAGTGTTTAATTTATTACAATGATTTATTTATTAATACTGAAAATAAAATATATATTCCGATTAATCCAGAGTATCAATTTTGCAGAAATCACACATAGAAACTCATGTGTCACATTTGGAAACAAATATATTAATGAATTACATTTCTCGTGTTACTCATTCATCAAAGATTATGTCTAAAGTTTACTAAAAAGAATTAATAGAATCTTTCAATTTGTTCAAAAACGGAAAAACAATTATCATCAAAACTAAAGACATTTATTCACGACGATTATTGCTCAGAAACATTTGAAAGTAATTTTATGTGATATTTGTGCGACGCATTCCAAACTACGTAAGTGCAAAAAGTATATCCTACCATAATCGATCATGTCAGTAGTATATTATATTAAAAGCTATCTTTCTGAGATGAAAGTTTTATCACAAAATTATTAATCCAAATGACTTGATATAAAATTTGGAGCACAAAAAGACAATATTATGTAGACAGTAAAGTGTTTTGATTCAGATCTTTTAGAAAATGGCATTCAACTATAGATTTTGATCATTAATATTTCAAGCCTTATCAATCATAAACACAATGGACAAGTTGAAATGACAATTTCGAAATACGCGATTGGAAATTTCTGCAGTCTAAATGACAATTGTATTAACGTGGAAAGATGCATTACCTACATAGAATTCTCAATGGAACGAACCAATTCAGAAAAGTATCAAACTGCACATCAGCAGAAATTATATGTTGGTAATGAGAATTTAAAAAAGATTTATTAGCACTAATGACAAATGTGAGAAATAAATTTAATTAAAAAAAATAAATTATTAAGAACAAAAATAACACATTTCAATATTAATTATATGACAAACAAATTATGATAATGGAGCGTAGAAAATCGTAGATTGTTCATATCAGTGATCGTCGTGTTAATTAAAAATGATTCCGAATAAGCACGTAAAAGATTTATAAGTCTCGTTTTGATTATTAATCGAGTTACATGAAAATAGTTCTATTTTAAGGGACGAAAATGTGAACTAAAGTGTTTGTAACATAAAAATGGCTAAAGCCATTTAAGGAGAGGGGATGTGATAATCGATTTAATTAAAATTAAATAAAATCAACTGTGCATTACATAAAAAAATAAAATCTAGTTCTATGGAAAAACGCCTGTTGATAATCAATATAAATTATGAGGAATCGGGGTATGGGTTTGCATGTTTATGTATTTTAAGTTATGTAGGATTGATGTTCTGGTGAGTGTATATCCTCCATTAATGAAATCAACAGTGATTTCCCCAATATAAAATGAGAGGAATTTATGTCAATTAATATAATTTTGATATATATTTAGTAATATATATTAAGAATAGAACGACTACTTAGTTAGTGCACGTTTTAATAATATATCGTCATACAACGATCGCAAGAAATTTAAAATGTGGTTCGCTAGAAATTCTAAAATATTTGCGAATGAAGACGATAAATTTAACAATAGAGTAGTCCTCACAAATCTAAATAGTATTACAAAATTCAAAAAATGTTTAGCAAATTAGCACAAAGTAATAAATTAACAATACATGTTTCATTCGCACTCGTATCGCCAAAAGTGAAATAAATAAATGATAAATTAATTTGATTCCAATAATGAAAGATTGAGAAATGATATGATTATCAAAATTATTGCTTGTTCTATTACTATAATATTATACTGATTTCAATTTAAAATATGAATACGAGTCCTAATTACTTCCGGAATCCCTTATTTAGATTCAAGATAACATAATTTTAATTCTTTGTTTAGATTGAAACTCACTTTTAATCAACTCTTCGCTTCGTAATCAACTAAATAATCATCGTAATGATCCTGATAATATTTCTATTTTCAATATAATCGAGATAAAGCAGAATAAAGTCGATATTATTTGTCTGAAAAAAACGACCGTATTTGGACGAATTTCTCATGACCATGTCTGAATTATTGATTTCATTTGATTTCAACAGAACTCGTGAATATGTGGAAACGTGCCTTGAAATATTGATCCAAATAATCTCTATTTCAAAATAATGAAATCGTTACAATTGAAATTGTCTCTCAAACAAATGAATAAAGCTTTCACAAACAAATAAATGTTTATAATAATATATAATTATTTCGACGATGTGAATTAAAATTTCTGGGAATTTCAGCTCTCAGTAATTCAAATTAACCTTTCATCATTCTTTCAATGCTGGTACAATCTATAAACAGAATTCAATTATTCATCTAATATGGAGAATAGAAAATCTTTTCGTGACCAATTATTTTGATGATAATGAAACTAAAGAATGATTACTTGTTAAATATACAGAAGTAAATCGAGCACATCATTATGAAATTTTTCATACATTTTTGACCAAGTTGAATTTCCATGTAGAATGTGCCGATGATTCCAGATTGTAGACCAACCGTGATTGATCCGTAACGAGCAGAATTTTGAATATCATTATGTTTTGTCCAAATAAACATTTGAATTTGAATATGAATATCGATTTGACATGTTCAGAATTAATTGTTTTAATGGAGGAAATGAATGCACTCGGTTTCATAGAAAGCAACGGAGATTCACCAAATCGTATATATAATCAATTTATTTGTTAATCAAACAAAAATTTCTTAAATCTTACTTTGAGAATTGGTTGGTTGAAGAGGTATTAACAACAGACAAATTCAGATAACAAACGTCTCTTGTGTAAAATTATTAAATCCAACAAGAAAAGGACTGGAACATGTAAATAAAATATTCCGATCATAGTCCAAAAAAATGAATTTCATTAATGAAAAATGTTTTTCCTAATATATACTTTTTTATATCACTATCATTCATTATTACTATTGTTTATTTAAATATTATTATTATTATTATTTTATTATTTATTATTATTATTATTATTATTATTATTATTATTAATTATTATGTATTATTATATTATTATTATTATTTCATTAGTTATTATAATTTATTATTTATTTATAAATTTTATTTATTTAATTTTATCATTAATCTCAATTATTTCATTTCATTTTATTAGTATTATTACTAATATTAATACTCTAATTATTGTTGTTATTGTTATGAATATTTTAAATGTTTTTAAAAATAAATATTATTTTGATGTTTTAGCTTAGAAGCTAAATTTTCATAAACAATAAAGTGGTGACGAAAATTATAAAAAATATGAATATAGACAGAGATCACCGTCCACTTATTTCCTATTATTAGAAAATTTGGACAATATTTGTTTATGGATCAACAAGTGTGAGGTATCTAGATAGTGTAAAAATGAAATTATTAAACATGATATATTCACGGAATCCACCTAATTATAGATAAATCGAGGCGGACAACCGTTCACCTATGAGACAAATTAGAAGAAAACCTACTAAAAAATTACAAACGAAAAATATTAAAAATGCGAATCTCGTGGAATTCACCAATTGTTTGTGTAAGAAAAAGATCTAATGATAATAGGATAATGTAGAATTTTTCGACAATTAATTAAGAATACAGTGCGACCAAGTATTTCTGAATTCCCTGAATATAAATCGAAAATGCTGATTCCTTGTGCATGGAATAGCAATATTTTAATCAATAGACACTAGGATGAAAATCAAAAAGAACCTGCATTTTTCAACTAGCTATGGACAATATTGTTTAATAAATGCCTTTGGCATAGGGCTTCTGCTCCAATCGACTTTTCAAAATTTGTTGTCGATAATTGTAGGTACATATGTGGAAAGAACTTTAAGTTTAATTTTGCACCAATATATTAAATTAATTTTCTAAAAACCATAGAAATTATAAATTAAGAATAGAAAATTATTTAAAAGAATAGAAGCATCAGGCTCCTAAAGATTACGCTCAGAAAAATGTAAAGTTTTCCCTTGTGTCCATGAATCAAAATGTTTAGGGCTATAACACTAAATCAATCTCGCGGTATGAAAACTGATTTGTCAAAAGTCTGAGCCATTAAAGAATTAAAACACTTTAAGAAATTTTTTGGAATTACGCCAAGTTATTGAATAGAAAGTTTATTAGAATTATTCAAAAATTGCTAAGCTCTTGTGAAGAAATTGATATGGTTGTAAAAAATAAAAAACTATATGACTGAGAAATTCGGTGAAGTTGATTTAGAAATGAAAGCAAGCCCACAAATTCAATGAAAAGCACCAATTATGGACATCCGATTTTAAGAAGTAACTTCATTTAATACGGACGCGATTTGATTCGTTGGAGCAAGTACTTTTGCAATTACGTATGAATATGGGAAAGACAATCATCATGCAATATAGTTCAAAGACTAATGAGCAGAACTAAAAATAGGATTATGTATCACAAGAAAAGAATTTATTATCCAATATTGTTTTACTCAAAATTTAAAAAACATTATTTCTATGAAACAGTTATTCTAATGAACTGATCTAAAGCATTACTTTTTGAATGACAACAAAGAACAATTACTGCACAATTTTAAATTGGATGAATTTTTAAGCAGTCTTGATATGAAATTGAAATACAGAAAAGGAGGATCACACATTAATGCAGATCATTATCAAGATTTCATTACTATGGAATTGTAAACAATGTGCAAATGACTCACCATGTACCACGACTGAAAAATTAAAAACCGACTTTAACAATTTCTGAAAAAAAGAACCATATAAGTGCGAGATAATTCTGAGAAATATAACACTATAAAATGATATCCTTGAAACAGAGAAACATTTTTTTATTCAATATATTATTTAATAATACTGAAAGATAAAATATATATTCCGATTAATCAAGGTTAATTTGCAGAAGATACACATGAAACATGTGTCACAATTGGAACAAATAAATTATTGAATTACAATTTCTCGTGTTACTATTTCAAGATAATGTCTAAAGTATAAAAATTATAAGATCTTGCATATTTTGTCAAAAACGGAAACAATTACTCAAAAACAAGAAATTATCACGATAACGATATTGGCTTCAAGAACAATTTGAAGTATTTATTAGATATTTTTGTGATCCATTCCAAACTACAGTAATGGCAAAAAGTATTTTCAGCCATAATGTCATTTCATATAAGTATATTATATTAAAGGCTATTCCTTATAACGAAGATGAACAGTTATTTATCACAAAACTATTATCATGCTTGATATTAAAACTTGGAGCACCAAAACAATTAATGTCGATCATGGTAAGTTTGTCAGGAATTCTTTAGACAAAAATGGCATTCAAATGATAATTGATTTATAAATTCAAGCCTTACATCCAATTAAACAAATGAACAAGTTGAAAAGACAATTGTGAACAATACGCGATTGGATTTCTCTGCAGTATCAAATGACAAATGTATTAAAACGTGGGAAATGCATTACATTACATAGAGATCTTAATGACCGCAACACATTCAGAAGTATCAAACGCACTCAGTCAGAAATTATGCTTTGTAGAGAATTTAAAAGAAAATTATTAGCAATATGAGAAAATGTGATGCAATATAATTATAATAAAAAAGATAAAATTATCCTAAGAACAAATAAAACATGCTCAATATTGAATAATATGACAAACAATTATGAAATTGAGTCGTAAGAAACTCGTAGAGTATCGATATAGTGATCGTGTCGTGTTTATATAAAGGAATATCCGAATAGACCCGGATAAAAGATTAAAGGTCCCGTTTTGAATTATTAATGATTACAATTCGAAAATAGTTACAGTTAAGGAACGAAAATGGGAACTAAAGTAGTTTTGTAACATAGAAGGCTAAAGCCATTTAAGGAGAGGGATGTGATTAATGAATTAATGAGAAATTGAAAATAAAATAACCTGTGCATTACATAATAAATAATATTAGTTTTACTGTAAAACGCTGGGTTGATATTAATATCCATTATTGGGAACTGGGTATGCTGGTTTTGCATGTTTTGTATTTAATGTTTTTCTAAGAATTGATTGTGCTTTGAATGTGTTATTCTCCAATCTATGAATCACAGTAGCTTTCCCAATATAAAATAGGGATTATGGTAATTAAACTATACATATTTGATATATAACATTAATAAGATAGAACGACTTACTTAGTATCGTTAATAATATATACGTCTACCACGACGCAAAGAAATTTTAAACTTGTGTTCGCTAGAAATTCTAGAATCTCATAAGCGAATACACAATTTAACATAGAGTAGTCCACTAAATTAAAAAAGTATTTACCAAAATCAAAAAAGTGTTTTAAGCAGAAATAAATGCACAAGTAATAATTAAAATACAGTTTTCATTCATCTACGAAAATGCAAAGGTAATAATAATGATAATTAATTTGATCCTAATAGAAATCGGAAAAATTATGAATATCAAATTATTTCTATTTACTATAATATTTAGATATTCAATTTAGTAAATATGAAATACGAGCTGAATTACTTCCGAACTTTTAATCAAAGAAATTAATTTTAATATCTTGAATAGATGAAATACTTTATCAGACTATTGATTCCAATCACAAATATCATCGATGAGTCCGATCAATTTTCTATTTTCAAATAATCAATAAAGCAAATAATATCGATTATTATCTGTCCTGAAAAAACGACCGTATTTTTGACGAATTCTCATTGACCACCAAATAGTCTAATTATTTGAATTTCAATTTGAATCTTCAACAGAATCTCGTGGTGTGGAAAATTGCCTTGAATTATGACAAATACTCTCTATTTTCAAAAAAGAAATGGAATTCGTACGAAGTTGAAAATTTTCTCTCAAACAAATAGAAATAAAGCTTTACCAACAAATGAAATTTCTTTATAAATGAATATGATTATTCCCATGATGTGAAATCTCAATTTTGAATTTCCAGCTCTTCAGTAATTCAAATTAACCTTTTCATCATTTTCAATGTGGACAAGATCTTCAAACAATCAATTTCCATCTAATATGAATATGAAAATACTTTCGACAATATTTGAATTGATATGAAACAAAGATTATACCTTGTTAACTATAGCAAAGTAATCGTAGACATTCAGTTATGATTTTTCATACGATTTGACAATTGAAATTTCATGAGAATGCCAATGGATGCAGATTTTAGACACTGATTGATCGTAACGAGACAGAATTTGAATAATCATTATGTGTATTGTCCAATAAAAACATTAATTTGAATATGAATATCGATTTGACCAGTTCAGATTAATTTGCTTGTAATGGGAGAAATGAATGCATCGGTTTCTCAAGGAAGCACGGAGATATAATGAATAAAATCAGATTTTTGTTAATCAATAAAAAAATTGTCTATCTACATTTGATTTTGTTGAAAGTATTAACAGAAGAGAAAATACAAGATAAAAACGTCTTGTTAAATATAAATGCCAAACAAAAAAAAGACCTGAAACATAAATTATAAGAATAATTCCATCATTTGGCAAAAAAAAATGAAATTTCATTAAATGAAAATGTTCTTCCAATAAATAGTCATTTTTTTACTATCACGATCATTAATTATTACTATTGTTATTATATTATATATTAATATTATATATATTATTATTAATTAATTATTATTATTATTATTATTAATTATTATTATTATTATATTATTATTATAATTATTGATTATTTTCTTTTTTTCTATGTTATATTATTATTCTATTATTATATTATTTTATTATTATTATTATCTATATATTATTATTATAATAATTTTTTAATTTTTTATTAAATTTATTTAATTTATTATTATTATATATCTAATTATTATTTTATATTAATTATTGACTAATTATTAATACTAATTATTATTTTTTATTGTATGATAGTTTTAAATGTTTTTAAGCAATAAAATCTATTTAATGTATTTAGCTTAGAAGCTAAATTCATAACAATAAAAGTGGTGAACCAAATTTAAAAATATTGGATAATAACAACACGCGTTCACTATTTCGCTATTATTAAGAAATTTGGACATATTTTTATGAGAAACTCAAAGTGGGATATAGGTAGGAAACTGAATTATTAAACATGATATTAAGCGGAATTCCACCTATATACGATAAAGATCTGATGCGACAACCAGTTCAACTATGGAACCAAATAGAAGAATACAAAATTAAAAGAAAATAAATATTAAAAAAATGCGAATACCTGATTCACCAATTGTTTTGTTAAGAAAAAAGAATTAATGAATAGGGATAGTTTACGATTTTGCGACAATTAAAAGAATACAGTCGAACCCAAGTATTTCTGATTCTGAATATAAACAAAATACTTAATTCCTTTGCATGAAAATCAATATTTTGATCAAGTAGAAACCGATGAAAAATCAAAAAGAGAAACTGCATTTTCAACAAAAAATAGTAGCTATGGACAATATGTTTTGTTAATAAATGGCCTTTTTGGCATCAAGCTTCGCTCCTCGACTTTCAAATTTGGATGTCGTATAATTGTAGTGACATTGAATGGAAAAGGCGTAGTTTGTGACCAATATCAATTTATATTTCTAAAACCATAGAAGAAACAATAATAATTAAGAATATAAATAATTATTAAAAGAATGAAGCATCAGTCTTAAGATTAACTCAAAAATTAAATTCTTGTGTCAAGAATCAAGAACATTTTTAGGCCCATATAAAAAATAATCGCTGTAATATAAAACTGATTTCAAAAGATATATGCCTTATAGAATTAAACACTTAAAGAATATTTTGGAATTAGCCAATTTTAAAGAAAGTTTATTACGGAATTATTCAAAAATTGCCTAAGACCTCTGAAGATTGAATTGGTTTGTAAAAAATAAGAAACAAAATATGGCTGAAGAAATGTGAATGTCATTTAGAATTTGAAAGAAGCATTAATGAAAAGCACTAATTTATTGGACATCGATTTCAGAAGACCTTCATTTGTAGATACGGACGCGAGTTTGATTCTTTGGACGCACGTACTTTTGCAAACGAAATGCATAAGGGAACGAAATCATCATACATATGGTTCAAAGACGTGAGCAAACATAAATAGGATATTGTATCACAAGAATAGAATTATATCCATATATTGTTTACTCAACATTTTAACATATTTATATGGAAAACAGTTTAACTAAAACTGATCATAAGCCATTGACTTTTATGCCCATGACAACAAAAGAAACAAATACTTGCACATTTTCAAAATTGGATGAATTTTTTGTAAGCAGACTGATATGAAAATTGAAATACAGAAAAGAGAGGATCACAATACAATAAGAGCATAAATCGAAGATCATAATAAGAATGTAAACAATGTAATGCTCACCATGATCCTCACGACTGAAAACTTAAACAACGACTTTTTAACATTCTGAAAATAAAGAACCCATACTAAGTGCAGAATAAATTCTGAAGAAATATACAACTATAAAATTAGATATCCTGAAAAAAGAAAAACCAGTTTTATTATTCATATATTATTTATAATACTGAAAAATATAAATATATATTCCGATTAATCAGAGTATCCATTTGCAGAAGATACACTAAAACATGTGTCAATGGAACGAATAAATAAATGAAATTACATTTCTTCAGTTTACTATTCAAAGATATGTCTAAAGTTATAAAAGAAAATTAAGAATCTTGTCAATTTTGTCAAAAAAACGGAAAACATTACTCAAAACTAAAGAATTTATCACGAAAGATTATTGCGCTCAACGAAACATTTGAAAATTATTTATGCTAGAATATTTGATGGACCACTTACCAAACTAAACGTAAAGTTGGCAAAAGTATATTCTAGCCATAATCGATTCATTTCAGTAAGTAATATAATACAGGCTACTTCTATTCTGAAGATGAAAGTTTATCACAAAAATTATTATCAATGACTTTGATATAAAATTTTGAGAGCACTCCAAAAACAATTAATGTAGATCATGCGTAATTTGATTCAGATTGCCTTTTAGAAAAATGCATTTCAATATATAATGCTATGATTATTAAATAATTCAGTCCTTATCTCATTAAACAAATGGACCAGTTGAAAGACAATATTTCGAACAATACGCGATCTGATATCTTGCAGTCTAAATTGAAAAAGTGTATAAACGTGAAGATTGCAATATACCGTTACAACGAATTCCTCATGACGCAACAATTCAGAAAAATATCAACTGCACATCAGCAAAATATATTTGGTAAGAAGAATTTAAAAGAAAGATTTATTAGCACTAATGACGAAAATGTGATGAAATAAATTAGTATAAAATAAAAATTATCTAAGAGACAAAAATGAAAACATTTATCAAGTATTAATTATATAGAAACATTATATGAATAATGAGCGTAGAACTCGTAGATTGTTCGCAGATCGGTGATCGTGTGTTAATTAAAATGATTCCCGATAAGCAGGATAATATATTTTAAAGGTGCTTTCGAATTATTAAAGTAAGTTACTGAAAATCAGTTTACATAGTTATAGGACGAATGAACTAAAAGTAGTACGTAACATAGAGGCCTTAAAGCCCATTTAGGAGAGGAATGTAATAATCGAACTTAATTAAAATTAAAATAAAATCAACCCTTACATAATAACAAAAATATACTTTATTGAAAAACGCTGGCTAATAATAAATGTTTGGGTATGCCATGTATTTTAATCTGTATTAGATTGATGTCTTGTGAAGGTGTGTCTTCCCATCATAATCAAGTAGATTCCCCAATATAAAAAAGAAGAATATGTCATAAAATACTAATTTTGATATTAGTATTATCTGCTAACAATGTAACATATAGAAACTCTG
>JACMZG010001870.1:25844122-25856705 GCA_018340805.1 Microvelia longipes
CGCATAAATCAATAAAATCGAAAACGATTTTCATCTAATAAAGAATACCATTAAAAAAACGAAAAAAATTGAATATCAAATTGGAACGAATTATAGGTAATAAATTTTATTTTTGAACTGTGTATAATCCTAAATATTTCTCTTTGAAAGATACATTTTATTTTAAATTCATGATCAAGGTTAGAGAGAGGTTTACCAAAATTGTAAGTACAATGCCCTCACATCTTCATTACAGCAATTTATTTATGTTTTATATATTCTATACTGTAATAGTTTGCATATTAACATTTGACATTTGGTTAGGAAAAGAATTTTTATCGGTATGCATAAATAATCGGGTGCAGGGTGCCTCGGAAATTTTCCTCACATTTTCAGATTCGCAACGCACATCCTCAACGATTCAAAATCGCTTCGCTCTTCCTTACACAACTAAGAAAAAAAAATCAATTTATTCCCAGCGGTCATCTATCTAGGTCCTGACCTCACTCGACGCTGCTTAACATTAGTGATCCAATAAAAACCGCAGACAGCGCATTGAAATGAAAATTTGTATACTTATTTATTATAACCCCCCTTATAACAGCCCTTTTTATAACAGCACGACAAGACCTAAAGGTTGATGTGTTTAACTAGTTTTCAACTCTCCAGCTTATTAGACACTGGGAAACTAATTGGTGTAAACAGACGCGCACACACCACATTACATTTACACTTATAGACAGAAAACTTGGTAAAAAAATACTCAGGAGGTAGAGTTGTCAGATTTTAGCCAAAAATTAAAATATGACAAATATGTGATAAGCGGTGTGGGGAGAGGGGGGGGGGCTATTATCCTACTCAGTAGTAAAGAATGATTTTACTCTTATAAAAAACTTATTAATCAGCGAAGTGAGGCAAAGGAATAAATATCAACTTTAACAGCCATGTTAAGTATAAAATTTTAGAGAATAAGCAAATCAAATTCTTCATAATGTCAACACTTCGAGTCTAAATACACTTTGACTTTGACTCTAAACTACAACAACAAGCTCAAATCAGTCATAAATTAAAATTTAAAATGATTCAAAGTATACTTAGGTTTTGAAAATTGCAATCCTTTTCTTTAGAATTGCTGTTTTTTAACAATACAATATTACAGACGCAAAACGCTTGTACGTTTTGTTTTAATAAACAATTAATTAAAAATAGGTAATATTTAGATATTTTTAGTTTCGGCGAAATTTTAAATTTGTGCGGGACAAAGGTGTCAATATTGGAACTGTCTCGCCGAAATCGGGACACCTGGCAACCCTATCAGGGAGTCTTAAAACGTCTTAACTAGGTAATTCATGTCAAATCTCGGTCTCAGATCTTTAATGCAAACACAGTACTATTTAAGTACACCGACAATTTACACGACAATGAGTAAAAATAAAAACGAATTAATATATTGTTCTTGCAGTTATTTGTTTTTAATTAATTCCAAGTATTGTGTAACTCAAACAAGAAAATACATATGAAATTAAATATCATAATATAAAGTTAACTAAGTAACCTAGACCTCTAGGTAACAAACTAGGTAAGGTTATATCTTTCATGAATGTAATACAATACAGGGAGAAGGTTTTGATGATATTTTATATAAAGAAATGAATTACACCAGGATTGTATAAAAACCTATTACAAAAGAAGGTAAGAGTATAATACTTTCCTGCAGAATTAGGTTTATATAAAACTGTTTAAGTACAAAATATTTAATTATTCGCAAATATAAATAAACGTACCTAATATTAATTAATTTAATGCATATCAATAAGATTAATCAAATTTTAAAAAAATATTTCAGCAAGCAGGTTATTAACTGCCATATAAAATGTTTGCAATGTGCAAAATTTTTTTATTTTTTTTTTTTTAAGAAAGTGGGGGCAACACTGAGATCACGACCTAGAGTACCGTTAGCTTGGCTTTACTAATACTCAACAACAAAAATTCCCATCTTTTCATTTTATTCCTAGTTAAGTAAAATTTAACAAATTTGTGTGTCAAAAAAATATATTAATTTAAAAATTGAATATAAAAAAAAATAGTTAAGATGTTGTTAGAATAACAATTTCATCATTCACCAATTAATCATATGGTAATTTTAATTTTAATGACTTTACTACCATAGTTAGTTATAAACTATTTACTTAGTTTAGAGAAAGAATTGTACGAAAATAAATCATTTGTCACCTACATATTCTTGGAGGTATGTCATGTAAATGCGCATCATAAAAACGCAATGACGGAATATGTATAAGATATGCAAATTCACTTTTAAAAATTGAGGAATGGTTAGAAGACATTTTAAGAATAAGTTAAGGATTAACTTAAGTTAATTAAGGATTAAGACCAACAGAAATTTGAAACAATTACCATCCTTGTTGCTTCGTTGTTACTGAGCAAAATGGTTTAAACCCTAATAGCCAAAAGCCAGCCTAAAAAATGTGACTCATTTTGTACATCTTCAAACCCAAATTTTTCTGAAAAATATTCCCACCCCCTTTGGTTGGTCATCCAAAATTTGTTTTTGGTTTGGAAAACCAAAAAACGAAACCTAAAACCAAACGTTCATTTCATGGCCCGTAGGGTCATGAAGAGAACATTTTTCAAAGGTGAGAAATGTATCATTCTCAGCATCGAAGTCATTCGATTGCTTGAGTCATTTTGTGGGTTCGCTTGACGTTCCAAATATATTCTTAATATATTTTATATTAGAATAATTATATTCCCCTGTATAAATGAGAAAAAGAATAAAAAAATTACCTATATCCATTTTATTTAAAAATACACATTATCATACACAAGGTATGTTTATAGGACCAAGAAGCCCAGGAGTATTTTGTTAATAAAAAATGTAATGGCTGGAACCGGTCTCAATTTTCGTAAATACCTTCCTGAACAAGGATCTGCAATTCTGCAGACTCATATCGAATGTGTGTCCCAGAAGACGCACTTTAGGGCGTCAAAGGTTCTGCCTGGATGCTCATCGACACGAGTCGGCAGAATTGCAGATCCTTGTTCAGGAAGGTATTTACGAAAAATTAAACCGTTTCAAAGCCATTACACATTTATTAACTTCGGTGGTAAATTGATCTTGTAAAGTGCGTTCTTGCCTGGGACACCCATCCGATCGAGTCGCCAGAATTGCAGACTGTTCAGGAAGATATTTACGAAAAATTGAGACCGGTTCCAGCCATTACCACTTTTTATTGACCAAAAACAACCCGCTGGGCTTTGGTCTATAAAACACATAAAAACTAAAAAAATATGTTAAAAAGGAATTTTTAAGTCTATGTAAGTATAACTTATCAGCCAGTAATAAGCTAAAATCCTGGAACTTTATTGTCGTGTTAACCCTGACCATTTCCAATATATTTAAAAACAATTGCCGCATTACAAAAGCCTTTTCCCTAAAAAAGTTTGAAAAAGAATTCAATTTAATATAACAGTCAGTTGTAATTGTATTTATCTACATTATGACTACACGATATAAAGGCTAGTCACGACTCCAATGACAATTTAAGTTTACATATAATTTTTAAAGGTACATTAAACTACCTTAAAAAGTTATTGTTGGGTTCGATTAGATAAAGATGCGTGCCACATGATTTAACATGAGTTAGATATTGATCTTCATCTTGAATGTGTTTACTAGTAATGTGCGTCGCATTCAAACAAAAAAGTTGTTGTTTATGTGATTTAGACAAATAGATCAACTGACAGCCGTTCAGAAATTAGAATAAAATAAAAATCGGGTGAAGGGTACCTCAGAACCTCTTATAACGCTAATATTCACTACTTCAGACACGCTTTACTCTTACGAAGATGAAAATACATTAGTTTTATTCCCAGCGGTCACCCATCCAGGCACTGACCTCGTTCAAAGGTGTTAATTTTTATAATCTAACAAAACCCATAGATACACTTACTGGTATTGAAACTAATCATGGTATACTATTTATTACATAAGGATTTTGCACTTAATCAACTCAATTTTATTATTTTTCATTTTTTAAAAAAAATATACGTCATTTGTAACAATAAACTAATATCTTGAATAATAAATTAACTTGGCATAAGTTTAATATATATATGATTAAATGCGCGCAAAAGTTTCAAATCGACCAAAACATTTTTTTCGCGTTTAATCTATTTTAGAAATTTTGCTGAACATTATTTTCGGTAATACCGTCATACAAAAAATTTAGGAAAGCCAAACTAAGATTGATTTTTTATCAAGTTTCAACTTTCTAAGCGCATATGGCAAGGAGGCAAGATTCGCTACGCTCATTCTCCTTGCTTTAGACTTACAAAATATTCAAGTCATCCTCAGAATAAATTTATACTGTTGCTCGCTTCACTCGTTCTCACATATTAAATATATCCGTTACATTCCCAGCGATCACCCATCCAGGCACCGACCACGCTCGATGTTGAATAACTTTTTTGATCTAACAAAAATCATGGATATACAGATCGTATTGAAATATAATCTAGTATAGTTATTTATTAAATGAAGGTACGCTCTTGTACCTAAATTCAACTCAATGGGATTATTTCCCGAGTTTTTACATTTTTTTAAAAATGTACACAAGCCAGATACATGAGTCTATACAACAGATACAGGTCTATACAAGAGTCTTATACATGCGTGTCAAATCTAAATCCAGCATCAATTTTTTCGCGTTTAATAATTTTTTGAAATATTCACTGAGTTATTTTCCGGAAAAGCACAACAACAAACTATAGACTGATTTTCGTACAAAGTTTTAACTTTCTTGCATAAATACACCGGGAACTACGATGATAAAACATACAAAACTATATGTATATATATATATATATATATTAATATATATATATATATATAATATATATATAATAATATATATATAATATATTACTATATATATTCTTGCATAAATGACACTGGGAAACTGTAATGATTAAAACATAACCAAACTATAAATATATATATATATATATATTCTTATTTCATTAAATTATTAACATTGCAATGTGTAGTAAAAATAAAATTCGTTTATAGTTTCTTTATTTATCCGTTGTTCTGTTTTAGTTTTGTTTGAAACAAAAATATTTTTATTTACAATAAAATGTGGTTAATTTATGAAAACCTGCTTCTTTTCTACCGTCTCCAAAAAGCAATACTGCTTGAACCTGGAAATGTAGTTTTAGTTATTAAATATTTCTATTTGTTTACTTTATTATAATTATATGTCCGTTATTATTTATAGCTTAAGTTAAATTTATTAAATTTATAGCTGTAAGTTTCTGTTTATTCAATTGTTTAATGTTTCAAAATTATTATTATTTTAGTTTTGATGAAAGTAATAAATTTTTCAAAATGAAATCGCACTCCAACACTCCCTCCCTCAACTTCCAAACAACCTCATAAGCGTGAACCAAAATAATAGTGTGAATGAATATTCCCTATAACCTTATAAGGGTAATTTTTATGGTAAAAATTCGCTATAACCTGGAAAAGGTCATTTTTATGATGAAAATTCGCTAAAAAGACAAATAGTGTATAAGTATAAATTATGGCGTAAATGAAAATTTGCTACAACCTTGTAAAGGTCATTTTTATGATGAAAATTCGCATTAACGTTATAAAGGTAATTTTTATGATGAAAATTTGCTATTATCTCATAAAGGTAATTTTTACGTCGAAAATTCGCTATAACCTTATAAGGGTAATTTTTATGATGAAAATTCGCTAAAATGACAAATAAAGTATAAATAAAATTTATAGCGTAAATGAAAATTCGATATAACCTTATAATGGTAATTTTTATAATAAAAATTCCCTAAAATGATAAATAGAGTATAAATAAAAATTATTCTTGCTTAGTAATTATTGATTCAAGTTATTTCTCAGTCAGTAGCTTCAGTCTTTTACTAAATTAAAAAATTAATTCACCTGTATTACCAAATCAATATCATAATAAAACGGACATTAACATTACATATTTAATTATTAACGTTAGCAATAAAATCTAAAAATTATAAATTTATTATTATGAGAGTCAATTATAATTTTATGAAAACTGCAACAAGAATTAAGAATATTTTACAATAAGAATATTTTTGCTTTAGTTTTATTTCTTTTAAATATTTTAGTTAAATTATTTATGACGTATAATTATCTTACAGAGTTAATTAACTTTTAAATACTTTTAATCTTATCCTGCAATCGAATTGTAAAAAATTAAAATTCTTTGTAAAATATAATTTATGGTCTTTAAAAAATAATAAATTTACGTTTGTTAATGCATACAACCCTGCGTAAATTATTATCGCTCGGTTTGGCAAAGCACTGCATAAATCATGACTTGCTGCACGACGCTATTTAGAAATTAGCAACGGACAAATAAATATTTATTACTTTTAAAATGCACATTAATTTGATTTTGTGAACATTTTTTTATCTTTAGTATTTATTAATTTAGAATAATGAAATAATTATTTGTTTCCAGAATTTTTTGTGGCGGGAACTTACAAATTTCCCCTAGACTATGAGGTAAGGTAAAGGTTACCTTTGTAAAGTTGTTTATAAGGCAGACCCTGAGTCCAACACTGTTGACAGACCGCTGTTTCGTGCGTTAATGGATTTTTTCTCTTTTTGTAATATAAATGGTAAATACATTGTCAAATACTATTAAAGCGTTGCATCAAGAACTCATGTTGTAAGAATACATCAAATAAAAGTATTTATTAATACTCCCGATTACGGACTCCCTTCAATCGCTATGATAGAGTTGTAGGGAAAACATCGCACGCTTACTATTCTAAATTAAAAATTAAAAAAAAGAACTCGCTTCGCTTGTTAGTTTATAGTATGTTAAGAATTTTACATTGGTATAAAAGGCTAGCTTCGCCCGCTAATATAAGCTTTTAAAACGATAAAACACGATTTTTTTTTTTATCCAGTCTGCCATAGTGGCAGCTATTTGAAAAATATTTTTTTCGAAATATTACCAAAAACTTACAGCTCTGACACATACTTTATTTTACTTGTATACAAGCTTTACAACGATGTGTACTCAAGGTTATTCCTTTAAATTTAAATTTTTTTAAGTTTATTATATTCCGCCATTTTTTAATTAAAAAATTTGTTTTTCTCAGAGTTAATTTTACATGTTTACAGGCAGTATCGCGGACACATAACAAACAAACACACAAAATGTAGAACTTCTGTAAGAACTTTCTTGAAATGTAAAAACAAACACTTACGTTCATTCAATTATTTTTAAGCAAATTATATCGGATTTGACGAGAAGGGCCTTCTTGCGTTAGGAATATGCGTGCTCGGAAGGACTTTAAATGTCTGTCGGAGGGGGTGTGTCAGAGGTTATAGATAGTGGATTTTATAAAATAATTAGATAGTGGATATTTTTATATAAATAATTAATGGGAGACTAATGATGTTCCTTGCCTTCTTCAGAGGTTGTACCTTCAAAGTCCCGTCAATAGATTAAGAACCAAGAGGCTGTTCAAGCCTTCCTTTATCACAGGGACCAAACTTTATGGACAAGGAAGTACTATGTAGCAGGCCATGCAGATTTTTAATAACATTTTAATAAACAATTAAAGGATGTTGATCCATTTCTCATACAAGTTAAATCAGTTTTTGAGTCATGGCTAAAAAATTGTTAAATTTTGTAATGTAAACATTTCACTCTCGTTATTTTTATTTTTTTATTGCATTTATATTTTTTATTTATTTTTGTATTTGCCATTTTGACTGTTACTGTCATTGATACTCTCTAGTAGTTATGTTATACCAAACGGAATTTGAAGTAAGAACATATAATATAAAATATTAAGTTGACACTTTTTGGATCAGTATTGCCAAAAATAATATATTTAATTTAATGTACTTTAGGCTAATGTTACCAAGAGTCATTTTCTATATAAGGAATACGTGTGCAAAGTTCTAGATAATTATTATAGGAACTTTTAGTAAACAGCGGATTTTTGCTGGGTAATGTTTTTTAAGTCTAGACCTGTCAGATCCACACATAAACTTGTGCACACGCTATATTTTATGCTTATTTAAGTATGTCAAATATTTACAAGTAGCGTCGTTAGTGTTTATGAAGATTAAATAAAAGTTAGATTTCTAGACTAATGACGAAAATCAGTAAGCATTTACGCATCAGATGAAATATATATCAGATCAGCTAAAAATAATATTAAAATTATAAAAAATGTCTTGGCGCGGTGGTCCGCATGTCGGGCGAATTTCCTTTGGCTGTTCATGCGCGTGAGTTCCGTGCTTATATTGTAGATTATATAAGTTTACACTACTAAATAAATAATTGCCGCGCGGTGGTCCGCTGTCGGGCGAATTTCATTTTAGAATTCGTGTTTCCGTCGTCTAATGATGCAAACATATTTCTTGCTTTGCAATGAACCATGCCCATTGCGTGGTTCCGGTCATTGCTTTATGAACCTAAGCAGTTACTTAATTTGTCAAGTACCTGCCTCGTAAAACTCATTTTTCTGTTTTTCCAAAGGAAATTGCGCATAATTATCCAATTTGGTTGTACAAAACTATGCCTCTAAAATTAGAAGTACGTCACTATTCATTTACACTAGTTTTAAAGCTTTAGTTACTTATCTTTAATGCTTAGTCAGTTTATCTTTAAAGGTTTTATCGCATTTCCTTTGAAAAATACAGAAAAATAGTGAATTCTTACAGCAGTGCTGACAATTAAGTAAGCACTGGTAACTGCTTAGGTTCTAAAGCATTAATGGGGGGTTTTATTTTGACATATAAGTACTAATCAACTTTTTTAGACGACAAGAAGATCAACAAAATTTCATTTTAGCTACTTGGCACTATTTGATAGTCTTGATTTCAATTTGTAAAAGTTTATTAAGACATTAACTCTAAAATAATCCAATTTGTTTTTTATAAGGAATATTTTTGGAAAACATAAGAAATGTAGATAAGAAATTTAAAATCTATTTGTTCAAGAAAAGAACACTTATGATCTGGTGCCTGAAAATACCATTTACTAACCTTAATTGCACTAATTATTATAAAGTTTAATATAAATATACGATTAGAAATTCTATACAATAAATCTGTTGTGGTATTTGTTAATAAATGTTTAGTTTTGTTGTAATAATAAACAAAATATCAAAATTAGAGTATTTTTTTATTTTAAATTTGGATTTGAAGATTTTAGGGTATCCAAAATTAAACAAAGAAGTAGCTTACAGCTTTAGCTAGACATATATAACTTTAAAACTATAAACATTATGCTGTTTAATTTCCTACGTTTATTTTTAAATGTTCAGTAAGTTTTTAGATGACTATGCATAACAATCACTGTATGGTATAATTACTGCAACAGAGGCGTATTATGAAGACACTCCTACAATTTTATGAGAGGCCCTCTTGGTTTGTGGGAATAAAGAAAAATACAGTGATAATTGTGAATCTTAATATGTTAGGATATTGTAAAAGCCGCACGTTTCGTTTTGTGGGCGAATAAAATATTTTCTTTATCGATTCATTTAAATGAATAAACAAAGACCCGTTTCACTTTTAGCAATAGCAAATGATCTAACTAAAAACAACTCTTTATATACAATAACACACACACACACACACACACAACACACAGCACACACACACACATATATATATATATATATATATTAATATATATAGTATATATATATATATATATATATATATAATATTAGGTAATATAAATAAATTAATATTAATATGTGTGTGTCGAAAGAAAAAGCAATGTCCCTAGCGAGATGAGGGCGTGGCGCCACTTAAACGATTTGGTTCCAACCTAGCAGAATAAATGCTTTGACGCTTCACGCCAGGCTACAAGACCGTGGGTCAGAGGTTACGTTGCCTATTATTTGTGAAATATGTTTATGACTCATCACACCTAAGTTAAGGAACTCTAAGTTGAATTTTTTTAACTTAAAATAACTTTGAAAGAAACGTGTGATATTATCAAGGTAGATGGAATCCTGAATTAATTAAGTCGTTTTTATCTGTATCGGACCATCCCAAGTTGCGCGAACGGCAAATAAATATTTTTGTACAAATGTGTGTATACGTCTTTGTCAAAGATCTCTATATTATCTGTTGGGTACCTTTTGGGCAATGAAGAATTCACAAGAACAAATAATACATAACAATAACAATGTGGCCGCGAAGCGGCTCGAAGGACCTCGGCCGTGTAGCGGCTACGGTACGAAAGCGCGTATTTTCTCTTAGTCTCAGTACATCCTTTAGCTATAACAAAGGTATTGCATTTTTCGTTATTCTGTGTCGTAAGTATTATTGTGTTCGTTCTAAAAAGCAAATCCAAGATTTCAACTGAATCATCCAGTATTGTTTAACTCACGGCTAAAGTCAGTTGGCAGCCTGCCAAACTATCAATGCTTTAACCCTCTTTTTTTAACAAAAAAAAAACCCTTCTTTTAAATACAAAAAATAATTCCTACTCTGACAACACTGTAAGTCAGGTTATTGTTTTGAATTTTATTATTTGCTTTTATTTTGATATCGTATTTTTTTTAATTATTTATTTTTTAAGATGAAATATTTTATGTTGCTTCAACTTTGTTCGAAGTATGAATTAAGTGCAGTTAAAGTTGTTAATAATAGATAGATTTTACTAGCCATCCTCGAGCACGACTCATTCGAAGATGTGCTTATAAAATAATGTTCTTATAAATAAAAGTATTTTGTAATATTTATTTTTGATTTTGTAAAACAGAATAATCATATTTTTTTTACTTATTTTTACTGTGATATGCATTAAAAAGCACAATTGTTTATTATTAACGGTGTATACATGATGTATGTGCTCTCGGACATAATTTATATTTTACTTTTTCCAACCCAACTGCTATTTTTGTGTCAGTTTTCTATAATGAATGCGTATTGTTTCATATTATACGAAATAATATGACACAATACGCGCAGATTGAACTGAAACACAGATTGAAACGAAACGAACTTAAAACAAATCAAAATGCATCAATAAGCGATGCGAGGTTACATAAGTTTTTAACCAGTGTTGTATTTTTATGATTTTATTGACGAAAAAGGTATTTATTTGTACCGAGGTTGGCATGAAGTGAAGAGGAAAGGGGCGCGGTCAGTCTAAACTGATAGAATTCTTTCCCTCCCTCATTTTTTGGCCTGCTGTCAACTGACTTTAGTCGTGTGTTTATTATAGAGGTGTTTTTAAGACCTTCTAAGTGGATATTTTCAATTTGTCTCCTTGTGCTGATGTTGTATGTGATTCTCTGCTGTAATCAAAGCGTCCCATTAGTGTTTATGCTAAAAACTTGAAAACTTGGTGACACACAGATATATAATATATATATATATATATAATATATATTATATATATATAATATCTATATATATATATATATTATATATGTCGCGAGTGGCCAGATAGCAGATTCCTGCCTGATTCTGACTGACGAAGACAACGTGGAAATTTTCAACCCATCAAACTAGTGATGTGCCGAATCGGACTTTTTTTAAATCGACTTCTCGAGTCGACTTAAAAAAAATCGACGTAAAATCGATTTAGGTCAAAAGTCGATTGGAGTCGATTGAAGTCGACTTCGAGTCGATTCAAGTCGATCGAGTCGACTCGGGTCTATTCCAAAATCGACTCGAGTCGACTCGGGTCTATTTCCAAATCGATCGAGTTGATTTTGAGATGCGTCGCTATCTTTTCCTTTGGCATTATTTTTTTCTTGAAATAACAATGTCCTAGCATTAACACAGAATATTTTTAACTTAAACAGAATATATTATACGAGAAGTATAAACGATATGCTTATCAGTAAAAACGCATTATTAAAAAAAACAGTTAGTTATCGCGTTTTTAGTTACTAAATAACTATTAAACGCGCGGTATATATTCACGGGTTTTGTTATACATGGTTCAGGATTTTTATATGAAAAGTTTCTGGGATCTAAGTGGGCTAGAGTAGAGGAGTGTGAGCTTTAGCTTCCGGCTTCCATTTCATAACGAAGGCCACAGAAATTCTAAGGATTACATTTTAATAAGTAATTATCAAACTAAAAGACTGCCGCAAAAAGATAGTTCTGCAAAATAAAATCTTAAAGCTGGGCGGCGCCGGTATCGCAGTATCTGTATACTAGCCGAACGTCTCAATACTTCTAGGAATTTGCAATTGACAAAATTTGAATCAAAATAATTTTAAAATGAATTTTTACAGCTAGGAAATATATTTTCTTCAAATAAAAATATTTATGATAACATTATAATTGTACGTTTGTTATTATTAAATTACCTTTGTTTTAAAAACCGGTACAATCGATTTAGTTCAAAAAAAACGCTGAACGATTCCGAAAAACTTAGGGACACCTGACAATTGTTTGTTTAGAATGATTTTTATTGGCAAAACACACGATTCTAGAACGATTGATTAAGATTTCTTATATACTAATTCGGTTATTCTCAAAACTTAATAATTAAATATAAGCATAAAAATCTAGCACGCGCAT